>CM075985.1:29451608-29808572 GCA_038087875.1 Malacoraja senta
CTCAACCTCTCCCTATAGCTCACCCCCTCTAGTCCTGGCAACATCCTCGTAAATCTTCTCTGAACCCTTTCAAGCTTGAAAATATCTTTCCCATTACATGGTGACCAGAACTGAACACAATACTCTAAATGCAGTTTCACCAACGTCTTCTACAACTACAACATGACCTCCATTTATTGCCCTCATGATTCTATACACCTCGACAAGATCAACCCTCAGCCTCCTGCGCTCTAAGGAATAAAGCCTTAGGCTGTCTAACCTCTCCCTATAGCTCAGGCCCTCGGGTCCTGGCAACATCCTCGTAACTCTTCTCTGTACCCTTTCCAACAGAGAGGGGGAAGATGAAGGAGTGAAGGAGAAAGTTGGGAAAAAAGATAAAAGAGAATAAGAAAGAGGATATTTTCTGACCATGTGGTTTCTGCTCTTAGAATACAAAAACATGAATTCTTTATAAATGGGTCCAAAGACTAAAAGCGCTGGTAATATAATATCACAGTGAATTGTTCTCTGAAATAATTTTAGAGCTTTCTCGTCAAAGTGGCTGCAAATTCCAAAGACTAATTACAGCTTTGTTTATAGCTTTGCTTTAAACTGCAGCAAGTTACTAGAATGGGAGGGAAGTTTGGAACTTGTCCTGAACTAGAATAATGCCTGATAAAAACTATTCTTAAATCCAGTGAGCACCACCAAAAACCTGCTACCCTCACACCTTTAGGTGTCTATAATAATCTAAACTCAACTCAACTAAACGAAACTAAGCTAAGGTAAGCCTCACTAAACTAAACTAAACACAACTCAAAACCCAACTAATCTAAACTAAACTAAACTAAATTTAACAAAGCTCAGAGCCACAACCTCTCTAGACTAAAGCTATGCCCTCTAGTCTTTGATATTTCCACTCTGGGGTGGTAAAATGTCCTGACTGTCTACCCTATCTATGCCTCTCATAACTTAATATACTTCTATCAGGTCTCCCCTCAACCACTGACGTTCCAGAGAAAACAATTCAAGTCAGTCCAACATCTCCCTGCAGGTAATACCTTCAAATCCCAGCAACATTCTGCTAAGCTGCTTCTGCACACTTTACAAAGCCTCCATATTCATGGATAGGAAAGGCTCAGGGGGATATGAGTCAAATGCAGGCAGGTGGGAATCGCTTGGAGGGGGCATCTTGGTTGGCTTGGGCAAGTTGGGCCTTGGGGCCTGTTTCCGTGCTGTATGAATCCATGACTCCAGAGGATTAAGAGGCCAACATCTCACACCTTCCAACCCACACCTACCCCAGGAGATTTACCTGAAACACCAGCATCCACAAGCTTCCTCGAGTCACCTTCCTCTCGACTCTGACGTGGACTCTCCCTCCTACCACTGCCCACCAGCCAACTCTTGGTGAACCTCCCCGGCTATCTGGATATCCGGTCCCGGGGACTGGTTAGCACGCAACAAAAGCATTTCACAGTACCTCTGTACACGCGACAATAAACAAAATTGAATTGAAACGATCAAATCATTGTTTCCAGTGGAACGATTGAGTTGCCATCTGGAGCGGTAATTGCAATGAATCAGTATTTTTCCTGAGGTGGGGGTTTGTTCCCAGTTCTGGATCAGAACTTCACGGGCTTGTGTCCCACCCCAGAGCCCTTTCCAATCTCAGTTCTCAGTGAGTTGGTGCTGCCTTCATGAGGAGATGTTAAACTGAGACCTGTCTTTTAAGTAGAAAAGGATCCCTCTGCACCATTTCAGGGGAGCGAGGAAATAGTGCCCACTGCCCCAGGCCGACAATTATCTCTCAAACATTCCTAAAAAGCAGATTATCTTTGTTTAGTTTAGAGATACAGCGCGGAAACAGACGCTTCGGCCAACCAAATACATGCTGACCAGCGACCCCCACAGACTAACACTATCCTACACACACTCGAACAATTATACAAAATGAATTAGCCTACAAACCTGTACATCTTTGGAGTGTGGGAGGAAATCGGAGATCACAGAGAAAACCCATGCAGGTCATGGGGAGAACGTATAAACTCCGTAGTCAGGTTTGAACCCGGGTTTCTGGTGCTGTAAGCATTGCAGGGCAGCAACTCTACAGCTGCGCCACCAATCTGTGTATTAATGTTATTGTGTGTGTTGTGGGAACTAGCTGTACATACATTAGCTGCCATGTACCGTTGGTAAAGTGAAGTACTTTATGAAGGACATAGAACAGTACAGCACAGGAATAGGCCCTTCAGCCCACAATGTCTGTGCCGAACATGATGACAAAATATACTAATCTACCCTGCCTGCACACAATCCATATCCCTCCATTCCCTGCATATCCATTTGCCTATCAAAAAGGTTTTTAAACTGTTGTATCTGCCTCCACCACCACCCCAGGCAGCAAGTTCCAGGCACCCACCGCACTCTCTTTAAAACATTGCCCTGCTCATTTCCTTTAGAAGGGTCTCGACCCGAAACTTCACCATTCCTTCTCTCCAGAGATGCTGCCTGTCCCGCTGAGTTACTGCAGAATTTTGCACCAATCTTCGGTTTAAACCAGCATCTGTAATTCCTTCCTACTCATCTCCTTTAAACTTTGCCTCTCACACCTTAAAGCTATGCCCTCTGGTCTCTGTTATTGCCTCCCTGGGAGAAAGATTCTGACTGTCTACCCTGTCTGTGCCTCTTATGATTTTATACACTTCTATCTGATATCTCCTTCAACCTCTGGAGTTCCAGAGAAAACAATCCAGGTTTGGATTATTATCTGTAACATTCATTGAATGGTCATGAGCGGGAGCCGAGCTATACATTTTACTACCCTTTACTAAAAGAAAGTTGGGCAGTACAGTGGCACAGCGGTAGAGTTGCTGCCTTACAGCGCCAGAGAACTGGGTTTGATCCTAACTACGGGTGCAGTTAACATGGATTTTGTACATTCTCCCCATGACTGCGTGGATTTTCCCCACACTCCACAGACATACAGGTTGCAAGTTAATTGGCTTTGGTAACTTGTAAACTTGCCCCTAGTGTGGAGGACAGTGTTAGTGTACGGGCATCTGCTTTCAAGTGAGAGTTGGATATAACTCTTAGGGCTAACAGAATCAAGGGATATGGGGAGAAAGCAGGAACTGGGTACTGATTCTGGATGATCAGCCATGATCATATTGAATGGCGGTGCTGGCTCGAGGGGCCGCATGGCCTACTCCTGCACCTATTTTCTATGTTTCTATGATCGCAGGGCTGAAGGGCCTGTTTCTTTGGAAATCGTTGAAATGTACGTTAACGTCAGTCTGAAGAAGGGTCTTGACCTGAAATGTTGCCTGTCCATGTTCTCCAGGGATGCTACCTGACCCGCTGAGTTACTCCAGTATTTTTTTTGTAAACCAGCATCTGCAGTTCTTTGGCATCATGCTCCTTTAATGTATTGTGTGCAATACGTGCAAAGCTGGAGTCATTAATTTGGTTTAATACATACTTTTTGCTGCTCTTGTACTGACACTGCATCTGACAGACAGACACCCAGCCCAGTTGCAGCAATGACACATCGATCTATCGGAGGCCACGGGATGCTTCCTCTTCTTGCGTATGGCGTGCACAGCCTAAAGTTGTAGGACAACTTGTTCTATTTGATCTTATTTGATTCTGCACGCCAGGTTGATTGCATTCGTTGAAACAGCGAGGACCACGTGAAGGTTGCAATCTCCCACCCCCACGGGCTGCTGTGGAAACATCAAATGCCTAATAATGAGCTAAACAGTTCCAGATGTCCTTGCTGGCCTTCTTGTTTCAGATGCTGGGACCTAAAGGGTTACTGTAAAACTATGCCCCTTGGTAAACTAAAACAGTCAGATTTTGACTGGAGCTGCAACTGAAGATCACCCAGTTTTTAGCATTAAACTCGCAGCAGGAACAATAAAAATCGCAGAAGGAATGAAGTGCCATCTAAGTTCTACTGTGGTTGGGAGTTTTGTTTTTAATTTGTTCAGAGTACATTGGCAGAGGGGCAAGATGTTTGGGATTTTGCAAGACTTGCATGTGTTTTCAATAAACCCTGGAAAATGAATCCACAGAGGTAAAATCCAGAGCTCTTTTCATTTTGGTTCTTCTGCCGTATTAAAGAATCGGCACAAATCTTAAATCCTCTGTGCTTTTTTTAAAAGTTTTTTTTTCAGCCAGCCAAAACGAGAGCTCAAATGGATGCATGTTCCCTGGGATTAGCCTTTCGTATGATTATACATGACAGAGTATTTACTTTCAGAGGCCCTGCGAAGGATAACCAAAAAAGGGCATGTTGCAGGACATTTCTGGCAGCCAGTAACAGTTTTCAGGAGTTTTTAAGTCTTGTTTCTTGATGAGTGACTTCCTGTACATGCCTGGGGAATGACAGGCATGCCTGGATGGAGGTGGGACTCAGACTCGGTTCAAATCCCGCCATTGGTTCCTTCTCTGAACAACCCAGGGACAATGCAGGCGAGTGGCTATCAACTGTAAACATAGGGGGAGATATGTTCCCTTGGCATTGACTTTGGGAGGGGCCTAGGCATGAGTGGAGTCTTATTGAATAGAACTGTGTGAGTATTTTGACTGCCTGTACATCTCTGCACTCCTGCCGCCTCGTAGCCCGTATTCTTTGACAGCCAGCCAGCGCTGAAGCTGCAGAGAGGTAAGGCATGCACTTCTGGTATTCTGTGTAGCAAGCGATGCCTCAAAGAGACGAAAGAGACGCGTAGAACAGCATTAGGATGCAACCTTTTATTTTCAGTTAAAGGTTCGACTGAACACAGCTGATTTGTGAAAGGACTGTGCGGGGTTTTGCAAAGGAATAAGTGCCATTCTGACCAGGGGGAATCTTGGAGGAGGGTTTTTTTTTGTTTCACAACAAGAGGCAAAATGTTGCTTTAGGTTGTGTAATTTGTGCCATATATCCATTAGGGGGGCAGCTGGTAATTTTACACATAGAAAACGTGAGGTGACAATTTTCATGTGATTTATATATATATATATATATATATATATATATATATATATATATATATATATATATATATATATATGTATGTCTTTAAGTCTTTTCTGCGGAAGATATTGCAGCTTGCATTTTAATTTAGATGTACGACAGAGAGGAACAACACTTGGATAGGTTCTAAGCTGCAGACAGACGCCCTGTGTGAATCACTATTTTGCTTTCTCATGAGTCGAACGTGAACTTTTATCCTCAGCTCAGCCTGACATATTCAGACGATTTAGACCGTTGTTGGAGCCGCTATCTGATTTCAGGCTCACTGTTGCTTAAACCTGTGGATTGCCACAAAGTTTGTGTTGGATCCTGACAGTGCCTTTCTTTATAACTTGTCCTCTGATATTAGATGTTCGTACGCAATTAAACATCCCGGCGCCTCTCTTTCTTTCCATGTCCTACTGAGCCTCTCGTAAAAAAAAAATGTTCTTGAAAGGATTTCCGTAGTTGCTTGTTAAAATAGTTTATCTGAACATAAGTCCTCACAGATCAAATCATGAGCTCCCAGTGATATGGTGGTGGTGGGAAGGAGCGGGGAGGGGATGGTCGAGGGTGGGAGGGGAGGGGAGGGATGGATGGAGGAGTTAGTGATCTCTGCACAACAAGGTGATAAGATTGGAGATCCATACTTGGGGAATGTCTGTCTCAGCAAACACCTCAGTTAACTTGCTTGGGAAAATTGGCGCCCTGCCAGTATTTTGAAAAGTAAAAAGGTTAGCTAAATATTTGCTGGCCTTCTGTGGAACCACATCTGATAAGGAATCCATGTTAGGAAAAAATGAAGAGAATGCACTCAAGGCATAGGCCTTATAAGGAGCAAATTTAACTTAGTAACAGATGATGGGTTTGACCTATGGAATGTAAGAAAGCATTTGAAAAAAACCTGTGGCATTCTTACATGTACAACTAGCAAGAGAAAAACCCCAATTATTCGGGTTTTGAGCTCCGCATTCCTTGTCTGAGCGCAGATGGTCTTTGTGTCCTTGCTATTGTGTACATCGAATTGTGGCTGTTTTTGAACTGTACCTTTTGGCAAAGTCTATAGATGATTTGGTTGCTTTTCCAGTCCACTCTAACTGATCATCATGCGATTTTATTGATTATTCCTACATTTGTGCAATAGAACATTGAACATAGTACAGTACATCACAGGAACGGGCCCTTCGGGCCACAATGTTTTTGTTGAACATGATGCCAAGTTTAAACTGATCTCATCTGCCAGTACATGATCCATATCCATCCAGTCCCTGCAATTCTATGTGCCTATCTAAAAGCCTCTTAAACGCCACTATCATAATTAATTGGAGAGACTCAGAAATCTCAGTTTGTAATTGTAATACTCTGCCGGCTCAAGATGTACATATTCGGCATCTTTTAGTGAAATAATCTTGTCTTGCTGAGCTCACTGCTTAAATAGCTGAGTTTTATCTGTCTCTTGCTGATTAGACGCTTTCTTGATTAGACTGGTTGAAAGCATTCCTTGCGTTCAGCCTTGTATTGCTCAATTGGTGATTCTGAGCCTTCCTGAGCGAGCGAGCCAGCCGAAAATATTCGAGTGAAGACCAGAGACCACAAAATAGCCCAAGCCCAGTAGATCCGTCTGATAGTGATGTTAGTCAGGGTTGCCCAGATGTCTGAAGTTCTCACTCTTGGGAGCTGCTGCTGCTGGGAGTTTGCAAATAGCTGAGCATCTGAGCCGACGAAATCTAATTATGTGAAAAGTCTGGGCTGTGAGAGACGAAAGGAAATCGCTCAGCCACTTTGACAACTTCTCAGTAAGGGTGAACGTCAACCACAACCACACCACTGGTGTGAATTAGCTTTCCCGTGTGTCATTGTGGTGATTACACCAGAAGCAGAGCCTGCTTCCAGAGCCGTGACTACAATCTGGGACAAAGGGGAGACGCAAGAAACTGCAGAGGATGCAATCTCCATCAAAAATACAAAGCGCTGGGGGCAGCGTGATGGTGCAGCGGTAGAGCTGCTGCCTTACAGCACTTACAGGACCAGAGACCCGGGTTCTATCCCGACTATGGAGTTTGTATATTCTCCCCGTGACTGCGTGGGGTTTCTACGAGATCTTCCGGCTCCTCCCACACTCCAAAGACGTACAGGATTGTAGGTTAATTGGCTTGGTATAAATGAAAAGAAATGTCCCTAGTGTTAGTGTGCGGGGATCGCTGGTTGTTGTGGACTCGGTGGGCCAAAGGGCCTGTTTCCGCACTGTCTAAGCTAAGCTAAACTAAACTAAAACTCAGCGGGTCAGGCAACATCTGTGGAGGGTCCAAACGAGGAACTACGGATGTGTAAGAAGGAACAGCAGATGCTGGTTTACACCGAAGATGGACACAAAAGGCAGTAGTAACTAAACGGGTCAGGCAGCACCTCTGGAGAAAAGGATGAAGGGACTCGACCCGAAACGTCACCTATTGCTTTTCTCCAGAGATGCTGTCTGACCCGCTAAGGAACTACAGATGCTGGTTTACAAAAAAATAGATGCAAAGTTCTGCAATAAATCAGCGGATCGGTATCTCTGGAGAACATAGACAGGTGCCGTTTCAGGTTGGATCACTTCTGCAGACTGTGGAGTTTTATTCTACTTCAAGTCAGATCAAATAATCATAGACTCATATGAAGGCCATTCAGCCCATGGGATTCCAGTTTGACTATATACCAGGGCAACTCTGGTATATAACCAGGAGAGAGTTGCCCCTCTCCCCCGGGCTATTTTCCTCAAGCTTCAAATATTTTCCTCACCATATATGTATCTACTTGCCTCTGGAAGACCAGAGCAGAACATGCCTCCTTCACATCTACAGTTAGTGTGGTCCAAACTCCAGCTATATGCTGTGTAGAAAAGTAGTTTCTCATCACTACTAATTTTAGAACATAGAACAGTACAGCACAGGAAGAGGTCCTTCGGCCCACAGTGTCCATGGAAAGGCACAAGGGGCTGGGGGCTCAGGCAGCAGCTCTAGAGAACATGGACAGGTGACTTTTCGGGTCGAGACCATTTTTCAGAGTGATCATGTTGAATATGATGCCAAGTTAAACTACTCTCTGCCTGCACATGATCCACACCCTTCCATTCCCAGCATATCCATGTGCCTATCTAAAAGCCTCTTTAAACACCATTAGCCTATCTGCCTTTCTGCCTCCACCACCACCCTTGGCAGCGCGTTCCAGGCACCCACCACCCTCTGTGTAAAAGAACTTGCCCCACACATCTCCTTTAAAATTTGACCCTCTCATCTTAAAGCTCTGCCCTCTAGTTTTTGACATCTCTTTTATTTTATACCCCTGACCTCTTCCTCTAATGCGAACAGCCTCATATTATTCATTCTGTCCAGACCCTTCATTGTTTTATAAACTCCTCAGATCTACTCTTAAGTCTTCTCAGTGCCAGCCTTTCTAATCTATCCTTGTAACTGTTCCCTCAACCCAGGCAATGATTATGTTCTCATCAGCATCTTTGAAAAACCAGAATGTCTTTGTGTAAATGTTCAGAGAATGTACTTTTTGTTTTTAAGCCTTATTTATTAATTATAATTTGATACCAATGGGTATGAATGCTCTGATTTCAAACTATAGGCTATTTGGGCATGGCATACCTAGTCTTGGTTTTACCTATTGGAGGGAGAAGATGATTATCCAGGTCTCACCTCCTTCCATCCCCCTTCTGAGAGTTATTGAGTCATGCGGCATTGAAACAGCATGGATAGATTCTTAAATAGTATGGGTATCAGAGGTTATGGGGAGAAGGCAAGAGAATGGGGTTAGGAGGGAGAGATAGTTCAGCCATGATTAAATGGGGGAGTAGACTTGATTGGCCTAATGGCCTAATTCTACTACTATTCCTCATGACCTTATGAAACAGGCCCTTCAGCCCAATTTGTGTTCAAGAAGGAACTGCAGATGCTGGAGAATCGAAGGTAGACAAAATTGCTGGAGAAACTCAGCAGGTGCGGCAGCATCTATGGAGCGAAGGAAATAGGCAATGTTTCGGGCCGAAACCCTTCTTCAGACTGATGCAGGGTGGGGGGTGGGGCGGGAAGAAGAAAGGAAGAGGAGGAGCCAGAGGGTTGAGGGAGAGCTGAGAAGGGGAGGAGACAGCAAGGGCTACCGGAAATTGGAGAAGTCAATGTTCAGGATGCAGACTGCCCAAGCGGAATATGAGGTGCTGCTCCTCCAGTTTCCGGTGGTGCTCACTCTGGCCATGGAGGAGGCTCTCTTGAAAGTATCCCGAGAACTGGCCTCCACCGCCCTCTGAGGCAGAGAATTCCACAGACTCACAACTCTCTGTGAGAAAAAGTGTTTCCTCGTCTCCGTTCTAAATGGCTTACTCCTTATTCTTAAACTGTGGCCCCTGGTTCTGGACTCCCCCAACATCAGGAACATGTTAGAGGGATACAATGTGGTGAATTGTGGAACTGGTTAAATGATATGGGTGGAGGAAGGGGACAAGGGGGCATTTCTTTATTTCTACATTCTGTTGCTGTTCTGTAAACACGCAGGAAAATTATCTGTGATCAATTAGTTCCTGCTCTAATATAATGCCACACGAAGGCTTTGATGTTCCAAGTCCTTATCCTCGTCAGAACCCAAAATACTGGAGGATCATTGGAGGGAATGGATGGACGATGCTACGAATCAGTCTGAAGAAGGGTCCCAAACCAGAATGTCATCTGTCCACTCCCTCTACAGATGCTGCCTGACTCGCTGAGATCTTCCAGCACTTTGTGCTTTGCTCCAGATGCCAGCACCTGCAGTTCCTGGTGTCCACCTCAGAACCCATTGGTTCCACTGAATTTTGATACAAAGGTTCCATTAGTGTTTCTTAGATAGTGGCACCACCCGTTAAAATATGTGAAATATCTTGTTAAATAATTGTAAAAGAGGAATGAAATCATCAGAAATCAGACAATGGATCTACACACGGAACCATGCAGCCTTGTCTGAAGAAGGGTTCCGATACAAAACATCGCCCATCCTTTTTCTCCTGAGATGTTGCCTGATCTGCTGAGTTACTCCAGCACTCTGTCTATCTTCAGTATAAACCAGCATCTGTAGTTCGTTTCTACTTCCATTCCTTAAGAAATCCCATTGGTGTCGAACCATGGTAGTCTTATCCATGGAAATGTTGTTTGAATGACATTCCTTTCGGGGGAATTGTTGGGGCCTAACATGAAGGCAGTTTCACCGGAAGGATAAATTGAGCAGACACCAGCTAGGATAGTCACAATACCCACCAGGATCAAGTTGGTTTGAGCATTATAATTTCATAGAGTCATACAGCACAGAAACACGCCCTTCGGCCCAACTTATCCATATCTACCAAGGCCCCATCTATGCTAGGCCCAACTGCCTGCATTTGGCCCATATCCCTCTAAATCTTTCTCTCCATGTATCTGTCCAAATGTCTTTTAAATGTTGTTATTATACCTGCCTTTCGTTCCATATACCCACCACCCTCTGAGTCACAAAGTTGACGCTCGGGTTCCTTGCCCCTCTCACTTTAAACCTGTGCCCTCAGGTTCTTGATTCCCCTACTCTGGGTAAACGACTCTGGGCATTCACCCTATCTATTCCCTTCATGATCTTATCCGCCTCTATAAGATCACCCCACATTTTCAGGTTTGCAGATTAATTGGCGTCCGTACATCACCCCGAGTGTGTAGGGTGTGGATGAGAAAGTGGGATAACATAGAAATAGTGTGATCGGGTGATCGATGGTCAGTGTGGACTTGGTGGGCCGAAGGGCCTGTTTCCATAGTGTACCTTTCCAGTCGATCAATAAGAATCTGTTCTCCTAGTATGTGCTTTTAAATATGGAGTAAACTGGACCCCTCATTGCTAGTTATTTCCCACTGTCAAGAAAGACATGCTTTGTTCTATTTTGATAAGACATATGCGTGAATTAATTTAAAAATAGTTTTCCTATAATGACTTTTCCAGTAGCTCGCAGTTTCAAGTGTTCTGGACACTGATAAATGTACAGCTGCTACACATGATTCCTGGTAATTCACCAGTTTTGTTTATAAATTGGTCTTAATACTGTCGCAATGTATCACTTGAGGATTCTCCCACATTCAATTGGATTCCCACACACATTTCCCACTCTGGCGGAAGTGTTCAGTTGTTGGTATCTTTATCGGCTTTTATTTAACAACTTTATGCACAGCTAACCTGCTCATCTTGGCATCATTTGTTTTTGCTTCATCCTTCACACATGACATTTTTTTTATGCACCTTTAATTTTATTGCTTCCTATTGTGAAGCAGCATTACTCATCGGGATCTATTAATTCCAACTGCAGCATCGTGGTGTCTGTGCAGTTAGAGGCCCAAATGTTATAGTCATACTGCGTGAAATAAGGACCTTTGGCCCAACTTGCCTAAGCTGGCCAACATGTCCCATCTGCCTGTGTTTGGCCCGTATCCCTCTAAACCTATCCTACCCATGTAACAGCACCAGAGAAGTTTAGTCTGACGCAGTTTAAGAAATTCTTGTTAAAGGAAAGATGTTGCTAAACTGGAAAAGGTGCAGAGAAGATTTGCGAGGATGTTGCCACTACTCTAGGGATTAAGCTATAGGGAGAGGGCAGATTAGGACCTTATTCTTTGGAGCACATGAGGATGAGGGGTGATCTTATAGAGCTGTATAAAATCATGAGAGGAATAGATAGGGAAAATACCCAGAGTAGGGGACTCAAAACCAGGGGTTTAAGGTGTAGGGGGAAAGATTTAATAGGAACCTGAGGGATAACTATCACAACATTTAAAATTCATTTGGACGTACATGGATAGGATAGGTTTAGAAAGATGTGGGCCATACACAGTCAGGTGGGACTAGTGTAGTTGGAATATGTTGGTTAGCGTGGGAAAAAGCCTGTTTCCATACTGAATATCTCTATGACTATGACTGTAGTGTAGAGATGCAGCATGAAAATAGTCTGCATGGCAATCAAAACAAAGCCCATGGCAGATCACGGTTGGTTGTTGTGCAGTGCTCATTGATTGCTTGAAAGACACAGCATGAAAACAGGCCCTTCGGCCCACCGAGTCCACGCCGGCCAAAGAATGCCGTCTTCATCTGGTAACCTTTCTTATTATTTAATAAAGGACCCTTGGGGCATAGAATGTAGAACAGTACAGCAGGGAAACAGGCCTTTCAGCCCTCAATGTTCATCCCTTGTTAGTTTGATTTAGTTTTAAATAAATTTAGTTTAGAGATATAGAATGGCAACGGGCCCTTCGACCCACGAGTCCACGATGACCTTCGATCACCTGTTTACACTAATAATATGTTATCCCACTATCTCATCCATTCCCTATACACCAGGGGCAATTTTACACGCACATCTTTAGGATGTGGGAAGAAACCAGAGTACCCGGGGGGAACCCACATGGTCACAGGGAGAACGTTCAAATTGAAGAAGGGTCCCGACCTGAAATGTCACCCATGACATTTTTTTCTAATGAGGTGCTGTCTGACGCACTGAGTTACTCCAGCACTTCCTTTAATACAAACTCCACTCTCGGACAGCACCCCGGGTTCAAACCTGGGTCTATAGTGCTGTGAGGCAGCGGGTCTATCAGCTGCTCCATTGTCCCACCCAGTGTAGAATCGAGGAACAGGTTCAGGTGCACTACAGCATGTTAAAGGACTGGCACTTCATACATGACCAATCTTTGGATTTTGAGGATATGATATAACTTTCCCAAAACCAGAGATAAGCTCTTATCACAATGAAAAGTAGGAAATAAAGCCCAAATGATTACTTTGTGTTAACTGAACGGTCATGCTCATAAAGGCAGGGTTCCTGAGATGAATTGGGAGAGACAATATTGACAGCAAGGTAGTACTTGGTCAGGTGTAGTATCAAGCCTAGATTGTCCTCTCTGGAACGACGGAGACCGAGGGGCGGACGATAGAAGTATGTAAAATTATGAGAGGCATAGATAGGGTAGATAGTCAGAACCTTCTTCCGACTGTGGAAATATCAAAGACTAGAGGGCACAGCTTTAAGGTGAGAGGGGCAAAGTTTAAAGCAGATGTGCGGGTTGAGGTTTTTACACAGAGGGTGGTGGGTGCCTGGAACGAGCTGTCAGGGTGGTGATGGAGGCAGATACGACAGTGGTGTTTAAGAGACTTTTGGATAGGCACGTGGATATACAAGGAATGGAGAGATATAGATCACGTGCAGGCTGACATGGGTTGGTCCTGGCACCATGTTATACACTGACATTGTGGGCCGAAGGGCCTTTTCCTGTGCTGCATTGTTCTGTGTAACCCTCTGTAACCTTCCACGGTGTGATCCTATTCATGGACTTACAAACCCTAAACTGAGACTTCACTGGAAGCAAAGTTAGCAATGTTTCCGTGCTGTATCTCTAAACTATACTAAGCACTATCTTTGGCCCATACCTCTTCAGCTCATTCATCACTCACCTACCAACCCAAGTGCTGGAGTAACTCAGTGGCGCAGGCAGCATCTCTGGAGAACATGGATAGGTGACATTTCGGGTCGGAAATTAAGGATCTCAACCCAAAACATCAGCTGTCCATGTTCTCCAAGGACTATTAGGTGCCAACTAACATTTTCATTACCTAAGTGATAAAGGCAGCAAACAAAATGCTCTTCACCCTCTTGATCTCTGTGACATTAGCATCGCATTATCTTGCAGTTTACCTATCGCAGGCAATCCTGGCCCATTTCCAAGTGCGACTGTTCAGCATATTTTTACTAATGCATTGATTTCTGTGATAAACATTAATCATGGGAGAATGGCTGAGTAAGAAGTTCGCAAAATGAGAAAAAATAATTTGTATTTCACGTTTCACAACAATTCCCGAGTCTGTGTGTGTGTGTCTGGCTCGGCAGTGAGGGTCTTTTAAGAAACGTCGCAATTCTGATGTTTTAAAATGTCAGCATTAAGCTGACTTTTACCACTCTTTACTGGTAACTATACATTTCAAATAATTCAACATCTTTTTCAACCATTTGTATCATTGTTTAAATTGGCAGGAGGTTGATTTATTTCTCTGGGATTTTCGTCAATGCATCCCAGTGGTTTGGGAGTTGCTTACATATACGGACGCATCCTTCTGGTCCCTGAGAGAGGGGAGATGGGACAACACCATGAACCATTCTCGTCCTTGTAGTAAACACTTGCCCGCAAAGCTGTTTGGTGGGGAATAGCAGCTAACCCTAATCCAAGCCCAATATGTCAGGCTGTGCTCAGGCTTGGTCTACATTCTGGTAAAATATGTTGGGCTATATACTGTTGGTACAAATCAATAAATTAGAATATAGAACATCAAACAGTGTAGCGCAGGAAGAGGCCCTTCGGCACACAATGTCCTTGCCGAACATGTTGCCAAGTTAAACTAATCTCCTCTGCCTGCATATGATCCATATCCCTCGATTCCCTGCATGTCCATGTGCCTATCTAAAAGTCTCTTAAATGACACTATCTTTAGAACTTAGACTTTGGATGTTACAGATACAGTGCAGAAAAAGGCCCTTCAGCCCACCCAGTCCACACCAACCAGCAATCCCAGTACACACTAGGGACAATCTTTTTATAATTTTAGCAAAGTCAATTAACCTACAAACCTGTACGTCTATGCAGTGCAGGAGGAAACCAGAGGGCCCGCAGGAAACCAGAGGGCCCGCAGGAAACCAGAGGGCCCGCAGGAAACCAGAGGGCCCGGAGAAAACCCACGTGGTCATAGGGAGAATGTACAAAAGCTAGGCACTCTAGTATTTGATTTTTCACCCTGGGGGGGGAGAAAGGTTCTGACTGTCTACCCTATCTATGCCTCTCAGAATTTTATGTTAGATCAGGTTGATTTGCTTGGTACCAGCCCATGTAACCTTTTCCAA
Source organism: Malacoraja senta (assembly GCA_038087875.1). Classification (NCBI taxonomy): domain Eukaryota; kingdom Metazoa; phylum Chordata; class Chondrichthyes; order Rajiformes; family Rajidae; genus Malacoraja; species Malacoraja senta. The sequence continues at coordinate 29,466,500 of CM075985.1, forward strand.
TATGCCTGCTGTATGGCAAGACTTTTTTTCTGCTCTGCTGCCTATGCCTTTAGATTGTCTAAGAAATGGAAAATGCAATAAAAGTGCATGGTTTTGAGTTGTACACGTTGAGCAAATGGTTACGACCACTGCGTGATTCAGAGACGAAGATCTTTCTGAGTGGTAAAGAACCTCCACTTGCAAGGTAAAAATTGACACAAAGTGCTGGAGTAACTCAGCGGGTCAGGCAGCATCTGTGGAGAGCATGGATAGGTGACGTTGCACGATGGGAACCTCCTACCCAGCACCACCCCCCTTCCCTTCAACCACAATCATCCTAAAGAAGGCTCCAGACCTGAAATGTCGCCAATCCATGTTCTCCACAGATGTTGCCTGACCCATTGAGTTACTCCAGCACTTTGTATCTTTTTTTTGTAAGTTCCTTGTGGTCTTGAGATATGAAAGATATCATACAGCCATTCTGATACTTATGAAAGGTTTAGTTTAGAGATACAGCGCGAAAACAGGCCCTTCGGCCCACCGAGTCCATGCAGACCAGCGATGCCCACACACTAACACAATCCTACACACTAGAGACAAGTTACAATTTTACCAAACCAATTAACCTACAAACCTGTATGCCTTTGGAGTGTGGGAAGAAACTGGAGCACCCGGATAAACTCCAGGCGGTCATAGGGAGAACGTACAAACTCTGTACACACAGCACCCGTAGTCGGGATTGAACCTGGGTCTCTGGCGCTGTAAGGCAGCAACTCTTCCGCTGCGCCACCGTGCCGCCCCAAATGCTGTAATGTGAAAAACATTGCCCCTAATCTATGCACAATAAGAGCCCAAAAACCTCATTGAGAAACTCATTGGTGAATCAGTGAGGTTAATTGAGGAGTTAATATTTTCCAGGGCAACGGGACTACATTCCATTCTTTATCAAATGTGGGCTATTGGATAATAAACGTTACACATAAACATTACCAATAGGCCAGGACACACTCTGGGGCCAGATACTCTCACTTGGAATATATACTTCAACTTTGTATATACTTCCGCTGAGTTGCTCCAGAACTTTGTGTCCTTTTCAGTAAACCAGCATCTGCATTTCTTGGTGTCGAGATATTTTGACTTCTTGAGGACACGGGGAACCACAGTTGCTGGAATGAAGAGGTGTCACGTGTCCATTCCCTCCACAGGTGCTGCCTGAACTGCTGAGTTCCTCCAGCGTTTGTACTTTATTGATATATTCTACTTCTTCTTCCTTTTCTTTGGCACTGGATCAAGAATGACTTGCTTCCTCTCTGGTTTTGTGGGGTCTGAGATGACCGATGAGGCCAATGTGGGAGCTGTAGACATCTTCAACAGAGGGAGCAGGCACGGCCTGTTGGGACAGGTGTGTGGTCGTGTGTGCCATGTTGCATTCCTTCTAGCACTTATACAAGGCTTCTGTTCACTCCTGTGGCATATACAAGATAGTACAGTACAACACACGTACAGGCCCTTCGGCCCACACTGCAGGCTTGTGAAAGTGTTAACATCACCACCAGGAACAATGACACATATCCGCATTGTACATGGATCAGTTGCGTGCTACGCTTACAATCATCTCTTAAAATATTACATCGTAAAATGTGTGGATTTCTGGGCACCTCTTTAAATGAAATCTAGTTTGATTGTGTTCACATGACCCATACTAAACAAGCAATGAGTATAAATGAATCCCTGACATTAAGTCACATAGTCACAGAATCATACAGCACGGAAACAGGCCCTTCGGCCCAACTTTCCCATGCCAACCAACATGCCCCATTCACACTCGTCCCACCTGCCTGCGTCTGGCCCATATCCCTCCAAACCTTTTTCTATCCATGTACCTATCAGTCCAAATTTCTTTTAAATGTTATACAAGTCTTCTGTGCACTCCCATTGCATATACAATATAGAACAGTACAACACAAGAACAGGGCCTTCAGCCCACAATGTGTGTGCCGAACATGATGCGAAGGCCAACCTTTATCTGCCTGCACATAATCCATATCCCTCCATTCGCTGCATATCCATGTACCTATTTAAAAGTCTCTTGAAGCAGCATTACTGTATCTGCCTCCATCAACAACACCATCAGCAGCAGAAATTTCCAGGCGCCCACCACCTTCTGTGTTAAAGAAAAAGTGCCCGCACATCTTCTTTAAACTTTCCCTAATTTCAACTTAGACTTAAAGTTCCCAATCGGATCCCAAATATCCATTGTCCGCATGGAGCAGTGATGTGCAGGGGCCGGTGGAGAAGTTGCTGTGTTTCGGGAAGGCTTTGGAGCAGCACGGTGGCGCAGCGGTAGAGTTGCTGCCTCACAGCGCCAGAGACCCGGGTTTGATCCTAACTATGGGTGTTGTCTGTACGGAGTTTGTACCTTCTCCCTGTAACTGCATGGGTTTTCTCAGGATGCTCCTGTTTCCTCCCACATTCCAAAGACGTGCGGGTTTGTAGGTTAATTGGCCCTCTGTAAACTGTCCCTCGTGTGTAAGATCGACCCAGTGTGAGTGGGCGATTGCTGGTCAGCGTGGACTCGGTGGGCCAAAGGGCCTGTATCCACATACGCAACCCGTTGATGATATGTGAACTCATTCTTTGTAGTCAAGTAATGCTTCACTTGCCTCCAGGCAGACAAACCACAGCCCCTGTTGATGTTAGGTGTCAGTGAGGTTAATACAGACATCTTAACCATTGTTTTTACAAACACACTTTAAGACACATCGGGAATTCTAAAACTCTGCATTCCTGAGTTCAGGAATTTGCTATCAATGGGCTGAAATCAGTAAAACGACTGGGAACGAAACACAATGCTGTTCCATTCATTCTTTCAGAGGGCTGCCCATGATAAGACTTAATTTCGAACATTAGAAGAGTGAAACTATATCTAAATACAAAAAAGAGTAGTGAATATTCAATTTCCATAAGTGGTAGCAAGCTTTGCCGAGCTAATGTCCGTTGTACATAATGTTCTGTCTCCCTTCACTGTGTTAGACATACCATTAAAACAGTTTTTTGGTAATGTTCAAGGTGAAGTACTTTGAACATTCCAAAAATATTGAGTCACAGAATAGTGAAGGCAGAAGTTATCTGGTGCAGTATTTAAAAAAAAAAAAAAATGCAATTAGTGGTTTGCAGACATTTGCAAAGTAACATAATATTGCATTAACATTCCTTTTGGGTTATTTTTTAACTCTCAATTAAAAAAAAAAATTTTGACGCATCAAAGTCACAAATGCTAAATGCCAATCAAATGTGAAGAAGCATTTTTCTGTGTGGCGGTTATGGAAAGATCCAGTGGGGAAGAGAAGATTTGCCAAGTTGCTCCAAACTCCTTAGATGGCGGTGCAGTTAGTACAAGACCAAGTACAGGCATACCTCGAGTGCCGTCAGCTGCTAATATATGTTGCCTTTCTGGGTGTTTTAGGGCGTTTGCCATGGGCATCGAGTTGTCGGAACCAATGGGGACTTAAACAGAACTGCGAGCTCAGACTCGTGTAGGTTTAACAGTGGCTTCAGGCGAGAAATGTGCTGTGTGGACAGCAGGCTGCACTATGCTTTTCATTCCGAAAATAGAATAGGCTTTAGGAACTGTAAAACAAGCATAGTTTCAGATGATTTTACCTCAATGAGGCCAAGATTTCTGTAGGATTATGCTGCACTCTGCTCATTTGGTGGAAAGCATTCAAACATGCTTACCTCCCCCACCCCCAACCAATGAAAAAAATATATAATATAAGCCAAGAAGTAGGAGAATCAAAAACCAGAGGACAAATGTTTGAGATGAGAGGGGCAGGATTTACTAGGAACTTGAGGGGCAACATTTACACTCGGAGGGTGGTAGGTCTATGGAACGAGCTGCCAGAGGAAGTAGTTGAGGCAGGTACAATCGCAACATTTAAAAGACATTTGTAAAGGTACATGGAAGGAAAGGTTTAGAGGGATATGGACCAAATGCAGGTTGGTGGGTCTAGTGTGAAGGTCAGGAGGGATAGGGGCCAAATGTGGGCAAAAGGGACCAGCTTAGCTGGGGCAACTTGGTCAGCATGGATGTGTTGGGCCAAAGAGCCTGTTTGTGTGCTGTTTGACTCTATGGCTGTTACATTTGGTGGCGATCTTAGCATTATTTCATTTTCAGCTCTTTCTTTAAATGCAGGCTAATGCAAGTGATAACATCAACAACAAAACACCAGGAACAATGACACACATCCGCATTGTACATAGATCAGTTGCGCGTTACGCTTACATTTATCTCTTATAATCTTTCATCGTAAAATGTGTGGATTGCTGGGCACCTCTTTAAATGAAATCTAGTTTGATTGTGTTCACATGACCCATAATAAGTAAGCAATGAGTACAATCCCTGACACTGAGTCACAGAATCATACAGCATGGAAACAGCATTCGGCCCAACTTGCCCACGCAAACCAACATGCCCCATTCACACTAGACCCACCTATCTGTGTTTGGCCCATATCCATCTAAACCTTTCTTTCCATGTACCTGTCCAAATGTCTTTTAAACGTTGTGATTGTACCTGCCCCAACTACCTCCTCTGGCAGCTCCTTCCATAGACCCACTACCCTTTCTGTGAAAACGTTGCCCCTCAGGTTCCTATTAATTCCCCCCCCCCCCTGCCCCCCCCCCCTCACCTTAAACCTTTCTCTTCTGGTTCTTGATTCCCCTAGTCTGGGTAAAAGACTGTGCATTTATCCTATCTATTTTCCTCATGATCTTATACACCTCTAGAAGAGATCGGGTCGGGACCTTTCTTCAGACTGAGGGTTCCGACTCAAAACGTCACCCATCCTTTTTCTCTTGACCTGAGTTCTGCCTCACGTGCTGAATTACTCCAGAACTTCGTGCCTATCTTTAGTCTATTCTTTAATAGGATAGCACACAATCAAAAGTTTTCCACTGTGCCTGGAGACACGTGACATTAATAAACTAAACTAAACAAAGCTGCCCAACCTCTCCCCATAGCTCAGGCCCTCCAGTCCTGGCAACATCCTCGTAAATCTTCTCTGCACCCTTTCCAGCTTAACATCTTTCCTATATCAGGGTTGACCAAAACTGAACACCATACTCCAAATGCTCCAAACAATCCAAAAAAAACATACTGGTGAAAGAACAGCATAGCAATGATAAACAAAATAATTCACATTGTGTTCACTGCCATCAAATATTTTTTTTTGTTCCAAGAAATGTTGACCTTGTGCCTGGAAGCCTCTCTCTTGTTGTCTTTTTTATTAGTGTGCAGTACACTTAACTCGGCCAAGTAGCACTATGTGTCACTTGGCTGAAGTGAAACATTTTTTGGTGTTGGTTAGACTTTCCTCTCTGTCCTTCCGTTTTTTTTGTGGTTTACCAATTTCTTGGAGGTGTGAGTGGATAAGTGGCACTCTGTCCAACCAAGGGCAAGAGGGCACTCGTGCCCAGAGTAAATCACAGCCCCTTCCCTTAACCAAAGTCATTTAAGGCTGAGATCGAATCAGACAAATGTTGTTAAGCTGGAAAAGGTGAAGAGAAGATTTCCAAGGATGTTGCCAGGACTTGCAGGCCTGAGCGATAGGGAGAGGTTGGGCAAGCTAGGACTTTATTCCTTGGAGCACAGGAGGATGAGGGATGATGTTATAGAGGTGTATATAATCATGAGGGGAATAGTTAAGCCCCTGTCCCACTTTCACGGGCTAATTCACGACCTCTGCCGAGTTTGCCCTTGACTCATACTCGCAGCATGGTCGTCACGAGGTCGTAGGAGGTCGTGATGCTAGTCGTAGGTACTCGTGGCATCAAGTAGGTCGGGGCGTTTTTTCAACATGATGAAAAATGTCCACGAGTAAAAAAGGTCGTGAATTCGGTCGTGAAAGTGGGACAGGCCCTTTAGGGTGAATGCACAGAGTCTTTGACCCAGGGTTGGGGAATCGAGAACCAGGGGACATAGGGTTAAGGTCAGAGGGGAAAGATTTAGTAGGAATCTGAGGGGCAACTTTTTCCACACAGAGGGTGGTGGGTATATGGAACAAACTGCCAGAGGAGGTAGTTGAGGCAGGAACTATAACAACAATTAAAATACATTTGGACAGGTAATTGATAGGAAATGGTTGAGGGCCAAATGGTAGTGTAGGTGGGGAACCTTGATCGGCATGGACAAGCTGGGCCGAAGGGCCTGTTTCTATGCTCTATGACTCTAGGAAATGACTATTTGCTGGAGTTTAGAAGGATGAGGGGATATCTCATTGAAACCTACCGAATAATGAAAGGCTTCGATAGAGTATATAAGGAAAGGACGTTTCCAGCAGTGGGAGAGTCCAGAACCAGAGGGCAAAGCCTCAGAATAAAAGGACGTACCTTTATAATGGAGATGAGGAGGAATGTCTTGAACCAGAGGGTGGTGAATCTGCGGTGTTCATTGTTACAGGTGGCTGTGGACGCCATTGTTGGGTATTTTTAAAACCAAGATTGATGGGTTCTTGATTAGGGAGTGTCAAAGGTTACAGGGGGGGTGGGAGATTGTAACCTTCACGTGGTCCGCCCTGTTTCAACGAATGCAATCAACCTGCCGTGCACAATCAAATAAGATCAAATAGAACAAGTTGTCCTACAACTTTAGGCGGTGCATGCCATACACAAGAAGGAGAAAGGTTACAGGAAGAAAGCTGGAGAATGGGATTGAGAGGGAAAAATAGACCAGCCATGGTGGAGCAGACTTACTGGGCACAATGGCCTAACTCTGCTCCTATGTTTTATGGTCTTATGGTCTAAAGAGTGTGTTAAAGTCGGTACTTTTTTTTGCATGGTGTATTGGCACATATAAAAAGTTCAATGTCATTTTATTTTCCGGCAATGTGACACGTATTGATCGTATGTACCGGAACTTTCTCTTGTCTACCAAAAAAAGCACTGGTTAAAGTCAAGTCAGTTACAAAAGAGGGTCAGTTAAAGGCAACTGGGAAAACAAGGAGAAGAAGTTTAAAAAAAGATGGGAATTTAAAAATATCCAACAGCTTCCTGCTGCTTGATAATTGAACTTTACAAATTATTTTCAGTTACTGAGTCATGGAGATTTATGAGCATTGCATCTAAATGACTCCATTGTTAAAAGGCACTTACACAGTTAATTATCAGATTTAACTTAGGATAGTGAGCTTAATGGCAATCCATTTGCTAAACGAGTGAGTAATTAACGTTAATGTGAAGACCAAGGGGTTCTTGTGTGAGGCAAATAGTGAAAAGACATAAATCAGCCAGCGAAGGAGAATTTGCAATCCCATGAAATCAGCTGGGATTTTTACACACTGCTCACAGTGTGTGTTGTGAATATTCCTTTATTTAGGAATATAGATCCCGCCTGTATGATCATTGTTGGTTTTGTTCTAGGGTATGACTTAGTTGCCCAATCGATGTTTACTTAAGATGTGGCCCAAGGATTCACCAGCTGGCAAATTAGTTGCATTTTTAACAGTCCTAATCTAAGCACAACAGTGGAACAAGAACTCTCTTTGGTAACCAGTCATGTATTTCAAGTGGATGACAAATGAGTGATACAGCAACACTTGGTAGGTAAATAATGTTCTTGTCAATGAACACTTAAGTGGATCATTTTTGTGTCTACAACATATATGTTGGTTGTCCATTACTCCAACAACTCTTGATTAACCAAGTCAAATGTTACGTGCAAATTTTAAGCAGGTCTGCCTTTTGAATTTAATTGTAAGGTGTAGACAGTAAAGGCTTAGGTTTAGGTTTATTTTTTACACGTGTACCGAGGTGCAGTGAAGAGCCTTGTTTTGCTGGCTATCCAATCAGATCAGATAATGCTTTCCATAAATACAACCAAGTCATTCTCAAGTACTAGGTAGAGAGAGCTAAGGGGAAGATACAGAGTGCAGCATATAGTTCTCAGCATTGTAGCGCATCAGTCCCTGAGACAAAGTCCAATGTCCGCAATGGGGTAGAGGTGAATCGGACAGTACCCTAGCTTATGGAAGCAATATGGAAGGTTGACATTATTGATAATGTGGTGTTGACCTGTGAAGGTGGAAATGGACTGCTTTCTTCAGCCTCTTTGATTAGCACCTCAATTCTTCGGAGCGATTTTCTATCAACAAAGCCAAAGTTTCTGATAAAAGTCACAAGGCACAATTGGTCTATAGATGATCATAGTTGCTGAGGTTAGTGTCATGCAGTGATCAAGAGCCTGAGGAAGACACAGAATGCTGGAGTTTCTCAGCGGGTCAGGCAGCATCTCGGGAGAACATGGATAAGTGACGTTTCAGGTCAGGACTCTTCTTCAGACCTGTGTACCCAGCATCTGTTGCTACTCTTCAAAGGCCTGATGGATGATGGGAGGATGTTGTTCTTGAACCACCTTCTTCCCACTGGTAGGAGATTGAGAGCATGGGCATGGTGGTGTGGGTCTTTGATGCTGGCTGCCTATTTGAGGCAACGCCTCCAGTGGATCTCCTCCATGGTGGGGGAAGTATGTTGCATCCCACCCACAGCCTCTGATTCTCTCACTCCTTTGGGTACTTTATCCTCACTGCCTTAACTCCATCATCACTGATAACTTTGGCCATGTTCCCTGAAACATCTCCAGTAAACGAGCTTTGTAATTTGCTTCCTCTCTTTTAGTTTAGTTTAGATTAGAGATATAGCGCAGAAACGGACCCTTCAGCCCGCCGAGTTTGTGCTGCGCATTAAACGCTACACACACTAGGGACAATTTACAATTATACCAAGCCAATTTACTGACAAACCTGTACGTCTTTGGAGTGTGTGAGGAAACTGGAGATTCCGGAGGAAAACCCACACAGGTCACAGTGAGAAGGTACAAAGTCTGTACAAACAGCACCCATAGCTCGGATGGGTCCCTGGCGCTGTAAGGCAGCAACTCGACCGCTGCGCCACCATGCAACCCTCTTAAACCAATCTTCCCCGCTGCCTTCCTCCAGCTTTCAAGAGCCTTTAGGAAATGCATCTCACCTTTCTTTAGATTCTACACAATAATTCCTTTGCACTCTTTCTTTTCCTCCTGCCTCAGGGACTCTAAGAACATTCATTGCAAACTATAAACTTCTTTGAGGCATCTTTCTGTTCAGGAATGCATAAACCTAGCACGATAAGCCTTTTTGCAATGTAATGGTATATCCTGCAGAAACCACAAATGTCAATAATTCGTGACTGACGGGAAAATGTTTCAGCTTCAAGCTATGCAACATGCTGGATGAATTCTGCCTGCTCATTATTTGAATCTTTAAATAATTACTGGTGGCTGCAAACCGAGGGATTCTTGTGTTAGTGAGTTACAATTAGCAAGGTCATACATAGATTCCCTGTTCTGAAGTGGTTGGGGTCTGGGAGAATTTGTTCTTGTGACATAAATCTGAAGGTCTACCCGTACATACACACACAGACATGCACTGGCACACGCGGACACACCCACACGCGGACTCACGCACTTGGACACATGCACATGCCGACACACAGACTCAGACATATGCACATACGCACGTGCACACGTGTGCGCCCACCACCCACAAACAGTGACACAAACAGAGACAGTCACACACACACACGTACACGCACACGCGCACATGCACACGCACACACACACACACACACACACACACACACACACACACACACACACACACACACACACACACACACACACACAGTCACACACACACACACACACACACACACACAGTCACACAAATGAGATCCACACACAGATATACACAGACAGACAGAGATAGACAGACACACAGACAGAGATAGACAGACAAACACAGACATATACACATTCACAGACATACACACACAGACATACACACACAGACATACACACAACTGAGACACACACACCTTCAACGGTTTGCAACATGGGGATGAATATTGCACACAAATAGGCCTATGTGGTCAACAATGAAGAGAAGGGGAAAATGATGACTCCGTCTCATTCATGACTCTGTCTCATTATTGTATCACAGAATGAAATATATTTATCAGAAAAGTAGTGTTCAACTGCAAACATGCTTTTATGTAATACATTTGAATGAAGTAAAGCATCAAAATGCATTGACCATTGGAATTAACATTGAAGCAGTCATTCACACTTCCTCTCACAGTAGTGGAAGTATATCCTGCTAAAGGAATGGAGTTGTTGCTGGAGATATTTAGTTTAGTTCAGTTTAGTTTTGTTTAGTTGAGAGACACAGCATGGAAACAGGCCTTCAGCCCACTGAGTCCACCCTAACCATCGATCACCCATTCACACTAGTTCTATGTTATCCCACTTTCTCATCCACTTCCAGTTTACAGAGGGCCAATTAACTGACAAATCCGCATGTCTTTGGGATGTGGGTGGAAACCGGAGCACCCGGAGGAAGCCCAGGGAGAAATATGGAGAAACGTTCACAGGGAGAACATGCAAACTCCACACAGACAGCACCAGAGGTCAAGATCGAACTCTGATCTCTGGCGCTGTTGGTGGAGGAAGATGTGCAAACTATAATGGACGATTCTGTGTGTTTTACGAGATGTCCAACTGCTACTTTAGTGTTGAGCTAGAAGTGAGTGTTGTAGAACAGTGAGACCAAGACTGAAAGTGGCATCACGGGCTGACAGGATGGTACAGCAGGCTTTTGGCACTCTGGCCTTCAGCCCACTGGACATTGACTACAGGAGTTGAAACATTACGTTTCAGTTGTTGAAACATAGAAACATAGAAAATCGGTGCAGGAGTAAGTCGTTCAGCCCTTCGAGCTAGCACTGCCATTCAAAATGATCATGGCTGATCATCCAAAAAGCAGTACCCCGTTCCTGCTTGTTCCTGCTTTTACCCCATATCCCTTGATTCCATTAACCCTAAGAGCCAAATCTAACTCCGTACAAGATGTTGGATGTTGTGAGATGTTTTAGTCACTCTGCTTTAGGAAAGACCACATGAAGCTAGACAGAGTCAAGAATGTTGAGATTTTGCCACGAGGCAAGGACCTAAGTTCTCGGGAGTGATTGGGCATGTCAGGCCTTCATCACTTGGAGCGCAGGAGGCTGACAGGTCTTCTTGCGGAGGTGAGGGCATGAAGGGAATAAATAGGGTGATGCACAGTGCAGTGGAATCAAGAACTAGGCGGCATACCTTTAAGGCAGATACAATAACAGCATTTAATAGACATTTGGACAGGTACATGGATAGGATAGGTTTAGATGGATATGGGCCAAATGTGGAAAGGTGTGACTAGCTTAGATGGGGCACCTTGGTCAACATGGATGAGATGGGCCGAAGGGCCTGTTTCTATGCTGTATGACTGTGACTCTACTCAGTTTCATATTGGTGCCACAATTGTGTTTTTGTCGAGTTATTTCCCAAATAATCTCAATCTTCCATTTTATGTAGAATCACTGTGACAGGATTTACACCATAACTGAAGCACTGATGCAGAGCAAATCACTGAATGAAATTAAATTCACTGCATAAATGCACCTTGGGTTACTTCAGTTCCACTCCACCCACCTTAGATGATCAGTTTAGTCTATTGTCACATGTACCGAGGTACAGTGAAAAGCTTTTTATTGCGTGCTATCCAGTCAGATTGTAATGATTGTAAGATTGTAATGTACAGAAATTTTCCACACTATATCTGGCTCTGACAAGATTAGGTAAGAGATACTCATCCGTTGTTGTTTAACGGGTTATTAGAGTTGTGGAGTCACAGTTGAATAACACAGTAACAGTCCTTTCAGCCCATCTAACTCATGCTGACCCTTTTGCCCTCCTACACCAATTCCATTGCCTGCAACAGGCCCATATCCTATGCCTTGCCTGATGTGAGGGTGGGGGCGGGAAGAAGAAAGGAAGAGGCGGAGACAGTGGGAGAGCTGGGAAGGGGAGGGGAAAGAAGTAGAAAGCAGGGACTACCTGAAATTGGAGGTCAATGTTCATACCGCTAGGCATGTCAGCACCCGCCTGTCTCTAAAACATTAGCAATTATATGGTCTTAGTTTAGTTTAGCGATACAGCATGGAAACAGGCCCTTTGGCCCAACGAGTCCACACCGACCAGCGATCCCCGCACATTAACATTAACACTATCCTACACGCCCAAGGGGCAATTTACACTTATACCAAGCCTATTAACCTACAAACCTGTATGTCGTTGGAGTGTGGGAGGAAACCAAAGATCTCGGAAAAAACCCATCCGGTCACGGAGAGAACATACAAACTCCTTACAGACAGCACACGGTGTCGGGATCGAACCCGGGTCTCCAGCACTGCATGCTCCGTAAGACTGCAACTCTCCGCTACGCCACCGAGGCCGTCCTATATTATGGTCATAGAATAATACAGCACAGAAACAGGCACTTTAACCCCACTTGCCCAAGATGACCAAGATGCCTTATCTAAGCCAGTCCCACTACATTTGACCCATATTCCTCTAAACCTTTCATGTACCTGTCTAAGAGTACTTTATATGTTGCTATAGAACCTGCCTCAACTATCTCCTCTGGCCTCTCATTCCATATACTGCATGCACCACCCACTGTTTGGAAAAACTTGCCCCTCAGGTTCCTATTAAATCTTTCCCCTCTCACTTTAACCCTATGTCCTCTGGTTCTTGATTCCCCTGCTCTGAGTAAATGACTGTGCATTCAATCTATCCAGTCTTCTGATGAACTTATACACCACTATAAGATCACCCATTGGCCTCCTGCGCTCCAAGGAACAAAGTCATAGCCCGCCCAACCTCTCCCTGTAGCTAAGGCCCTGATCCACCACATCTAAATCCACCGCTGCTCTGGCAGCATGTTCCAGATATCAAGCTCTCTCTGTGTAACTTAAGGGCCTGTCCCACTTACACAACCTTTACAGGCGACTGCCGGCACCCGTGATAGGTCGCCGAAATTCTCAACATGTTGAAAATTCAGCGGCGACCAGAAGGACGCTAAGACTCTTTGGAGACCTCTCACGACCATACAGCCTGTATGGTTGTGAGAGGTCTCCTATGGTTGTGAGAGGTCACCCGCGACATGTCGCCGGGGTAGCCTGTATGGTCGTGAGAGGTCTCCAAAGAGTCGTAGCGTCTTTCTGGTCGCCGCTGAATTTTAAACATGTTGAAAATTTCGGCAGCCTATCATGGGTGCCGGCAGTCGCCTGTAAAGGGCCTGTCCCACGGGCATGCAACTCCATGCGGAAAGCGCGACCTAACCGCAAGTGGGGGCCGTGCGGGGGCCACGCGGAGGTCGAGTGATCCCCGTACAGGGCCGGTCCCACCAGCATGCGGCTGCATGCGGCAAGCACTACCAAATCGGAAGCAGGGCCGCGCGGAGGTCGAGTGCCGTCAAGACGGTGCGTACGGCGGCGAGGCGGTGGGCACGGCCTCGATGTGGCTGCGTCTGGCGTCGAGGCGGTGCTGACGGCCGTCGATGCGGCTGTGTCCGGTGTCGAGGCGGTGCGCACGGCCGGCGATGCGGCGCGCACGGCCTCGATGCGGCTGCGGGGCGGCAGGCCATTGCCGCCCCGCACAACTCCATGCGGCTCCCGCGATCGAAGTGGGACCGGCCCCGCGACCTCCGCGCGGCACCCGCACGGCCCCCGCTTGCGGTTAGGTCACGCTTGCCGCATGGAGCCGCATGCCCGTGGGACAGGCCCTTAAAGGTCGCGTAAGTGGGACAGGCCCTTAACACTTCCCTCATACCTATATACTTTTAAAACTCTGTGTGTGTGTGTGTGTGGGTGTATGTCAAAAGGGAACGTTTTGGGGTTTTTTGCCTTTGATTTTGCCTTTGATTCGTTACTCCACCAAAACCAGACGCAAAAACGCCGAGATTTTTACCATTTCGCTAGCGATTTTTCTTTTACATTCGCACATCCACTCCTTGGTGAATTATTTCCCCAGATTTTGAGTAAAATTGATCACAAAACTCAAACAAGACACAATTATTAAAATCTAAAGCGGTTCTTACCAGCTGTAGATGTCACAATGCCCACATGCCGACCAATCCAAGCCGCTTCTCTCTCTCTCTTCATTTGGCAGCCCAGCTCTCCACTCCCCCCCCCCGTTCCAAGTACGCTCGCGCCACGCCTCCCGCAGCTCCCACGCCCGCCCGCCCGCTCAGAGCCGCCCACGCGCTCAGCTGCCGACCGGCTCTCCTCCACTTCCCCCTCCCCCCCGGCCCGGCTCTGTCACGCTGGCGGAAGCCGCAGATCGGCTGTTCCCCCGCTGCTTTTCGCCGTCCTCGCTGGCAGCCCGCAGGCTCATTCGGGATCATGCCAGCCCGCCCACTCCACCCTCCCCCCCCCCCTCCCCGTACTCGGGGTCTGAAGCGCTGAGGATGCGAGGCCATGGAGCTGAGGCTCACTCTGAGGCCGACGGTTGCTGGGCAGCCCTACCCCTCTCCTCCCTCCCTTCTTAATATAATATCAATGGGGGTGGTTAGTGTGTGTGTGTGTTTGTGTGTGTGAGAGAGGTTGGTTAGTGTGTGTGTGACGCCTCAGGCCGCCCCCTCCCCTCGCAACCGCTCGTTGCGGGAACAGACCCAAAGCACCGAGGATGCGAGGCCTCACAGTCTCTGATGGGGCCGCTTTCACAGACTTAACCGTGAACGCCCCCCCCCCCCTCTCCCCCCACCCCTTCTCCCCCCCTTCTCCACCCCCCCTTCTCCCCCCCTCTTCTTCCCCCCTCACCCCTTCGCTCCTCCCATCCATACCCCCTCTCACCCCTCCCACCTCTCACCCCTCTCCCCTCACCCCCTCCCCCTCTCACCCCCTCCCCCTCCCTTCCCCCCACCTCTCACCCTCCCTTCTCCCCACCTCTCCCCCTCCCTTCCCCCCACCTCTCCCCCCCCTTCCCCCACCTCTCCCCCTCTCTTCCCACCCTCCCTCTCCTCCCCTCTACCCCCCTCTCCCTCTGTCTCTTGCCCCTCTCTCTGTCTCTGCCCCTCTCTCTCTGTCTCTGCCTCTTCTCTTTCTGCCCTCACTCTCTACCCCCCCCCCTCCCTCTCTAGAAGCGCCTGTGAGTTGGGGGCTATGTGTCAGTAGATAGGGCCGTTATGGGGAAAAGGAGCAAATTAATAACATTAATATAATAGCAAGGGGGTAGTTAGTGTGTGTGCGGGGGTGGGGGGGTGGGTAGTTAGTGTGTGTGATGCCGCATGCTGCCCCCCCCCTCCCCGCAACCGCACGTTGGGGGAACACTTGGTCCAGTCTCCTTTAAAACTCCCCATTTTCACCTCAAAGCCACGCCATCTTGTTTTTGCTTTATTAAATTCAAGTTTGCTAATGGCAGTAAAAAACGACTTCTTCATGTGGCATTTGTAATCGAGCACAGGAACTCTATATAATTTTATTGTGAGTCTGATGGAAGAGATGTTATTTCCTGAGGATCTGCTCCTATGTAAACAACAAATTAACGAGAAGTTAATGAACCCACAGGATACAAAGTGCTGGAGTAACTCAGCGGGTCAGGCAGCATCTCTGGAGCACATGGATAGGTGACGTTTCGGATTGGGACCATTCTTTAGAGATGGCAAAGGTCGATTCCCAAGAGTTGTTAGTTGTTGAAAGTTACTGACATTTACACTCATTGTGGTAGAATAAAATTGAGTTATCAAATGAAGTACAAATTGAGTACACAAACTCGTGAATAAACAAATAAAAATGCATATGATTCCCTCTCCCCATATGATTTACCTGCCCCCCACCATTTCAACCAATGTGTACTGTACATATTTCTCCCACACTCCCAGTTGCCTTTCTCCTTTCCCCTCCTTTGTACACTCATCTCCCATCCCCGTCCCCCATTTTTCTTTCATCCCCCCTCATTCCCCTCCCACTGTCTCCTTTACACCCCATCCATCTCTCTGACTTTACATTTCACTCCTCTTCTCCCTTTTGTCTCCTTTTCACCTCCAGCCTCTGTCACTTACTCCAGCCAACTGACAATCATCCCTCTGTCCCCTCACCTGTATCCACCCATCACTCACCAGGCATTGTCCGGGCGCCACCTCTCTATTCCAGGTTTCTCCCCTCCACCCCATCAGTCTGAAGAAGGGTCCCGCCCTGAAACGTCATCTGTCCATTCCCTCCACAGATGCTGCCTGACCCGCTGAGTTACTCCAGCACCGTATGTTTTTATCAATGTGGTTGTTTTATATTGATGCATTTGATGTGATTGGCTCAATGCCCCAATGTGTCAAGAGAACAATGCAATTTGGCATCAACGTAATAATAATCTGGATGAATTGGCTGATGGGATGATTTCAGGCAATTCATTGATCATTCCTTCATTGCTTTCAATACTAATTAGACTTAAACGGGAAAAAAAAGTTGCAAGACTTCAGGGAAAGGGTCAGGAATGGGATGAACAAGAAGTAGAAACAAGGAACCGCAGATGTTGGGTTTACAAAAAAAGACACAAAGTGCTGGAGTAACTCAGCGGGTCAGGCAGCATCTCTGGAGATCATGGATAGGTGACGTTTCGAGTTGAGACCCTCTTCAGACTGGAATAAACTGCGTTATTTTGATAAAAAGACACCACTGACTAACAGCCCACGTGGCTTCCCTTTTTTGCCCTTGTGATTCTCTTCAGTTTCTGATTAAGGTAGATTATGATTTGATGGGACAGCTATTTCTGTTCTTTAAAGTCAAAGTGTCTGTGAAGCAGATGGCATTTGTTAAACTAACAGTGCTCCATACTAGTGCCTAATAAGGAACCACACAGATAGCAATTGAACAAAACCTCCTCTATGCTATATGTAATGAAAAGGAACTGCAGATGCTAGTTTATACCAAAGATAGACACAAAGCACTGGAGCAACTAAGCGGGCCAGGCAGTATATCTGGAGAAAATAATTGTCCTGGTCTTTTCTTGCTTCCAGTCCCCGTTCCCCCCCCCCCCCCCCCCCCCCCACCCCCACAATCACTCTGAACAATGTTCCCGACCCGAAACATCCCTATCCATTTTCTCCAGAGATGCTGTCTGACCCGCTGAGTTACTCCAGCATTTTGTGTCCATCTTCTCTATACTCTGGATCGCCGTTTGAAGCTCCGGAGTGTTGGGCCTGCTGCTTCAACATCGCGGAGCTGTGGTTTGCGGAGCTTCCAGCGCAGGCGGCGCTGACTTCAACATCGCGGAGTCCTGGGATCCCTTTGCCGAGGGCCGCCAGCGTGAATCTCCGCCCAGCTCGGCCTGTGGACTTCGGGAGCCGCGGTCTCCGGTAGGAAGTGGCCAATTCGGAAGTCCAAGCCGCTGAGAATGTTCTCCCATTCCGACGTCGGAGTTCCATCATCCGGCGAGCGGGCCTGAACATCGGGCCGGCCGTAGCGGCGACAGTGAGGGGTTCGGGAGCCCCCCGACCACGGGTGAACAACAGAGGACAACAGAGGAGGATGACTGAACTTTGGTGCCTTCCCTCACAGTGGGAAACTATGATTCCGCTATGTGGGGATGTCTATGTTAAAGACTATCGTGTTCTGTGCTCTTTTTTTATTCGTATGGCTGTAAGGTGACCACAAATTTCACTGTACCAATTGGTACATGTGACAATAAATGTCTCTTGCATGGGATGGAATATTTTGTTCTGTAAACCGTTGTCTGTAAATGTGCACCTTGTTTTAATAACCATGCAGATTTGAAGAATGTGAGAAATATAATCTACATGGGCATATTGATATGTATTCAATAATGATATTCTAATCATAAGCAAAAGAAGAATCTAGCATTAATATGGTACATTTCAGAGCTTCAGAACTGCCAGCTCCTATTGCTGCCATTGGCATGGACAGAGCTTTTGTTGGTATTCAGGAATGTGCTGGTACACATGATCAATAAACATACTTGTCACGTGGCCAAAAACAAAAGAATGCCTTTTAACATTTTCGAGATGCTGGTATGCAGTACCGGAGCATAACGTCACCCAAACTCCCCACCATTGACTGCCCCGGAAAAGCAGCCAACATAATCAAAGACTTGTCCCACCCCAGTCATTCCTCCTTCTCCCTGCCCCGTCGGCCAGAAGGTACAGAAGCTTGAAAGCGCGCGCACCACCGGACTCCGACTCCGGAATGGCTTCTTCCCCTCTGTTACCAGTAGTAGAACATATAACATAGAACGGTACAGAGACAAGCCCTTCGGTACACATTAGTCTGTCAAACATGATACCAAGATCAACTATTGGAGGAACAGCACCTCATATCCCGCTTGGGTAGTCTGCATCCTGGTGGCATGAACATTGAATTCTCACAATTCCTTTAACCCTTGCTGTCTCCTCCCCTTCCCACCTCTCCCTCAGCCCTCGGGCTCCTCCTCCTCCTTTTTCCTTTCTTCTCCCCGCCTCCCCCACCCCCCATCAGTCTGAAGAAGGGTTTCGGCCCGAAACGTTGCCTATCTCCTTCGCTCCATAGATGCTGTTGCACCGCTGAGTTTCTCCAGCATTTTTGTGTACCAACTATTATCTGCTGCACATAATCCATCTCCCTCCATTCATTCATGTGTATGTCATGGATATGCAGCACAGTCCCAATTTTCCAACTTACCTCATTGCGGACATTGGACTTCATCTCTGGGACTGTAACGCTACAATGCTGAAACTTTATTCTGCACTCTAGTATATTTCCCTTCACTCTACTTCTTGTACATGTGTAGGGTTTGGTTCTATACCTCTATAGTATTGTCTGATTCGATTATCTGATGCAAACATCACCGTATATCAGGTACATCTGACAATATAAGCCAATAGTATCGTAAAATAATGGAAATGAGGAGGAATTTCTTCAGCCAGAGGACGGTGAATCTGTGGAATTCATTGCCACCTGCGGCGGTGGAAGCTAAGTCTTTGGGTATTTTTAAATCGGAGATTATTAGGTACTCGATTAGTAAGGGTGTCAAATGTTATGGGGAGAAGGCAACAGAATGGGATTGAGAGGGAAATATAGACCAGCCACGATTGAATAAGGAGCACTTGATGGGCCAAATGGCTTAATTCTACTCCTATGGCTTACGGTCTAAAAAAATTGCTAGTTCATGGTACCAGAGATTTCAGTGGACAGACACAATCTTTTACCACACTGCGCATGGTGGCTGTCTGTAAGATCCACACTTCATCCCCACTCTTACAGTCCTGCACAACGTTCATGGCTGGACCATTATATTACGACATCATTAATCCTCCCGCTGTAAATGTTGCCAATTTGCTAACGTCTGTGGTCACGATCACATCTACCAACAAGAACATCTTGTCCCCATCTACTAGCCCTCATCATTCTGACAGCCTTCGGGCGGCACGGTGGCGCAGCGGAAGAGTTGCTGCCCCTCATTGCCAGAGACTTGGGTTCGATCCTGTCTACTGGTGCTGTCCGTACGGAGTTTGTACGTTCTCCGGGATCTCCGGTTTCCTCCCACACTCTAAAGATGTACAGGTTTGAAGGTTAATTGGCTTTGGTATAATTGTCTCTAGTGTGTGTAGGATAGTGTTAGCGTGCGGTTCGGCACGGACTCGGTGGGCCAAATGGCCTGTTTCCGCACTGTATCTCCGAACTAAACTAAATCTTAAACCAGGTTTGATCCAAGGTAATCAAAGCCACAGGATGACTGAACATCCAAAGAGCTTATTTAAGTGCAGGTGGCTGAGGGAGGAATGTTGGGCAAATGAGTATTGCTTGTACGTTAAATGCGGCTGTGCCGTTTTAACATTAGTCATGGGTTTAATATTCCTCCCAAAAGAAAGTACTTGTGAGAGTGAGCCATCCCTCAGTCCTGAAATATTGACCTGGATTATGTGGTAAAGTCACAATAGGACTTCAACCCAAAGCTTACTTTTAGTTTAGTTTGGCTTAGCTTAGAGATTCTGCCTCAGTTGAAAAGTGCTGGTGATGTTTGCTTGACATTGTGCAAAACACAAGGTGCTGGAAGAACTCAGCGGTCGGTCAGCAGCTGTGAATGGACAGGTGATATTTCAGGTCAGGACCCTTCTTCAGACCCATCTCCATTTTACTGCTCCACTGCAAAATCTCCTCGAAGTATGCCTACTTTGAAGAAGTTCTCCTCCTCTCTCTGATGGGCGTTCTGTGAGAACCTCTCTCACTGCTCCCCCTCTGTGATTCCCGTTGCTCTCCTCTTCTCCGACCACGTTGGGCTTTAGTTCCTTTGATGATCCAGGAATTGGAAATATTACCTCAGTCTGAAGAAGGGTCCCGACCCGCAGGGTCACCTGTCCATTTCCCTTCACAGATGCTGCCTGACCCGTTGAGTTCCTCGAGCACTTTGTGTTTGGCTCAAGGTTCCAGCATCTTGAAATTCCTTATGTCTCCATCTTGCAAGACATTTCTAGTTTGCTGTTATTTTCTTATCTTTACGAACGATGTGATGCGAGTTATTTCAGCTGAGTTGTGTCTGTAAGGTTTCATTTATACTTGTGGGATGTTTTGCGAAGATGAAAAATGTCATTTCAGCTGATATATATTCAGAGAACCGGCTTCAGATAAGGTGATTAGATTAAGACTTTTGAAACTATTTCCCTCTGCTACAAATTTGTGGTGTTGGTGCAATTTTATTCACGTGTCAGTTAAACATGTGGAAGTGTACAAGCATAGATTATGCAAAGAAAATATCCACAAGTTGTTCGAAGACAGGTTAATGAGAGGGGAGAGAGAGTGCAGAGACAGGGAACTGCAGATAAGAATCAGGAGCAAATCACAGTGCTGGAGGAACTCAGCGGGACAGGCAGCATCTGTGGAGGGTATGGGTAGAAGTCGTTTTGAGTCAAGACACTTCTGAAGAAGGGAGTCAGTCTGAAGAAAGGTCCCGACATGAAACGTCGTGAGTCCATTCCCTAAACAGATGCTGCCTGACCTGTTCAGTTCCTCCGGCAATTTGTGTTTTGGTCTGAGAGGCAGTGCAATTCCGTGGAAAGATAGCAATGGAAAGTAATGATGACTTGCAAAAAAAAAAATGGATAGAGGTGACGTGAGAGAGCTGGCAGGTTCGTTGTCCAGGAATGTTGACACTAAAGAAACAATTCAGTGTCCAAGATAACTCCTCCTGAAGGTAGAAGATTTGTTAACAATTGGAGAAATAGTCAAAAGACCTATCCACTCCTGTAGATTTCCACTTCCTCATCCACTCCCTCCGCGCTCAGGGCAATTTACAGAGGGCCAATTAACCTACAAACCCTGCACGTCTTTGGGATGTGGGAGGAAACCAGAGCACCTGGAGGAAACCCACTCGGTCACAGGGAGAAGGTGCAAATTCCACACAGGCAGCGTCGGAGGTCAGGATCGAACGCGTGCCTCTGCGCTGGTTGGCAGCATGTCTACCTTGCTGTGCCAATCTCTTCAAATTGCAATTGGAATATTGTGATTTAAAGAATGGGAAAAAAATCATGCTGTACCTCCTTGATTATTATTAAACTCAAGTGTTGATTGAAGTACAAACTAGAGTAGAATCTCCCCAAAGTGAGATGCTTATTTTCTTTGTATTCATTTTTAAGAGTGCTGTTTTCCTCTTTTAAATAATGTTTATATGGCAAGCAAACAAGTGCACAACCCACACCAGTGGCCCTGGTTTCCCTGTGAAGTTTGTGGTCTCTGGCATGGTTTGTACATTGACATATATAGTAATACTCAGCCAGAATAGGCTTCAGCTTTCTGACTGAATGCATGCAGTCATCAGGACACGCATGTTCTGTATATAATTCCTCTGGCATAGGCTACATTATACCACTGCCTTTCGGCTCCAACCATTTTCATGCATTCTTATCCAGTTACAAGTAATTCCTGAGAGAATTATTTTGAGTTGATGAACACTACTTCATGAAAAGTGAATGCTGGACACAAATCTCCATCACACGCCAAAGACGTATTGGTTTGTAAGTTAATTGCCTTGGTAAAATTGTAAATTGTTCCTAGTGTGTGTAGGATGGTGTTAATGTGCGGGGACTACTGGTCGATGCGGACCCGGTGGACGTAAGGGCCTGTTTCCGCGCTGTATCTCTAAACTAACCTAAGCATTTCATAAGTAACAGAATGGCTGTAAGATATATTTCATATCTCAAGGCCACAAGGAACTGCAAATGGACAAAAAGATGGACCAAAAAAAGGACACAAAGTGCTGGAGTAACATCAGCGGGTCAGGCAGCATCTGTGGAGAACATGGAGAGGTGACTTTTCACAGAGTGCTGGGTCAGGCAGCATCTGTGGAGAACATGGATAGGTGACGTTTCACAGAGTGCTGGGTCAGGCAGCATCTGTGGAGAACATGGAGAGGTGACTTTTCACAGAGTGCTGGGTCAGGCAGCATCTGTGGAGAACATGGAGAGTTGACGTTTCACAGAGTGCTGGGTCAGGCAGCATCTGTGGAGAACATGGAGAGGTGACGTTTCACAGAGTGCTGGGTCAGGCAGCATCTGTGGAGAACATGGAGAGGTGACGTTTCACAGAGTGCTGGGTCAGGCAGCATCTGTGGAGAACATGGATAGGTGACGTTTTGGGTTGACCTTTTATCACACTTTTTTTTTCCAAAAATAATATGTATTCAGAATTCAAATATATAGTGTGCAAAAATCCTTCAGACATTCTGGCTTCTCTACATTCATTAATGTCATACTTAGTAGTGTTTGCGTCTGTCTTTAAACCAAAACAAAACACCTTGCCACTGAAGAAAGGGACTCGACCCGAAATATCACCTATCCATGTTCTCCAGGTATGCTGCCTGACATGATTTACTCCAGCATTTTGTCTCCTTTTGTGTATTAACCAGCATCTACGGTTCCATGTCTCCACATAGAACAGTGCAGCACAGGAACAGGCCCTTCGGCCCATAATGTCCGCATCGAACATGATGCCAAGTTAAACTAATCTCCTCTGCCATGTACATGATCCATATCGCTTTATTGCCTACATATCCATGTGCCTATCTCAAAGCCTCATAAACATCATTATCATATCTGCCACCATCACCACCTTGGCAGCTTGTTCCAGGCACCCACCACTCTCTGTGTAAAAAGACTTGCCCCACATATCTCCTTTAAACTTTGCCCCTCTCACCTTAATGCTCTGCCCTCTAGTATCCATGTAGATCCTGGAAGAAGAACCCCAAACTGAAACGTCACCTATCCATTCCTTGCATATCCATGTGCCTAGTTTTGTGCAAATTGTCTGCCACTTTTCCCATGTTACAATACTTCAGTGTGCATGACGTACTTGAGGTCACAGAGCTGAAGTTATAAAAGGGACTATATACAAAATCTTTATAGTGTAAAAGAGGCTCCGACTGAGGCGGGACCGCTGCACCATTTGAATTGCAGATAATTGTACCAAAGTATATTCAGTTTACCAGAAACGTTATGAACATAGTGCTGTACTGTTAAATGTGTAGGAAATAACTGCAGATGCTGTTTTAAATCGAAGATAGACACAAAATACTGGAGTAACTCAGCGGGACAGGCAGCAACTCTGGAGACAAGGAATGGGTGACGTTTCGGGTCGAGAACAGAAGGGTCTCGACCCAAAATGTCACCCATTCCTTCTCTCCAGAGATGCTGTCCTGCTGAGTTACTCCAGCATTTTGTGTCTGTACTGTTTAATGTTCTACGTTCTAGTGTAATAATGGCAGGAGAATAATTTGGGGAATGGACCTTGCTAAAACATAAACATGCAACATTTTAATGAAAATTGCAAAAATATTCCATATGAATAATATTTTGCAGAGGTAAAGAGGGTGTTTCTTTTTGTTTACTAGTAATTATGACCACTGCTTTCTTTATGCACAAAAAAATATACCAGTTTAGAGATACAGCATGTAAACAGGCTCTTCGGCCCACCGAGTTCACACTGACCATTAATCACCCATACATAAGTTCTATATTATACTAGTTTGCATCCTACTCACTCGAGGCAATTTCAAGAAGCCAATTATCGGTACGTCACATTTGGTAGGAAACCAGCGCACCTGGTGAAAACCCACGTGGTTTATGAGAGGCAATTGGCTGCTCTACATCAGTAACTTTGCAACTTTGTATAGGTGCCAGTAAGCCTCAGCAGTGCATACCAACGCATGAAAACATCATTGATTATAATAGTGTTCATTTTCTGTGAAGCAAACAAATCCTTAAAAGAAACCAGAGTGCCATAGTTACATTTAAAATGTGATTTTTCCAGAAAGCATTCTGAAACATCACTCCTCTGCAAAAATACAGCATTGAATTGATGCCTTCAACATTATAACTTCTGCAGAGTTTCATCTTCCTGTCTTTCTATTCCTCCATTTGAAAATTAGTTTTCTTTGTACAACATCTTTTTGTAATGGTTTGCCTATCGTAGACCATCCGAAGTTATTTAACGGGAACATTATCAAATAGACCCTGAGGTGTATAAAGAGAAATCAAGGAAGGTGAGGAAAAGCTTGGTCAGAAAAAGCGATGGTTTGAAGGAGTGACTGGCTGCGAGGGGGAAACGAATGAGATTTTGGAGGTTAAAGCTTAAGGTAAAGTGCCGTGCACATGTCAAGAGATGTGCTGTTTAGAGAGCATATTGACTGGTTGCTTCATGGCCTGGTCTTGCAACTCGGACGCCCAGGAACGATGGAGATTACAGAGAGTGCTAGACACTGCCACACATCATGGGTACTGACATCCCCACCATCGAAGGGATCTGTAGGTGGATCTGCCTCAAAAACCCTCCCAATATCATCGCAGCCAATATCACCTACACCATGCACCCATTTCACTCCTGCCATCGGAAGGAAGGTACAGGAGTCTGGAAAGGAATACAGGAGTACAGGAAGGAAGATACAGGAGTCTGAAATCCGTGACCACCAGGTTCAAGAACAGCTTTTTCCCAACAACCTTCAGGCTCTTGAACATTGCACAACACTAACTGAAGAACTTTAGACTATCTTCGGTTGCACTAAGGATTTCTGTTTGGTTTATTGCACTGGTATTAGGGTTATTAATTTATTGACCTTGTGTATTTTATATTATCTGTGTGTTATTGCATTTGCAGGCCTGTTAAGCTGCCGCAAGTAAGAATTTCATTGTACCATTGTCGGTACATGTAACAATCAAACAATCTAATTTCTTGACTATCAAGGCTTTGAGGCTTACATTGGTGGGCAACAATTAAACTTCGATCAGCACCAATCTTCCTGCAAAAGTTCCCAAATGCAAACCTTTTAACTACACATCATCTTGCTAAAATATTGCCCCACCTAATTCCTTTTTTTTTGCAAAGTCCGTTTTCTTCCCATTGGGGAAGTATTATTATATAATAAAACAGAACAATTAACAGCAGCCAGTTTCAGGAAAACTCCAGGAAGTTCCTCCTATCTCCCCAAGGCAGTCGACATCACACTGGCTGGCAGTGAGTATAGTTTGGAAGCTGAACTCAATCCAAACACTAACACGTGCCATTTCAGCAAAATTAAAAATGATATTTCTTCTAAACAATGTCCACCACTCAATTAGAAAGGGCATTTTTTTAGTTGTTTGTAACAATTTCATTAACCGGAGGAGGTAGTTGAGGCAGTTTAAGAAACATTTCGAAAGGTACATGGATAGGACAGGTTTAGAGAGAGATGGGCCAAACGCAGACTGGTACAACTATTGTAGATGGGGCATGTTTGTCAGCGTGTGCAAGTTGGGCCGAAGGGTCTGTTTCCACATTGTATGACTCGATGACTAAGACTCTATGTTAATAGTTACATGTTTGAGGCATAGATAGGGTAGACAGTCAGAACCTTTTTTCTCACGATGTAAATTTCAAACATTAGAGGGCAGAGCTTTTAAGGTGAAAGGGGCAAAGTTTAAAGGACATATGGGGCAAGTTTTTTTTTACACTGAGGAATGCGCTGCCAGGGATGGAGGTTGATACAATGGTGGCATTTGAGAGACTTTTGGATAGGCTGATGGATATGCAGGGAATGGAGGGATATGGATTATATGCAAGCAGATAAGAGTTGGTCTTGGCATCATGTTTGGCACAAGAATTGTGGGCTGAATGGCCTGTTTGCAGAGAGTTCTGTCCAGATGAAGTTGTCTCATCTCCAGTTTTTTATTCCTTTATTTTGTGGCAAGGCTCCAGTCGTTTGAGAGATATTCACTCAGTGATACATCATGAGCAGTCAGAAATAATATTCCATTCAAAGATGAATGGCAGCAATGGAAAGATATTGTGATAAAGTTCTATGAAATGTCAGCCTGCATTATTACTGGAATTAAAAGCATTTTATGTAATTAAAACTCTGATGCCTCATTATAGATACTATCCTTGATAGAGGGTTGATACATTTTGAGGGCTCTTTACGCAGACAGCCTTTGGGTCTTATTCTAACCACAAGAATTAGGCTGACATTTTTCCCAGTTGACTTCGGGACAGCGGAGTCTGCCAGAGGTTGATAAATCTGCCATGATCTCATATATGAAGCTCTGTTTTGTTAGGATAAGATGTCTTCAACCAATGTTATATGTCAAAGCTCACACGGGTCAGTGCTAGTAAGCTGCCTGCTCAATGACTCAAATTAATGAACTTTAAAAACATTTAGTTTAGTTTATTATGATGTTCAGATCAGTTTAGTTTATTGTCATGTGTACAGTGAAAAGCTTTTGATGCGTGCAAATAGTCAGCGGAAAGACAATACATGATTACAATCGAGCCATTTACAGTGTATACATCGAAGTATGGACAGATCTGAGAGGAGTTTAAGAAGTTCATAGTTAAAGTAAGAAATGCTGCTGTTGGGAGTAGAGGTTTAAGAATGTGGAGCGATTGTAATATGTGACTAGATCTGCTTCTGCGGCTAGCAAGCAAATACACGCTTGGGTTGGGTGCCATCTTGGAAGCAGTCTGGCACCGTGAAATGCCTCCTCATGTCTTCCTCGTGTCTACTCTCTAGTTAAGATACAGGTTCATTTGAAATTCAATGAGTAGTGGACCAGGCTTTAGGGACAAGTGGTGTACCCTTAGCTCTTTTCATGTTCTTATGTTAACATCAAACTTTTACCATCTTTATTTTTGTCCCAGATACATCTGTCTATTGAAGTGTTCCTTGTCCCTTAGGTCAAGGGAAGTTGGGAGCATGGTTAAGAATAAGGAATGTTTTATACCATGAAGTTCGCGATCACAGAATATTTCCTTCAGTTTTAGCAATGAATTGACGTGTACGCAGGTTGTTTTTACGTTGGATAGGATACAAAGCTCTTAACAGCTACAACTCCCCAAACTGCATCAATCTTAGAGAAAGTAATGTGGTCGGTGCATCTGATTTATATAGGGGACGTTTCGAACACGTTTGCATGATGATCATCATGAGGGACATGGATACGGTGAACACTCACGGAGTTTTTCCCCAGGGTGGAGGATTCTAAAACTAGATGGCACAGGCTTAAGGTGAGAGGGGAAAGAGACTTAAGATGAACCTCAGGGCAATTTTGTCACTCAGGTGGGTAGTCTATATTTGGAATGAGGTGTCGGAGGAAGCTATAGAAGCAGATACATTTGGCACTTTTAAAAGATATTTGGACAGATATATGGATGAGGTTTAGAGGGCAATGGGCCAAATGCAGGCAAGTGGCATCAGCCCAGCCAACTTGGTCAACATCGACAAGGTGGGCTGAAGGGCCTGTTTCCAAGCCGTACAGCTCTATGGCTCTGATAACAATTAAAGTTGATGCCTTTCTTTCGAACAAGCAACATATTTAGAAAATATGTCCCTTTTTTTTTACAGGAATTGTGGCTTTGCATCAAAAATGACTGTGGTTGTTTGTTATAGAAAGGAATGGGTCTTATTTTTGTCCAAAGTCAATATAGCTGCAGTCAAATGTAGGAACCTGTAATCTTCAACCAGATTTACTTTGGACAAGTCAAGGTTTGCTTGGTTATAGTAAAATGCATCAGTATTTGAATCAAATAAATCATAAACATGGCACACTGATTATGGGCAGAACTTAAAAATAATAATGTCTTTATGTAATCTATTATTTCTACACTCTTGTACATAGGTATGATTGTACCTATGTGGAGTAGGATTTTTACTGTGCAAGAAAATAATTTCACTGTACTTAGGTACATCTGAAGAAAGATTTCCACCCAATACATCAGCTTATCCTCTTCTCCAGAGATGCTGCCTGACCCACTGAGTTACTCCAGCAATTTGTGTCTATCTTCAGGTGACAATAAAGTTGCACAGTGTAGATGTGACGACAGGGTTACAGTCACAGAGGCATACAGCATGGAAGCAGGACCCTCTGCCCAACTCATTCATGCCGACCAAGATGCCCCATCAACACATCCCATTTGCCTGCATTTGGCCCATATCCCTCAAAACCTTTCCTATCCAAATAGCTGTCCAATGCTGCTGTGGTACATATCTCAACTACCACCTCTGGCAGCTCACCACCCTATACCCACCACCCTCTGTGTGAAAAGACTGCCCCTCAAGTTCCTACTAAATCTTTCCTCTCTCACCTTCAACATGTCTTCTGGTTCCTGATTCTCCAATCCTGCTGACTAGCTCTACTAGTGACTCGAGGATTGTTCAGAGACTCCACTGGATGTGCTCAAACCGCACTGCGGTGGTTTGCAAATTTACATTCAGTTTCTCAACTTGGATTAGTGTAAAAAATAACAATTAGTCCATTGATTTGAACAGAGAAAGAACCTTGGTGGCATGATCTAGCCTGGACTGTTATTGACTCCAGTTTCATTGACCGTTAACTGTCCATTTAATTGTCCTTGGTAATGGACAGCAAACTTTGTCCTTGTAGCAACGTCCATGGTAGGTTACTCGTTCATGGATGATTTGCAGGTGAGCTGTGGGTTCTGGGGGGAGTTGGTGGGAATGTGAAAAGAATAGGAAAATAGGATTACTGCAGGATGGATGGAAACGGGTTATTGTTGGTGGGTGTGGACTCTGGGAGCCAAAGGGTCAGTTTCCGTGCTGTCTGACTCTATTTCTCTGTAACTCTTATCACTGTCATAAAGCATAAAACAAATCATTCTTTATTTGTTCTTCTTCAGACTGTGCAAAAGTTTGCTAATTGATCGAACTGCTCCTGGAGATGTAAGGTATGATAAACACAAAAAGCTGGAGTAACTCAGGAGAGAAGGAATCTCTGGAGAGAAAGAATGGGTGATGTTTCGGGTCGAGACCCTTCTTCAAATAGGGTCTTGACGTGAAACGTCACCCATTCCTTTTCTCCAGAGATGCTGCCTGTCCCGCTGAGTTACTCCAGCTTTTTGTGTCTATTTTTGGTTTAAACCAGCATCTGCAGTTCCTTCATACACTGTGTAAGGTATGAAGGTGCCTTTGTGTTACCATTACACAAAGTTTGCATGAGGTTGAGAGGCTGAACGGCCTCTTCTCCATCTCGTGTTTCACTTTTGATTCATTCTCTATTTAAATTCTGGGCTATTTCCCGATCCCTCTTCCAATCGGCTCCTGCAAACATCAGAATTATGAACGAGCACATATGTACCACTTGGTTACAAATCAGTCTGCAAAAGTATCAGCACAGAGTCGAGAGTCAAGGGAGAGTCAAACGTCAAGGGGCAAGAGTCAAAGAGTCAAACAGAACAATGAACCTCTTACTTGCTGCAGCTTTACAGGTTTATTAACGCAATAACGTCCAGATAAATATGCAATAATCAATAATACAATACATTAATAATCATTAATACTAGGTAACCAGACCATAATAATGCAGAACCGAAGTCTGTAGTACAAGCATAACAGTAGCTGATGTAATGGTCAGTGTAGAAGGAACTGCAGATGCTGGTTTAAACCGAAGATAGACAAAAAGCTGGGGTAACTGAGCGGGTCAGGCAGCATCTCTGGAGAAATCTCTGGAGTGGTTAGTGTTGTGCAGTGTTCAAGAGCCTTACAGATGCTGGGAAGAAGTGTTTTTGAACCTTGAAAGGTTTGGAGGGAAATGAGCCAAATGCGTGCAAATGGGACCAGCACAGATGGTGCAAATTGGTCGGCATGGATGATTTGGGCCGAATGGTCTGTTTCCGTGTGGTGTGAATCTATGACTCTATGACTAACCTGGAGGAATCGAACGCCTATTAGCACGTTATCGCCCTGACAAGATTTATATAATTCACTGTCGTTAAAAAACGGACTATTCTGTCACCAGCTTTATTTTTTTTTGCTTCCAAATATACAGCAACTTAAATTAATGGCTCTCCAACTTAATTACAAAATGAACCATAACTAATGACACAACTAAATAGACTCTATGAATTGGTCAACTGATACAGAGATACAATGTCCTCTCTGAACGAAGGGAGTGTGGGTTTGCAAGCAAGTTGAAGTGAAACAGAAGTCTATATTTACTGCAATTATCGGCAGTCCTCACTATTCCCTGCAGTGACCTCTCCTCCACCACAGAACAAACGGCTCAATCTTTTACTTGTGAGCAGTGAATTGTAATCATGCAGCATAACAGGAAGCGGTTACGTAGGCTAATAGGTGCTGGAGTTTGTGTGAAAGGCAGCTCTGGATTTATAATTCGTTGAGGAGATGATGCAGAACTGAAACGGTGTGTGACTACTTCCTCGTTGAGGTGCCCTTACAAGGTAATGACAGTTGTTACCAAAGATCTTATATGGCTATAAGATCTTTGGTTGTTGCATGCTGTTGTTTGTTTGATTGCAATATCTCCAAAAAACCACAAAGAAGCCAGGGAAATGTGGTATGGATCGCCAATTGGTGGGGACGAGCAAATGTGGCAGTGTATTTTTCCCCTGGGAATGGAGAATGGGGTGGACTAGGGGAGGAATGATCCATCTGAGCAACAGAGAACGGTACAACACAGGGACCAAACAGGCCCACAATGTCCATGCCGAACATGATGCCAAGACCAACTCTTATCTGCCTGCACATAATCCATATCCGTCCATTCCCTGCATATCCATGTGCCTATCCAAAATTATCTTAAATGCCGCTATCATAACTGCCTCCACCACCACCCCCAGGTAGCAAGTTCTAGGCACCCACCACCTTCTGTGTAAAAAAACTTTCCCCGCACATCACCTTTAAACATTGCCCCTCTCACCTTAAAGCTTCGCTCTCCAGTCTTTGATATTTCCACCCTGGGTAAAAAGGTTCTGATTGTCTACCCTATCTATGCCTCTCATAATTTTACATATTTCTATCAGGTCACCCCTCAACCTACAGTGTTCCATATCCTTCCATTCCCTGCATATCCATGTGCCTATCATAAAGTCTCTTAAATACCACTATCTGCCTCCACCACCACCCCTGGCAGTGCATTCCAGGCGCCCACCACCTTCTGTGGAAGAAAATCATGCACGCACATCTCTTTTAAACTTTGACCCTGTCACCACAGTGAGTTAGGAAGTTGATAATAAGTGACTGATGTTCCTCGAAGCGCTGGGCGGTTTGGAGCAAGAAAGGTTAACTGGCCTCTTCAGTGATGATGGCATCTTGAACATGAGGATGCCACTGTTTACGTAGGTGAATGGGTTTTTGTCTGAGGATTGAGGAGCAAAGCCAAGCATGGGAAAGAAAGCTTCACATTGATTTAAAGAACACATGGGAAGTCGGAAAAGAGGGAAGCAATGTGAAGTCAACATCATCTGTGACTTATCAAACACACAACGTTTTACATGAAGCTGCTGGTTACTGTCCACTTTATGTTGTCCATGAGCCATTCCATTCTCACACTGCCATCACAATGTTGTGCTCCTATGTTTTGCTGAGTCCTCCCAGTACTGGGGACAGAAGGGTTAATGTGTCTATACAATAGCACATTTTTCTAAAGCTAAAAAGACAGGCCTTTCGGCCCACTGAGTCAACACTGACCATCGATCACCCATTCACATTAGATCTACATTATTCCACTTTCTCATCCGCTCCCTATGCGTCAGGGACAATTCTTTTTCTACTGAGGGCCAATTAACCTACAAACCCGAATGTCATCGAGATGCGGTAGGAAACCGGAGCACCCAATGAAAACCCATGTGGTCACAGGGAGAACATGCAAACTCCACACAGACAGCACCCAAGGACAGGATCCAACTTGGGGCGTTGAACATTTAACAGTCTGAAGAAGGATCCCGACCTGAAACGTCACAGTATCCATGTTCTCCACAGATGCTGCTTGACTTGCTGAGTTACTAGAGCACTTTGTGTCCAATTGTGCTTGGATATTGGGTGCAGTGGGTATCTATAGTTGGTAGTTCCACAGCTCTGTGTCGATGCCACGCAATACATGTCCAAAATAAATCAGGTTCGCTTTTGTTCTTTAGAAAGTTCTACCCTTCAGATAGTGGAGAGATTCCCAGTTTTTACAATGGATGGGCTCGCCCTCCCTGTGTAGGAAGGAACTGCAGATGCTGGTTTAAATCGAAGGTAGACGCAAAATGCTGGAGTAATTCAGCGGGACAGGCAGCATCTCTGGAGAGACGGAAGGATCTCCCCCCCTTTGACTCATGGTGGAGTCTTGGAGTGTGCCAGGATCATTCATGCAATAGATTACTGCTCTGTTTTCCAACTTGGAAAGGAGCTTAATAGACGGATTAGCTGAAGGATGTAATGTTCAAGGCAACCACTGGATATCGGTTGCGCAAAAATTGTAGACTGATGGTTTATAATGAGCCAAGTCAATTGTTTAAATATTTATGGCAGATTATCTTGTCAACTTTCTGCTGTGATAGGACATTTCCACTGCAGTTGCAGTTCACTTCAAACAAGAAGTAGTGGAGAAAATATTTAGTCAACGTTTGTGTAGTATGCACCCATACATGATCACTGTGAGATCTTTGTGATGTCTATGAGATTTTTACACCCTTCCAATCCCAGTATCTCAATTTTTACACCCTTCCAATCCCAGTATCTTAATTTTAACCTCTCCAAGCTCACTTAACCTCTCCAAGCCAACCATCAATTGCCAGGAGCTAATTCTCTGGAAAGTGTGCAGAGACAATATACGAGGATGTTGCCTGGACTCCAGTGTCTGAACTTTAGGGAGAGGTTGTGCAGGTTATTCCTTGGAGTGCAGGAGGATGAGGGGTGATTCTATAGAGGTGTATAAAATCATGAGGGGAATAGAGAGGGTGAATGCCCAGATTCTTTCTCCCAGGGTAGGAGAATCAAAAACCAGAGGGCATAGGTTTAAGGCGAGGGGGGGAAGATTTAATAGGAACCTGAGAGGCAGCTTTTTCACTGTTCAGGCTGTTAGAGGAGGTTGTTGAGGCAGGGACTATAACAACATTGAAAAGACATTTGCACAGGGACATGGATAGGAAAGGTTTAGGAGGGTATGGGCTAAACGCAGGCATGTGGGACTAGCTTACATGGGGTATCTTGGTTGGTGTGGGCAAGTTGGGCCAAGGGGTTGGTTTCCATGCT
The DNA here is from genome assembly GCA_038087875.1 of Malacoraja senta. Lineage (NCBI taxonomy): Eukaryota > Metazoa > Chordata > Chondrichthyes > Rajiformes > Rajidae > Malacoraja > Malacoraja senta. Next base: position 29,499,888 of record CM075985.1, read on the forward strand.
GTATGACTGGTAAGGGGCACAAAGTCCCGACAGTTTCTGTTCACCTGCACTACCATGGCTTTTAATAGAAAGACATACTGAGACATAGCACTGGATGTAGCCAACAGATCATACTTCATCTCTGTCCTGAGAAGAAGTTTTGAGTTGGTGAACTTTTGTCAGGTTAGCAATGTAAACTCTAATCTGCTCTCTGCAGATGCTGCCAATTGTGTGGAGTGCTTCTGGTTTTAATTTAAGTTTCCAGAGTATGTATTATTTTGCACTTTGTTCCAGTATCTCCTTGTGGCTGAGTGTCAAATTCTGTTTGATAACACTCCGGTGCAGTATCTTGGCATATTTTATTTTATTTTACATGTTGTATAAATGTAGGTTGTGGCTGTAAACGTCTATTGGTCTGGCACTTCACCAGTGCTGCTCTTCAACAACCCACTCTTCAGAGGGTCTACTGGGACCAAAGTCAGGGCAGAGTCCTGGCCAATATTGGGACATTGTCCAGGGGAACCTGGGCCAATATCGTGACAGCACTGAGGGGGCATCCTGACAAACGTCAGAGTGCTACAGTAGCACTTGGGCCAATGTCAGGGCAGCAGCGAGGCAGAATCCAGAATGAGGTAACACAGAGGGAGCAACTGGGCAAGTTCGATCCCAAGGGTGTTGTCTGTATGGAGTTTGTACGTTCTCCCTGTGACCGCATAAGTCATGAGAGGCATAGGTATCTGCCTCCATCGACTCTTTTAAGTCAAGACTAAAGACTTATCTATACTCCCAAGCCATTCCTGACGTCCTCTGAGTGAGGGCTACATGTATATATGTATGTAGTTTGTTTTGTTTGTGCTATTCTTTTAACAAATGTAAAGCACTTTGGCCAATGAGAGTTGTTTTTTAAATGTGCTATATAAATAAATGTGACTTGACTTGACTTGATAGGTAGGTTAACAGTAAGAACCTTTTTCTGCAAAGGCTAAAAGGCATAGCTTTAAAGTGAGAGGGGCAAAGTTTGAAGAAGAGGTGTGGAATAGAGCGGTGGGTGCCTGGAATGCGTTGCCAGGGGTGGTGATGGAGGCAGATACAATAGTGGTATTTGAGCAGCTTTTAGACAGGCACATGGATATGCAGGGAATGGAGGGATATGGATCATATGTATGCAGTGGAGATTAGTTTAACATGGCATCATGTTTAGCACAGACATTGTGGGCCGAAGGGCCTGTTCACTTGCTGTATTATTCTCTGTGTAGGAAGGAAAACATAAATGTTACACCTGGTTGTGGTAGCGAGTCTGAGTCGGAGAGCAGTAGGAATGACAGAGGGTGAACATCTGTCTATCTGTATTATTCTATGTTCTACAGTAAGCCTTTCATTGCACTCGCTATGCCTCCTCACCTTAGCTAAAATCCATGCTCGTTGGTCAACTTCCACGCATCTCAATATTCCGGTTTGAGTAACATGCTGGAAATCTCCCTCCCTCCCTCCAAAGCAGCCAGGCAGCACTACATACCCTCAGGAGACTTCACAAGCCGTTATGTGTCCATGTTATTATAGAGGGCTGAGCATTGAGCGAAGCCCACTCCCGGAACACTGTCGGTCTGAACACAGAACAACTCTTATACAACTATGCACCAGAAGTCTCTTTAGACCAAAAGAAAATTATATTGGCTTTAAACAAAATTACGAGAACATTTATTAGCAAAAAACTTACATTTATTTTGACTTTTTAATGGACCAAAACTTTTGCAGACATTTCACAAGATGAGATCAAACAAAATTTGATACCAAGTCTCATGAAGAGATAAAAGGGGCAAGTGGCAGGATTTAAAGACCATTTTATAAGCAGGTTGTAAAGGACGTTTCTTAGCTCGTGATCTGGCAGCTAAAAGAACAGCCGATGCAATAAGGAAGGGAAAAGGACACAGTGTGCTGGAGTAACTCAGCGAGTCAGGCACCATCTGTCTGGTGCACAGTGGCGCAGCGGTAGAGTTGCTGCCTCACAGCGTCAGAAACCCAGTTTCAATCCTGACTAATGGGGCTGTCCCACTGTACGAGTTAATTCATTAGTTCTCCCGAGTTTCCTCTGATTCGAACTCGGAGAATTACGGTAATAGCCGCTCGTAGGTACTCGGGGCTCTCGTGGACATTTTTCAACATGTTGAAAAATCTTCACGAGTCTACACGAGCTTACCGCGTTTCCCGAGAACCCGCCGTTAGCGTTAAGAGCCACTAAGAGACGTCCCGAGCTCCGACGTACCCACTTCGTACATTCTACGTGCTTCCACGAGTTTTAAAAAAAACTCGGGAGAGCTCTTGGGTGAACTCGTACAATGGGACAGGCCCATAAGTTTGCTGTCTGCACAGAGTTTGTACGTTCTAACTGTCACTGCATGGGTTTTCTCCGGTTTTCTCCCACACTCATGTCATACAGGTTTGTAGGTTAATTGGCTTCTGTAAAATTGTAAATTGTCCCTAGTCTGTAGGATAGTACTAGTGTGCAGGTTGATCGCTGCTCGGTGCGGACTCGGTGGGCTGAAGGGCCTGTTTCCACAGCTGTATCTCTAAAGTCTGAAAGTCTAAAGTATCTCTGGAGAACATGGAGGTGAGGTTTTGGGCTGGGATCCTTCTGCAGACTGAATTTTCAAATAAGTACATTTAGGAATAATCAGGAGGCTGAATTTTGGAAGAGTGCAGATATTCGGGATCGTTGTGAGGCTGGACAGTATCGTAGAGATAGAAAAGATGCAATTTGAAAACAAGGATGAGAAGTTTAATATCTCATCATCGCGTAACTGGGACCTATAGATGAATGGTGGACAGGACTGAATGCAGCTCAGGAATCTGACCATCGAATTTTAGATATGATCAAATCCTGTGGTTTTTTTCCGTGATGGTATGCACCGATACTACATACTGGTTTGTCTAAAAATTAAGGAAAACGATTTGCAAACCATTAGAATATTTGATATTACAAGGTTAGGACTTTGTTCCTTGTGTACCGGCATTTTTTGTCTACAAGAAGGCATTGGTCAAATTTAAGTTTGTGGCAAGTTTGCGAGTTGCCAGACTGGGACTATAAATTCTTAGTTAATCCATTCCAGAGATAACCAAGGTGCAAATAAGATTTTAGTAGCAGATAAATGGGTTGGGTATCAAACAACCCAACCATATGAACTTTGAATTCACCAATTTTGGGTCATCTCTAACTAACTCTTCCACTATCCCCTCCCTTTCTCCCCCATATGCCCCCTTTCTCCCCTTCCCCCTCCCCTCCCAAGTGCTCCATGTAGACTCCCACCTATTTCTTACCTCCCTCAACCCCCTCCTGCTACTTTCCTCCCCCTTGATTTAAGAGGGAGTTAGATGTGGCCCTTGTGGCTAAAGGGATCAGAGGGTATGGAGAGAAGGCAGGTACGGGATACTGAGTTGGATGATCAGCCATGATCATATTGAATGGCGGTGCAGGCTCGAAGGGCCGAATGGCCTACTCCTGCACCTAATTTCTATGTTTCTATGTTTCTATGATTCACAATTCGCAACTCTTCAAACCTGTCTCACACCTTCTACTTTTATCTCTGACCTTTGTTCAAACTATCTGTCTATCAAAAACTATCCTTACCTGTGTCCACCTATTACCTACAACACTTTGTCCTGCCTCTCTTCTCTTCCAGCTTACTTCTTCCCCCCCCCCCCCCCCACTATCAGTCTGAAGAAGGGTCTCGACCCGATAAGTCACTTATCCATGTTCTCCAGAGATGCCTCCTGACCCGCTTAGTTAGTTGGGTAAGAAGGAACTGCAGATGCCGGTTTAAACCAAAGATAGACAAAAACAGCTGGAGTAACTCAGCGGGACAGGCAGCATCTCTGGAGAGAAAGAATGGGTGATGTTTCGGGTCGAAATGTTTCGGGTCCGAAGAAGGGTCTCAACCCTTCTCTCCAGAAATGCTGCCTGTCCCGCTGAGTTACTCCAGCATTTTGTGTCTATCTTCCGCATAGTTAGTTACTCCGGCACTTTGTGTCCTTTTGGGAGCAGGAGTGGAGGAGGTTGTCTTTGTGATGGTGCAGATATGTGGTCCCAGGGACCAATGTGACAACAAGGTTGCTGCAACAGTTCTGTTTCTGGTGGTTGTCAGCGAGAGAGATAGAGTAGCTCAGAGATACAGCATGGAAACAGGCCCTTTTGGCCCAACGAGTCCACGCCGACCACCGATACTATCGATGCATCGATGCTAAAGTAAACCTCCCAGATTTTCCATTAGAGGACAACTCAAACTTTGTAGACTACTGTCAACGATGGACAATTGGTCTAAACTAAGTCTGTACACAAGCTGTAAGATCCTTGAATCAGCACAGCCCATTGATGCCCATCAACTGCTTGTCACTGAGCTTTCTTGGAGGAGCAAAGAAGAATTCAACTGAAAATCAGTGGAAGAGAGAGAACAAAAACATTGCCTGTCCTCTTCTGAACATGTTCAAAATCCTGGATTAAATGACCATAACTGGAGACTGCGCTGCAATGCCTATACTATTGTTTATTTGATGAAAGACTCACATTTAAAATATACCGACATCAATCAAATGTATCTTTGTGCAAACATACCCATCATATGTTACACATCAGTTCCTCTTGTTTACAAACCAGGAGTGATCATAATTACAGGAAGAAACATTCCAGAGATTCATATCGAGTGGTTTACCAGTTGTGATATCCCAGCTGAGCTTCATGGATCAAAGAGAGGGCACCTAATTAAATGTACATGTTAGTTTGGAGTACTAATTTTCCCTTTTTGGAACACAGACTGCTTTTTCATCTTGTAACTTCAACAAGATGGCTCTGTATCTAATTATAACATGCACTGAAAGACGATGAGTGTTTCACATTCACAATCTTCTTGATGTTGCTCCTGATGAGTTAGAAGATGTGCAACGGTTAGTGCAGAATTACTGGAACGCAGACAATGCAAGCAGAAGTCTAAGTCATTCGACTTTCACCTCCGATTCAGATGTTGGTGTATCTAAACTCCACATCAAATTCTTTAGCAAGGAAATACGAGCTAACACTCCAATGGAGAGCCAGAGACCCTGGTTCGATCCTGACTACGGGTGCTCTCTGTATGGAATATGTACGGTCTCCCCGTGACCGCGTGGGCTTTCTCCGAGACCTTCGGTTTCCTCCTACACTCCAAAGAAGTACAGGCAGTGTATGTAGGTTAATTAGCTTGGTGTATGTGTAAATTGTCCTGTGTCTGTGTGTAGGATGGTGTTAATGTGCGGGGACCGCTGGACGGTGCGGAACCGGTGGGCCAAAGGGCTTTTTTTCGCGCTATCTCTAAACTAAACTAAACATAAATAGGGTAGGCAGTCAAAACCTTTTTCCCAGGGTGGAAATGTCCACCACTAGAGGACATTGTTTTAATGTGAGAGGGAGAAAGTTTAATGGAGAAGTGCGGAGCAAGTTTTTACACAGAGAATGGTGGAGTCCAGGAATGCACTGCCAGGGTTGGTAGTGGAGACAGATACGACAGTGGTGTTCAAGAGGTTTTTAGATAGGCACATGGATGTGCAGGGAATAGAGGGATATGGATCACGTGCAGGCAGATGAGATCAGTTTAACTTGGCATCATGTTCGGCATAAACATTGTGGGCCGAAGGGCCTATTCCTGTGATGTACTGTTCCATGTTCTGTGGAGTGTTGAGTGTGTGCTAATCTGTCCAAGATGCTGTCTTTTTGATGAGACTTAAACCAAAATCTGATCATCTTCGGGTAGATGTGAAAAAAGATTGGGACACTATATTTTGTGATTGGACCGGTATTTTATCACTATGGTAGATTATGGAGTTGTTACCAGATTGGTGTCCAGGGGAGTTTAATGCCGGTGAATTAGTGGCTGAGTTTCCTAAATTGGAACAGTTTCTACATTTCAAGTTCAGTTCAGTTTAGTTTATTGTCACGTGCACCGAGGTACAGTGAAAAGCTTTTGTTGCGTGCTAACCAGTCAGCAGGAAGACAATACATGATTACAATCAAGCCATTTACACTGTATAGATACATAATAAGGAAATAACATTTAGTGCCAGGTAGAGCCAGCAAATTCCAAACAAGGATAGTCTGAGGGTCACCAATGAGGTAGATAGTAGTTCACGGCTACTCTCTGGTTGTTGTAGGATGATTTCAACGTGTTTCTGTTTCAGCAATTTTAGGATGACGTGGTGACGAATTCAAGAATATGGGAGAGTAAATGTTGAATTATCGGTTAGTGGTTTCCTGTTAAGTTTGGGTGTGGACAACTTCCCCAAACTATTTTTTTTTTTAAAGACACAAAGTGCTGAAGTAACTCAGTGAGTCAGGCAGCATCTCTGGAGAACATGGATAGGGGACATTTTGGGTCGGGACCCTTCTTCAGACTGATTGTGAGGAGTTGGGGGGAGGAAAGCTGGAAGAAAGAGAGGCAGGACAACATGTGCGAGTAATAGCTGAACACAGGCAAGGGGGGTTCGATAGGCAGATGATTGGACAAAGTCCAGATGTGAAAAGACAGAGGGCATGAGACAAAAGAAGAGTTGCGAATTGTGAAGCTAGAGGAAGGAATGTAGGGGGAGGGGGAGAGGAGTCATTTTTCGTAAGTCGCCATCTGCAGTTCTTTGTCCGCCCCAAGGTATTGTTGGCACTTATTTATTGCCTGTGGAAACTGGATCATAAGAGTCTTCATGAGCTTATCGCAACAAAGAGAATACTGAAAGCAAGCATGTTTGGGCTTAAGCTTGCAAAGAGATAGGTGTTGGTCGATTGAGTGGGCAAGAAGGTAGCAGATGGAGTTTAATGTGAAGTATGGAGTTATTTACTTTGGTAGGAAGAATTGAAAAACGGAATATGTTTGTATGTTAAGTAACTGGTTAACATTTGGACTCAGACGATATGGATGACTTGACAATTGAAACACAGAGTTAGTGTACAGGAAGGAGTTATAGAGTCATAATCATACAGCGAGGAAACAGGCCCTTCAGCTCAACTTGCCCACATTGACCAACATGCCCCATCTACACTAGTCCCGCCTGCCTGTTTTTGGCCCATATCCCTTTAAACCTATCCTCTGCATGAATTTGTCTAAATGTTTCGTAAACAATGCGATAGTCCCTGCCTCAACTACCTCCTCTGGCAGCTCGTTCCATACACCTACCACCCTTTGTGTACCCCTCAGGTTCCCATGTAATCTTTCGTGTCTCCCCCCTCCCGTCATCTTACACCGTCCACTGATTCTCGATTCCCCTACTATGGGCAAAAGACTTTGTGCATTTACTCAATCTATTCTCATGATTTTGTGCATGAGTTGAGAAGGCAAATAGCATGTTGGCCTTAGATAGGCACAAAATGCTGGAGTAAATCAGCAGGACAGGCAGCATCTCTGGAGAGAAGGAATGGGTGATGTTTCGGGTCGAGACCCTTCTTCAGACTGAGTGTCAGGGGGGAGGGAAACTTGTGATATGGAAGGGTGCAAAGAGAATGTAAGGTGGTAAGGACATATCAAAGCAAACGATAAGCAAGGAAATGTAGAATGATTCATTGTTGACTGAAAGGAAGCTGACAACGAGGCATGCAAACAGGAACATTAATCAGGAGGACAGTGAAACCAGTCAGATAACTAGGGTGGAGGAGGGACGGAGAGAGAAAGCAAGGAAAGCAACATGTTGACCTTTATTGCAAGGAGTATAAGTGAAGGGATCATTGTATGGGATGTGATTAATCACCACATCTGCATTAAAATGTTCAATTATTGTCTCCTTATCTCAAGGAGGACATGCTTGCAATAGAAGCAGTGCAATGAAGGTCAACTTGGTTGGTTGCTGCGTTGTCTGATGAGAAAAGCCAAGTTATAAAAGGCCTGAATTCTCTTCAGATGATCTCATTGAATTGTACATAGATCTTGAAGGGGCACAGCACAAGTCTAGCAATAATGGGCACAACTTCAGGATAACGGGTCACACATTGCAGGATTGAAGTCTTCTTCTTTCGTATCCATCTTCCATGTTGACATCGCTGTCATCGTCCGTCCTGAAAAGGACGCAGGCTTCAGGTGACAATCAGTGGGAGCCATCACTTGTCGCAGTAGATGATGGTGGTAGCAGAATTAGCTCAGGATACTTCCAGTTTCCAGGCCTGCGACGTGGACGCTTCTGCTATGGGGCCTGGATTGAAGTGAAGTGGGATTTCTTCATTTTACACCGAAGAGGCCATATCAGTCACTGGATATATTGAAGGCCAGAAATTACAGATTTTTGGAATCATCTTCTGCAAGCAACAAGGAGTGGACAGGAAAGTGGAGTTGAGTTGGAAGATCAGCCTTGAAGTGCCAACGTCAGCAAGTGGTACCATGTAGCCTGGCCCTGCCCCAACATCTGCCAGATGCACCGCTGGAAGCTGAAGGCTGCTGTGAACGGACAGCAAACTCACTTCCCACGCCCTCCAGAGTTCCGTGCTCGGTAACGGGGACACGGATGACCCCGGCGCAGGAAGTGGGGGAGCGGCCGCTGGATGGGACGGATGGCGCGTTTGCGGTGGTCATGGTTGGTGATGTTGGTGGAGGTGGCCGCGGGAGGCCCTACAGCAGCCTGATCACGTGCAGGCAGGGGAGATTAGTTTAACTTGGCATCATGTTCGGCACAGACATTGTGGGCCGAAGGGCCTGTTCGACGTTCAATGATCTTTCTTTCCTTTCCTGGCCAAAGCAGAATGAATTTTAGATACAACGAGTCAAGATAAACATTTGAGCTTATCCAAACAAAACATATATGTTAAATTCTTGAAAACATGCCTGATGATCAGTTTTTCCACTTGATGTAAAAAGACCAACTCGCGAACACACTCCATAATAAGAATCAACGGGAATGAGTCTGAGAATTCCATATTTGGATAAAGTCTATGTTTGCACCAGCCTCTTTGATCTCCTGTATGCCTTATTACTGAGCTGGTTCTGTGGTTCAGAAATGTTGCCTTTAACTGGAGAAAGAGCATGCAGAATGCTAAATATACAACTGGTCGGGGAAAATAAATACGCCCCTTCCCTTTTATGACAGTAGAAACATACATTTATGGCAAAAGAAAGGGTCGGCGGCAGATGTATGATACTTCAAGTGGTGCTTGACATTGTGTTTACAAAGTCCCACATAGCTCTGTAGTCGGAGTTTACTGAAAGAAGATCTGAACGGCCAGATCCCCCGCAACATACTTGTCAGACAAGCTTGTTTGAAGGACCCGGTATGGCAGCAGTGATACAATTTCATCTCTTTTTTTTAGGCCTGGGAAATGTAATATTGGAGGGGAGGAGCAAGGTGAGTGAAAACAGAGCCTTAATGTTCTGGTTCCTACTGGTCTCGTTATGCAGACGTCGACTATGTACACGCACCCATTTACATAGAACACAGAACAGTGCAGCACGGGTACAGGCCCTTCGGCCCACAATGTCCGTGCCAATCATGATGCCAAGTTAAACCAATCTCCTCTGCCTGCACATGATCCATGTCCCTCCATTCCCTGCATTTCCGTGTGCCTGTCTAAAAGTCTCTGAAACATCACTATCCCCAACCAATGAAGGCAAGCATACCATATGGTTTTGTTAGCAGTATTTTCTTAATACCACTATCGTATCTGCCTCCATCACCACCTCTGGCAGCGCGTTCCATACACTCTCCACCCTCTGTGTTTAAAACAAAACTTTCCTGCACATCTCCTTTAAACTTTGCCCCTCTCACCTTAAAGCTATGCCCTCTAGTATTTGATATTTTCACCCCATGGGGGGGAAAAAGGTTCTGAGTGTCTATGCTATCTATGCCATTCATCATTTTATATACTTGTATCAGGTCTCCCCACAACCGTTGGCGTTCCAGAGAAAACAATTCCAGTTCATCCTACTTCTCCTTATAGTCAATACCCTTTAATCCTGGCCGATTTCTGGTAAAAATGTGGATTCAAGGAACTGCAGATGCAGGTTATTACGCAAAATGACACAAAGTGCCGGAGTAACTCAATGGGTCGGCAGCATTCCTGGAGAATGTGGATAGATGATGTTTCTGGGTCGGGACTCCTCTTCAGACCACCTTTCTGCAGATGGAACAAGGACGGAGTTCCCCACTCCTTACCTATCACCCCAACCGCACATTATTCTCCGACATTATAGTCACCAATAAAAACAAGATATAGCAACAAAAAGTAGCCTAGAATTCACTTCAGTTATTGGCAGCATGTTATAAAGTACATCAGAATTGTAATCAATTAAAAACGGTAAAACACTATAACTATGACATGCTTTCAGTTAACAAACAAAGGCTTCCAATTGTTAGATTTTCACACGTGTAAATACATAAAACACAATTAGGCCATTCGGCCCATCGGGTCTGCTCCATCATTGAATCATGGCTGAAGCCATGTCCAAGACATGAATGATCCCATGACCATCTTCAAGAAGGCACAGTGGCGCAGCTGGTAGAACTGCTGCCTCACAGCACCAGGGACCCAGGTTTGATCCTGACCTTGGGTGTTGCCTGTGTCTGGAGTTTGCACGTTCTCCCTGTGACCATGTGGGTATCCACCAGGAGCTCCAGTTCTCCCACATCCTAAAGACGTGCGGGTTTGTAGGTTAATTGGTCCTCTGTAAATTGCCCCTAGTGTGTAGGGAGTTGATGAGAATGTGGGATAATATAGAACTGTGAACTAGTTATTATAACATAGAACCAGGAACTGCAGCTGGTGGAATCTTGAGCAAAGCACAAAATGCTGGAGTAACTCAGCGGGTGAGGTAGAATCTATGGAGGGACAGGTTGCGTTTTGGGTCGGGACACTTCTTCAGACGGATGGAGTAGGGGGGAAGAAAGCTGGAAAAGAGGAATGGGAGTGGGACAAAGCCTGGCAAGTGATAGGTGGATACAGATGAGGGGAGCGGGGGGTGAATGTTCTGACACCGGATAACCAGGTTGTTGCTGAAGTTAACAGCTTAAGTCAATTGCCTGTGATGGTCTTTGCACCAGAAAATATGTTTAGCATCAAATCTTGTTTCTTAAAAAGGTTACCTGAAATAAATTAATATTTGGGGCGGCACGGTGGCACATCGGTAGAGTTGCTGCCTTACAGCGCCAGAGACCCGGGTTCCATCCAGACTACAGGTGCTGTCGGTATGGAGTTTGTAAGTTTTCCTCGTGACCACGTGGGTTTTCTCCGGCATCTTCGGTTTCCTCCCACACTCCAAAGACGTTCAGCTTTGTAAGTTAATTGGCTTGGTATAAATGTACAAATTGTCCCTAGTGTGTGTAGGATGGTGTTAATGTGCGGGGATCGCTGGTCGGTGCAGACTCGGTGGTCGAAGGGCCTGTTTCCGCGATGTATCTCTAAACTAAACTAAAAAATTAAGTTAAGCTTGGATCAAAGTCAACTTAAAGCTAAGCGGCCTGATTTTATTCAGTTTGGTCATCAAGTACTGGGATTAGGACATTACTAATTCAGCTATAATATTTAAAGAAGATTGCTGGTTCAACGTAGCAGAAAATACAACACCCACCGGTTTAAAAAAAGCAATGGGTGTACAGTTTGAAAGAAATGTTCTAGTTTAGATGAGGATGTAACAAACACCAATAGCCAACTTTCCTTGGGAGTTTCGCATAACATTTGCAGAATACTTAAAGTTTAATAAAAGCCCGAGGCTTTACTTAGAAGCTGCAACTTCATTAATTTTTGTCCCCAGCTATAGTTTCTCATCTTTGTTATAAACTTTAGGGTAGAGGAGGAAGTAACTCCTGATTAACCATGTTTAACATTGCAATTCTTTCAGCAGTTGATACAATATTTTTTTTCATGAGGCTGACTCCCTTGGTTTTTAAAAACATGTTTTTACACCAAACATATTTTCAATTGCACTTTATATCCTTGCTGGCAGTTGTTTGAGCTGCTATCTTTAAGAATTAATTGATCATCTTCTCTCAAAACATCCTTCGCCCAAATAATGATGCCAACTTTTATTAGCATTGACATGCTTGGGTGGAGACAAACAAGAACGGGGCTACTTTGAGAACAAGCGTTTGGCTGATGGAGCCATTCCAGAGTCATGCATGTGGATCATAAAATGGCCACTGATTCGAAAAGGCACAGAGTACTGGAGTAGCTCAATGGGTTTGACAGGCTTTTTCCTGCCCTTCCTCTCTCCTAGCTCTCTGCCCCGCACTAAACACCCCTCTCCCCATAATCAGTCTGAACAAGGGTCTTGGCGGCACAGTGGCACAGCGGCAGAGTTGTTGCCTTACAGCGCCAGAGGCAAGTCAAGTCAAGAGGGTTTAGGGCCTGTCCCACTAGGGCGTCATTTGAGCGTAATTTACGCAACATCATTTATGCGCATATGGTGCGTAGTGACATAGGCAGTGACGCGCGGTCGCGCGCGGCGCCCCAAGGTTTTGGGATGTACAAAATCTTTGCGCGCCATCTGCGTGACGCGCAAATGATGCCCAAGTGGGACAGGCCCGTTATTGTCATGTGTCCCTGATAGGACAATGACATTCTTGCTTGCTGCAGCACAACAGAATATTGTAAGCATAAATACAGAACAAACCGGGTTTGATCCTGACCACGGGTGCTGTCTGTACGGAGTTTGTGCGTTCTCCCTGTGACCGCATGCATTTTCTCCGGGTGCTCTGGTTTCCTCCCACACTCCAAAGACATACAGGTTTGGAGGTTAATTGGCTTTAGTAAAAATTATGAATTGTCCCTAGTGTGTGGGATTGTGCTATTGTCCGGGGATCACTGGTTGGCGCAGTCTCGGTGGGCCAAAGGGCCTGTTTCTGCACTGTATCTCTAAAATAAAGTCCAAAGTAATGGAACCCAACTCGAAACATTGGCTCTCCACGTTTTCCAGAGATGCTGCCTGACCCGCTCAGCACTCTAGCTTCTGCTTTTGTAAACCAGCAGCTGCAGTTCATTGTTTCTCCAGGTCACTGATGGCCACTCTGCTTTTGATAATGACTCTTCTGATGAGAAAGCGCTTTATAAATGCGGTAACTTGTATCAGCTCATTTTTATTCACGTGATTCTGTGCTAGTGGTTTGCCCAGGTATTCAGCATTACCTGGGTGAAATGGTCAGTGTGCTGGAGAGATTTGCTTGTTGAAGTTTCTGGATCATCCTCGATGGTCTTCCCTCCTGATCTGTTAACTCCTGGGTGCTAAGAATAATACTCTACCCCGCAACGCAACCCATGATTCAAAAGAGTCGAGATGTTTAATTCTCATATGTATCGAAAACAGAACAATGAAATGCGTACTTGCGGCAGCGTAGTAAACACAGTGATCAAAAACGTTTGATAAATTAAACAACATCAATATTTGTGCAAAACGCCTGAAGTCCTCAGTTTGTAGTTTGTAGTGTAGTTGGTGTTTGTGGTGTTCAAGAGCCTGATGGTTGTCTGGGGGGGAAAAAGCTATTCTTGAACCTGGAGGCCATGGTTCTCAGCCTCCTGTACCTTCTACCCGATGGTAGGAGTGAAATGAGAGTGTGGCCGGGGTGGTGTGGGTCTCTGACGATGCTGACTGCCTATTTGAGGCAGCGACTCCTGTAGATCCGTTCGATGGTGGGGCGGTCAGTGCCCGTGATGGACTGTGAGTTACAAACAATGCAAGCATAATGAAAGGACTTTTGTACACATGACCCAATAATATACGTTAAGCTTCAGTTTTGAAGCATTATATTGCGGAGAGATGCATAAAGCAAAACTCCAAATGGTCTGTCGATGTGTGGCGTGGTGGTATTCATAGTTATCACATTTAACGATAATGTGTGTGCAGTTCAAATAAGCAGCCATATCATTCACACCAGGCGCTGATCTGTTGCATCAATCCTTTGAGTCGAAAGGATGATTCAACTGCCTGGAACCAGACTGAACTCTCTCACTCGTCCATACATTGAAGCGAAGATCAAGTTATAGAGTCATCGTCATAGAGTGATACAGTGTGGAAACAGGCCCTTCGGCCCAACTTGCCCACACAGGCCAACATGTCCCAGCTACACTAGTCCCACCTGCCTGCGCTTGGTCCATATCCCTCCAAACCTGTCCTATCCATGTACAGTACCTGTCTAACAGTTTTTTTAAACGTTGGGGCTCAACTACCTCCTCTGGCAGCTTGTTCCATACACACACCACCCTTTGTGTGAAAAGGCTACCCCTCAGATTCCTATTAAATCTTTTCCGCTTCACCTTGAACCTATGTCCTCTGGTCCTTGATTCCCCTACGCTGGGCAAGAGACTCTATGCATCTCTTGTTAAATAACAATGTCCACCGTAGAAAAAGCACCAAAAGGCAAAATCCTTATGCCTTCTTTTTGCAACTGGAGCCAAATCCCTGGTATTTTCGACGCATCTGACTTTTTCCCCAGAGGGCTTTTACCAAGTTGAAACGCATAGTAAAATTATAATGATCAATAAATGATGAACTTGAAGGTGTGATTTATGAAGCTCCCCTTAATTTTATTTTTAAAAAGCCGACTGCTTGGCCACCATGTCTATTTAATGTTTTCATTCCAGAGTCGTCATCCTTCCCATATTTGGTGATGTTGATGAAGCCAGACCTGTCATGACACACACTTGCAGACACACACAGACATTTTGCAATACAAAGGCATCCAGGTACTGAGTATGGTTCTTTAAAAAACAAATATTATGTGAAGATGGTATCATTAATTGTTCCCAAAACCTTTCCAAAGCAGCTATTGTCATTTCAACAACACCAGGGTGACACAGTGGCACCTCTGGTAGAGCCACTGCCTCACAGCGCCAAAGACCCAGGTTCGATCCTGACCTCCAGTGCTGTCTGTGTGTGGAGTTTGCACATTCTCCCCATGACCACGTGGGTTTCCTCCGGGTGCTCTGGGTTTTCTCTCACATGCCAAATATGTGCGGGTTTGTAGGTTAATTGGCCCTCTGTAACCTGCCCCCAGTGTGTAGGGAGTGGATGAGAAAGTGAGATAACAGAACTAGTAGAATCAGGTCATCTATGGTCAGTGTGGACTCAATGGGCCGAATGGCCTGTCTCCATGCTGTATCATTCAATCAATCAATCAAACTATCCATTGATACACACGGGATCTTAAGCTATGTGAGGTTATGTTTTTGCACCAATCATCTGATGTTGCTCTGAGGTAATGTAAGTAACTCAAAAATAATAAAATGTAATATTGATGCTTGTACGAAATAGGATTGAGAGGTTTAAACCATGTGGATGGAACTATATTAGTTCAACATAGCAAGCGGTCCAAGCTGTGGTGAAGGGGGCAGATGTTGGTTGGTGTTGTATGCTTAAGAACACAGAAAAATGCTCTAGTTGCCCATTAATTTCAAAGACTGTTTTTACAGAATTAGTCTGTCAGTGTAAATCAATTTAGTTGGAGTGATTTCAGTTAATGAAAATTGAGCAGGGAATGACACAAACTGCTGGAGTAACTCAACAGGTCAGGCAGCATCTGTGGAGGACACGGATAGGCGGTGTTTCAAATTGGGACCCCCCTCAACATGAAGGAGGGCCCTGACTCGAAATGTCACCTGACCATGTTCTCAAGAGATGCTGCCTGACCCATTGAGTTACGCCAGCACTTTCAGTCTTTTGTAAACCATCATCTGCAACTCATTGTGTCTATGAAATAAGGCAGAGGTGTCACGGAAGATTAGAAAGTTAACAAGATTCTTCAGCTTCCAATATAACAGACAATTGCAATAAATTCACTGATCCATGTTAATTGGAGTCCCATGATTAGTTCATAAGTGATAGGAGCAGAATGAGGCCATTAGGCCATTCAATCATGGCTGATCTATCTCTCCCTCCTAACCCCATTCTCCTGCCTTCTCCCCATAACCCTTGACACATGTACTAATCAAGTGATATGGCTGGACCCCATAATTAGTAAGAGCAGCAAACTCCAGTTGCAGCCTGAGCATCCCTTGTGAGACTAATTAGGTTTGCAATATAGAAACATAGAAACATAGAAAATAGGTGCAGGAGTAGGCCATTCGGCCCTTCGAGCCTGCACCGCCATTCAATATGATCATGACTGATCATCCAACTCTGTATCCCGTACCTGCCTTCTCTCCATACCCCCTGATCCCTTTAGCCACAAGGGCCACATCTAACTCCCTCTTAAATATAGCCAATGAACTGGCCTCAACTACCCTCTGTGGCAGAGAGTTCCAGAGATTCACCACTCTCTGTGTGAAAAGTTTTTTCTCATCTCAGTCTTAAAGGATTTCCCCCTTATCCTTAAGCTGTGACCCCTTGTCCTGGACTTCCCCAACATCGGGAACAATCTTCCTGCATCCAGCCTGTCCAACCCCATAAGGATTTTGTACGTTTCTATAAGATCCCCTCTCAATCTCCTAAATTCTAGCGAGTATAAGCCAAGTCTATCCAGTCTTTCTTCATATAAAAGTCCTGACATCCCAGGAATCAGTCTGGTGAACCTTCTCTGCACTCCCTCTATGGCTATAATGTCCTTCCTCAGATTTGGAGACCAAAACTGTACGCAATACTCCAGGTGTGGTCTCACCAAGACCCTGTACAACTGCAGTAGAACCTCCCTGCTCCTATACTCAAATCCTTTTGCTATGAAAGCTAACATACCATTCGCTTTCTTCACTGCCTGCTGCACCTGCATGCCTACTTTCAATGACTGGTGTACCATGACACCCAGGTCTCGCTGCATCTCCCCTTTTCCTAATCGGCCACCATTTAGATAATAGTCTGCTTTCCTGTTTTTCCCACCAAAGTGGATAACCTCACATTTATCCACATTATACTGCATCTGCCAAACATTTGCCCACTCACCCAGCCTATCCAAGACACCTTGCAGTCTCCTAGCATCCTCCTCACAGCTAACACTGCCCCCCAGCTTAGTGTCATCCGCAAACTTGGAAATGTTGCCTTCATGTTAGCCTCTAGATAGGATGAGTGCTCCATATTGATATTGATTAGTAGGACTGGATGTTACAATCCCTAAGGTTCTTCACCATAACTGACACCCGGTATTCTTGGGGGTGACCACTAGGTGAATTTGCTACCAATCAGACACATCTTCAGTTGTGTACCTCAATGTCACTGGGTGTTTCGGCCTTTTATCACAAGACACCCTCAGTCGAGGCAGGCCCACCGCAGGGTGATCAGCCCTGGGTGTGTGTCTTATGGTGAGCCTCTAGATGGTCACGTGGCAGCCCAGACAGCATCTTTTCTCTTCAGCCACAGCCAGTGACTGCTCCATTCTGCTTTTTTCCTTCCATCTTCCTCTCTACCGCTGACTGTGGCGGGTTGGGCTCTGGACTCGTGTCCGTTGGTGGGACAGTACTTGGTTGAGCTTCACCTGGGGTGCTGATACCCTGTGGACTGTGGTGGTTAACCTGCCACTGGGCTTCACTCGACTGATTTGGCCGACCTCTTAGAAGGTAATGGTCAATGCGAGGCCCCTCACCAAGCTCTCCCAGGCACTTTTTCCTGCCCTGGTGGATCTTGAGACTCTTCTCTGATGTTATCTTTTCCCAGCCACAGATGAAGCTTATGTCTTGCCGGGGCTGCAGCTCTGTCAATTGCTGTGCTAGTTCTCTTCTAGAGTCATACAGCACGGAAACGGGCCCATCGGCCAAACTCATCCATGCTGACCAAGATGCCCCATCTAAGCTGGTCCCATTTGCCTATGTGTCTGGATCTGGATCTGGATCTGGATGTAATACGCTGCAAAGCTCTAGATAGAGCTTCACTCAGCACTATGATGGTGGTGGACATGCTGGTCGAGATGGAGATGCTTTTGGAGTTGCACCTTTGTATGTGTTGATGTTTTGGAGATCTCTGATGCTGGCTGGTAGGGTATTCCAATCCCTTGCTGTCTTGAAGAAAAACAAGTTAGAAAGTGCGAATGAAGTGCCGTGCGGAATGAAATAATTTCCAGGTTGGTAGCTTCTGGTTGACATGCTGATGGGTGCTTGGATTAACTGGATGTGGTCCTCCATCTTTAAATCAATAATGGTATTCTTGATCTTGTGGAATGTTGTCAGTCTGATGAACTTGCGACGTGTTGTAGGTGGATGAAGTTTAAGTTTAAGCTCCTTTATCACATATCTACGGCCCTCAGCCTCAGTACCGGCTCTCCACAGGTCTGCGTGCTGAGCCCCCTGCTTTACACCATCTACACATATGACTGCACCCCCACCCACCACAGTAACACCATTGTTTCGCGGATGACACTGGGTACTGTGGTGGGGCTCATCTCTGGGGGGGATGAGTACGCCTACAGGGATGAGGTGGAGCAGCTGACAGGGTGGTGTGGAGAAAATAACCTGCTCCTCAACACCTCAAAGACCAAGGAGCTCATAATAGACTACAGAAAGAAGAAAACGGACATTACACCACTAATCATCGATGGGGACTGTGTGGAGAGGGTGGCGGATTTCCGCTTCCTGGGAATCCACATTGAGGAGGACCTGACTTGGAGCGTGAACACCTCTGCGCTGCTGAAAAAGGTCCAGCAGAGACTGTACTTCCTGAGGGTGCTCAGGAAGAACAACATCACCCAGAGACTGCTGCTATCCTTTTATCGGTGCTCAATAGAGAGCATCTTAACATACTGTGTATGCGTGTGGTACACCAGCTGCACAGCGGCTAAGAGGAAAGCGCTCCAGAGGGCTATTGACAACGCCCAGAAGATTATCGGCTGCCCTCTCCTCACCTTGGAGGACCTACACAGTTCCCACTGTCTCAAAAAATCCCAGAAGATCATAAAGGACATTTTCCACCCCGGTCACTCCCTGTTTGTACTGCTGCCGTCAGGCAGACGGTACAGATCAATGAGGACAAGGACAAACAGACTCAAAAACAGTTTTTATCCCACAGCAATAACTACACTTAATGTAGCCACCAAATAAGTACAGGTGTGCTACACACCAAAGGGACTGTGAAATCGACAGAAGAATGTGGTGTTTTTTTTCATGTTATTTATTTTAGTTGTTTATCTTAGACTTTTGCTCTTAGACAATGTGTGAATGGTGGACTGACTGGTTGGCATTTCTAATTTCGTTGTACATGTTTACATGTTATAATGACAATAAAGTATTCATTCATCATGACTGAGTTCTGCCACTTGTGTCACCTATATCCCTTTAAACATTTCCTATCCATTCACTGTTTCCTACTCAATCACATCTCAAATCATTAAGACACACAGCTGCGTCTGATGATGAACGGGGCAAGCAAAAGTGAAGGAATAGGAGTATTCCTATATGTAGACATGGGGTATATCTTGACCAGCAGTTTGCGGGCATGTGAATGCACAACCCATCACTGGATGATCCCACTTAAAGCTTGTCATCCTGGCTGAAGGTATGAAAAGGGCAACATTTAATGCTGCTGGTTTAAGTTTATTATTGTCACGTGCACCGAGATGAAAAGCTTTGCCTTGCATGCTATCCAATAAGATCAGATAATACTGTACAAAATGCAGTCACGTCAAACTCAAGTACAATAGGTAGCACAAGGTACAAGATATAAAGTGCAGAATACAGTTAGATACATACATAGATACATCGACAATAGGTGCAGGAGTAGGCCATTCGGCCCTTTGAGCCAGCACCAGCATTCAATGTGATCATGGCTGATCATCCACAATCTGTACCCCGTTCCTGCCTTCTCCCCATATCCCTTGATTCCGCTAGCTCTAAGAGCTCTGTCTAACTCTCTTTTGAATGCATCCAGTGAATCGGCCTCCACTGCCTTCTGAGGCAGAGAATTCCACAGATTCACAACTCTCTGTTTAAAAAAGTTGTTCCTCATTTCAGTACTAAATGGCCTACCCCTTATTCTTAAACATCAGGAACATGTTTCCTGCATCTAGCGTGTCCAATCCTTTAATAATTTTATATGTTTCTATAAGATACCCTCTCATCCTTCTAAATTCCAGTGAATACAAGCCCAGTCGCTCCATTCTTTCATCATATGACAGTCCCGCCATCCCGGGCATTAACCTCGTGAACCTACGCTGCACTCCCTCAATCGCAAGAATGTCCTGCCTCCAATTAGTCATAGAGTCATAGAATCACACAGCACGGAAACAGGCCCTTTGGCCCATCTTCCCCTGCGACCAATAATACCCATCTACACTAGTCCTACCTGCCTGAATTCGGTCCATATCCCTCTAAACTTTTCCTGTCCATGTACCTTTTCAAATGTATTTTAAATATTGTTATAGTATTTGCCTCAGCTACCTCCTCCGGCAGCTCGTTCCCATGTGCCCACAACCCTCTGTGTGCAAACAAATGTCCCTTAGGTTCCTATTAAAAGGTCCTAGCATTGTAGCCCATCAATTCCAGAGACCAAGTCCGATGTCTGCAATGGGGTAGAGGTGAATCAGACAGTACCCTAGCTTATGGAAGGTCCGTTCAGACGACTGACAGCAGAGGGGGAAAATGCTCTCATGCTGGCTCATTTGTCCTAAATCAAACTATTATGTGCTGCCAAAATCTGCATTAAAATGTACTTTAATGAATGGGGAAATGGATTTAAACCTTGTGTGTGGCCTCTGGAAATTGTGTGGAATGCATTACTCTTTCCCATGCACACAAATGGTAGATGTTACAAATTCTTGCTCCACAGGGCACACATCAGGAATCTGCAGCAAGAATTTCTCCTCATCAATGCCTGAGTTCACCATCTCTGCTTCCATTATGGGAGGCCCTGAAAACACGAACGTCCTGATTTTAGAAAAATTGCGTCGCGTTATAATCTGTGACATTTTTACGACGGCTTCGAGGCTAACATGGATATTTATCCCATACCATTTTCTGTTTTCAAGGTGTTTGACCTCAATAACTCCATGGCTGCTTGCAATTACTGTCTAGACCACCAGACACTCTGAGATATCAAAAGATGGATAAAATTCCACTTCATAGGAAGCAACAGACCTTGGAAAATTTGATCTGAATTCTCTCCCAGTGCGTTCTGCTTGTCAGTTGGGCTCTTTAAGTGGAATAACAAGTCAGTATGATGTGACCTCTGGTATATAATGTAGGACTAACTATGATTAATAAAACGTATGGACTAGGGAACGGACAGAAAATGGGCGGCACGGTGGCGCAGCAGTAGAATTGCTGCCTCACAGTGCCAGAGGCCCTGGGTTCGATTCTGACTACGGGTGGTGTCTGTACGGAGTTTGTACGTTCTCCTTGTGACCATCTTGTGATGTTTTCCCTGGGTGCTCCGTTTCCTCCCACGCTCCAAAGACATGCAGGTTTGTAGGTTAATTGGCTTGGTATAATTGTAAATTGTCCCTGGTGTGTGTAGGATAGTGTTAGTGTTGTGGGGGATCGCTGGTCGGTGCGGACTCAGCAGGCCGAGGGCCTGTTTCCGCGCTGTATCTTTAAACTAAACTAAGCTAAACTAAAACTCTTCTGAAGGACTTTTTAACCTGTGTAGATACTAAAATAGGCAATGTTTACAGCAATGCCTGGTCAAGGCATTACACTTCCTGGAAGATGTTTTTCCTATTGACACAGTGAATATGAAGAGAGACTGAACAAACTTGGATTGTTTTCTCTGGAATGCCGGGTAGAAGTATATAACGTTTTTGAGAAGGCATAGATACGGTAGACAGTCACAACCTTCTTCTCTGAGTAGAAATGTCAAAGACCAGAGGTCATAGCTTTGTGACGGAATAACCTGCAGGTGCTGGTTTACACCGAAGATAGACACAAAGCTTTAAGTCTAGCTTTACAGTGAGATGGGCAAAGTTTAAAAGAGATGTGTGGGGACAAGTTTTTGACCACAGAGGGTGGTGGTGCCTGGAACGCACCAAGGGTGGTGGCGGAAGGCAGATATGATGGTGCATGGATATGGAGGGATATGGATCACATACAGACAAAGGAGATATGGTTTAACTTGGCATTGTGCTCGGCATGGACTTTGTGAGCCGAATGGCCTCTTTCTGTGCTGTACTGTTCCATGTTTAACGTTATTCTGGAACTCTGACATGACCCTCACTTTCCTGAAAGCGTGTGCAAGCTGAGAGATTGTCTGAATGCAGAACTTGTTCCTTTGTAATTCAGTGCTGTACGCAACTATGACAGAATTTCAAATTGGCCAATGCTTCAGTTTGGCAGTTCATCATACCACAATTATATGATATCGTAAATGATTATTTCATGACAGCAGCATTTTCACATGTTACATATCCTTATTCCAGACGCACAAATATCGTAAAATATTTCGAGGCTATCAGATGTTCTTCAGTTAGTTCAGGAAATTAGAACCAGGCTGGTTTAAAATAAAATTAAACGCAACTACTTTGCAGGATGCCATGTGCATTTTTATATGTAGATTGGGAACAAAAGACAGATGAAATAGAGTTGGCGATTCATAGAGCAATATTATCTCAGACACAGACAGTCACAGAGCTATACAACATGGAAACAGGCCCTTCGGCCCACCTTATCCAGGCTGACCTAGTAGGTATTCTGGGCTAGTCCCTTTTTTTTGCGCTTGGCCCATAGCCCTCTAAACCCTTCCTATCCAAATATCTGTCCAAATGTCTTTTAAACTGCGTAAATGTCTGTAGGAACATATTCTCCCAGGGAAATGTTGGAATACTTTTCATTTCAATATTTTAAACATAAGACATAGATATAGGAGCAGATAGGCCATTCACCCCCATCGAGCCTGCTCCACTTTTCGATCATGGCTGATCTAATTTCCCCTTCTCAATCTCATTCTCCTGCCTTCTCCCGTAGCCTTTGGTGCCCTTAGTAATCAAGAACCTATCAATCTCCGCTTTAAAAATACCCAATGACTAGGCCTCAATAACCAATGACCGACTCAAACTGCAAACTAACCTTTTGGGAATTCTGCACCAGCACTCCCAAGTCTATTTCCTTTCCCCATTTACCAAAATAGTCAACGCCTTTATACTTTCTACCAAAGTACATGACCGTACACATTGCTATGCTGTATTCCATTTGCCACTTCTTTGGGCTACTAACATTTCATCTGGGCTTGAGGACTGCATTGGGAATATCTAATGCAGAAACTGGTACACTTGAATTATTCCCTATTTTTCAAGTTATTTCTCCACCCAATCCCTCAATGTTAACTTTTTTTAGGTTCAAGATACAGCATGGAAACAGGCCTTTTGGCCCCCACCGAGTCCACGCCAACCATCGATCACCGTTCACACTAGTTCTGTGTATTCCCACTTTCTCATCCACTCCCTACACACTAGGGGCAGTTTACAGAGGGCCAATTAACCTATGAACCGCACGTCTTTGGGAAGTGTGAGGAAACCCACGCCTTCACAGGAGAACGTGCAAACTCCAACACTGACAGCACCTACAGTGAGGATCGAGCTTGGGTCTCTGGCACTGTGAGACAGCAAGCCTACCAACTATGCCACAGTGCTGCCTTCACATGGTCCAATACGCTTATTCCGCCAAGATGCCCCATCTACACGAATCCAATCTTTCCTATCCATGTGCCTGTCTGTACAAATGTCTTTCAAATGCTGTTATACTACCTGCCCTAACTACCTCCTCTGGCAGCTTGTTCCATATATCCACCAGTTATTGCCCCTCAGGTTCCTATTAAATCTTTGCCCTCTCACCTTAAACCGACAGTATGTCCTTTGATTCTTGATTCCCCTACCCTGGGATAAGACTCAGGCACCCAATCTATTTCCCCCATGGTTTTATACACCTCTATGTGATTTAGACAGAGGTATCCCCATAGAAAGCATCACCTGAGCATCATTTTCTCCAGAGATCCTGCCTGACCCACTGAGTTACTCCAGCATTTTGTGTCTATCACCTGGGCAGTTGTGTAAATGTTCACTTTGGTTTCCCTGAACTACTGTGTTTTGCTCTCGCTGAATGTTAGCTAATGCCTCTCAGGTCTGTATTAAATCCTGTCCTCATGTTTCGATTTCCCTCACCCTGGGCAAAAGGTTGTAGTAACTCGTCTTAGTAATTGGTCTTAAAATCGGTTTGTTTAAGTTGTGCAAGAACAAACTAATCACAGTTTAGTTAAGATTCTCTTTACTAACCTGTGGATAAACAACAGTGCATATTTGCTACATATTTGGACCAGTCGACATAAAAACTTCAAAGCTCCGCTAAAACTCATGAGGCAAGGACAGAATGACAAACATTCGACAGATTAGGGAGCTGTTGCAATCTTTCAATATTATGATTTTGAAAGGGATAATGTTTTGCAGATTCCTGTATTTTATATTTTAATGCTAATTCTCCATTTTATTAAACTGCACAAACTGAGATGTGTCTGTGTCACAGCCTTAACTGAACAGCAATGCAATAAATAATACTTTATGGACAACTGACAGATTAACAAATTAATAAATTAACAAATTAAATTCATTTAACAAAATGAACACTTGTTGTTTCTGAAATTACAATGTATAATAGTAATTATAATGAAGACACCCAGACATCCATAGTCAATAAAAAATACCAACCTATCAACATATACAGGAAGATACAAGGAACAGCAAATGCTGAAATCTTGAGCAAAACACAAAATGTGCTGCAGGAACTCAACGGGTCAGGCAGCATCAGTGGAGGAAATAGACAGACAATGCTTTGGGTCAGTCTGAAGAAGGTTCCTGACCCAAAACATTGCCTATCCATGTTCTTCCGAGATGCTGCCTGACCCACTAGTTATTCCAACACTTTGTGTCTTTTTTGTAATCTTCAGACTGAAGGGAAGCATTTGATCAAGAAGAGTGGAGTTGACCATTCAATCACCTCTTCAAACCGAAGAATGGTCCCGACTCGCAACGTCACCTAATAAGGGGGAATGCTGAGTTACCCTTGCTCTTTGTGTCCATTTCTGATTTCAATATTGATTCTCTTGTTAGTGTCACTTTAAACCATTTATGCCTGAGTCAAGAGAGAGTCAAGGGTGTTTTAATTATCAGATGTACCGAAATGGAACAATTAAATTCTTGCGAATGTCACCTATCCATTCCTTCCACAGATGCAGCCTGACCTGCTATGTTCCTCCTGCACTTTATGTGTGTTTTGCTCAAAATTCTGGTGTCTGCAATCTCAAAATATGCAGCCTTATTTGTTCTTCCACCCTTAGAGGAAAGTTTCAGTACAAGACATTATTTAATTAGAGGAGTAAGGCTACTCAAAATATTCTTTTGCCGGAGTGTGGTGTAGCTGTGGAATTCATGGCCACAGACGGCTGTGGAGACCAAGTTTTTGGGTATATTTAAAGTGGAGATTGATAGGTTGCTGATTGCAGGTTTCAGGTTGTGGTAACGGTGTCAATGGGTATGGGGAGAAGGCTGGAGAATGGGGTTGAGAAGGAAAAGCAGATCAGCCATGATCATGTTCATGTGATAGGAGCAGAATTAGGCCGTTCGGCCCATCACCTCTACTCTGCCATTCAATCTTGGTTGATCTATCTTTCCCTCTTAATCCCGTTCTCCTGCCTTCTCCTCAATCGAATGGCGGAGCTGACTCAATGGGCTGAATGGACTCATTCTGCTTCTATGTCTTATGATCTCATGGTCTGACTAGTTGTATCATATTTAATGAAGATTCTTTGCCTGATCTTTCCCCAGAGATACCGCAAGCCCGTGGATTGAGTGTGTGTGAATCAGATCTCTGCAGTGGGAAGCAGGGCAGCGCTTGATCAACAAGGACAGAGTTGACCATTCAATAACCTCTGTGAGTACACTCAAAGACATGAGTTATATAGTGCCTTCCCCCATAGGTTCTTGGTGCCTTTGTAAGCTCATTTACCAACAGAGTCTACAATGGACTATATAAGCCTTCATCTCAATCTGACTCAATATTGTTTGCAACTATAAGCTATATGTTATGTATGTTGGGAAACACACTACAACTTATTTAACATGCAAGGGATGTAAAACTATTTGTGTTAATATAGCCCTATCAACCCTGGAATCAAAGCATAATATACAATCAAAAGTACACAAAATGCTGGAGTAACTCGCCAGGTCCGGCAGCATCTCTGGAGAACTCGGCTAGGTGGTGTCACATATCCATGTTCTCCAGAGATGCTGCCTGACCCACCGAATTACTCCAGCACTTTGTGTTCTTGTGTGTAAATCAGCATCTGCAGTTCCCTGTTTATAATATACAATCAGTTGGTTTTTAAAACGTTATCTCTCTTATTGTAGTTTAGTTTAGTTTACGTTATTATTCTTGTCACGTGTACCGAGGTACAGTGTAAAGCTTTTTGGACAAAGACATTATTAAATTACACAAGGCAAGGCCACATGCCCGGTAAAAATAGCAGTCGCTGATATGGTTTCTAGGTGGTGTTGTCTGAGGAAAGGAATGTATTTCAGGGCATTGCGTGAACACTGGATCGTGTTCAATCACATGTACAAGATTGGGTGTGAGACTGAGGTAGAGATGAAGGGGTTTGCTGAAGAAGGGTCTGATATCATGGTGTTGGTGGTGGCGGTGGCCACTGGAGGCCCTACAGCAGCCGGGTGAGCGAACGGATCGAGCGCAGCCTGCGGCAGCTGCACCGAGTGGTGGTGGAAGGAGCCGACGGCATTGCGCTGGGCCAGGCTGACCCCTACTTCACTCATCCAGTGTCGCCTGGACACCGGGCTTTAACGTGAGGAAAGAAGTAATCGCACCTCTCCTTGGGCCATGATCGGACTTGTCAGAAGTTGCAAGATGGAGCTGGGACGTGGTGACTCTCTGCGTGCTGTTCCAGAAGAGGATCTATTGCACCCGTGTTTAGTTTAGTTTTGAGATAGAGCATAGAAACAGGCCCTTCGGCCCACCTAGTCTGCGCCAACCATCAATCACCCCTTACACTAGTTCTACCCTACACGCTAGGGATAGTTTACGGAAGCCAATTAACCTACAACCCTGCTCGTGTTTGGAATGTGTGTGGAAACCGGAGCACCTGGAGGAAACCTACGCAGTCACAGGGAGAACGTGCAAACTCCGTACAGACAGCACCCATAGTCTGGATTGAATCCGGGTCTCTGGCACTGTAAGGCAGCAACTCTACCGCTGCGCCCCTGTGCCGCCCATATAGGATGAATTGACTGGATAGTATGCAGAACAAACTTCTCACTGTATCTCTGTACACGTGACAATACATAAACAAAACTACACTTACAGAGATGGAATTAAGTCTCCTTTGTATCTACCAAGAGGAAGCCATGAGTCAGACTGCATCAAAGGGCAGGATGCTGAGATAGTCATCCCAACGAGGCCAGATGTCGCAGAAACATGCAGGGAGGTGGGGTGATGATTGTCCAGGCTTGTGCACAATGGGAAAGAGTTTGTTGTGCTTTAGCTTCTTGTGGATGGGCATGACAGAGAGATTGGTAAGAAGTGTGGCGAGAAAGCTTGACCCTGAGTTGATGCTCAGGAGACGACTGTGGCAATAACTTCCTGTTTCAGAGGGCCTACATTAAACCTGACATCTTTACACATTGCAGTGCAAATGCGCAAACCCTTTTAAATCCTCAATTCCCCAGACAATGGGAAACAAAGGAAAAATCAAGTGTTAAAATAGTTTAAAGTTAAAATACTCCAAAGACCTACGGGTTTGTAGCTTAATTGGCTTAAGTAAAATTGTAAATTGTCCCTAGATTGTAGGATAGTGCTTGTGTACAGGTGATCGCAGATTTGGTGGGTTGAAGGGCATGTTTCCGTGCGGTATCTCTTAAATAAATTAAAAGTTGACATTCTTTTTTAAATTAAGGTACATAGAGAAAATATCTCTCATTTACTTTTACCAAAATGTTGTTTTGAAGAAGTGCTTATGGAGCCATTTTTATCTGCAGGAGTTGGTATTTTAAAATCTTACCACGATGGGTGCGAAGGGTAGACATGTCAAAGACCAGAGCAGGTAGCTTTAGGGCAGAGAGGACAAAGTTTAAAGCAGTTGTGTGGTACAAGTTCTTTACACAGAGGGCGATGGGTGCCTGGACCGCACTGCAGGGGGGGGGGGTTGATGAAGACAGAGACACTAGTGGCGTTTAAGAGGCTTTTGAAGATACTGTAAGTTTTGTATAAAGACAATTATGGTGGGCGGCACTGTGGTGCAGGTGGTAGAGCTGCAGCCTCACAGCGCCGGAGACTCTGGTTCGATCCTGACCTCGGGTGCTGCCTGTGTGGAGTTTGCACATTCTGCCTGTGACCACATGGGTTTCCTCCGGGTGCTCCGGTTTCCACCCACGTCCTGAAGATGATGGGTGCGGGTTTGTCGGTGAATTGGCCCTCTGTAATTTGCCCCTAGCATGTTGGGTGTGAATACAAAAGTGGGCTAACATGGAATTAATATGAACGGGTCATCGATGGTTGGCGTGGACTTGATGGGCCAAAGGGCTTGTTCCATGCTGTATCTCTAAACTAAACTGAAAAATGTCTCATTGAGGAATATTAACTACCTTACAAATGTATCTTCAAGGCAGCAGCAGTCAGTGAATATGATACCTCAGTGACGTTAAGGTTGATGGTCATCCTATTGGACGGAAATAATAGATGACGGTGTGGGTGGCTTTGCTTGGCCAGGGGACCTCTTCAGGGTGATGAGTTAACATTGTCTTGTCAGGAGGAACTGAACGGACGATGGTAGAATCTGTTGACGGCTGGTACACAACAGGTGACCCCAGAGTATTTATCAGGCTATTTATTTAAGATGATTTTAATTAGGCTCCAGGGACAATGATCCATCAGAATTTGAATCTTGAATTAACTCAAAGTTTCAGTTCAAGTAAGGTGGAAAGATTCAAGAGTAGATTTACGAGGATGTTGCCAGGACTCGAGGGCCTAAGCTATTGGGAGAGGTTGGGCAGACTAGAACTTTTTTCCTTGGAGCACAAGAGGATGAGGGATGATCTTATAAAGGTGTATTAGATAATAGGGGGAATAAATAGGGTAAATGCACTTTTCCCCAGTGAGGGGGGAGGGGGGGGGGGCGGGGGCGAATCAAGAACCAGAGGACATAGGTTTAAGGTGAAAGGAAAAAGATTTAATAGGAAGTTGAGGGCCAGGCTTTTCACACAGAGGGTGGTGGGTGTAAGGAGCCAGCTGCCAGAGGAGATAGTTGAGGCAGGTACTATAACAACATTTAAAAGATACTTGGACAGGTACAGGGATAGGAAAGATACGGAGGGATACCAGCCAAATGCCGGCAGGTGGGACTAGTGTAGATGGGACATCCTTGTCGACGGGGCCGGTTGAGCCAAAGACCCTGTTTCATGTTTTTTGTCAATGGAGCAGAATTAGGCCATTTGACTCATGGAGTCTACTCCACCATTCAATTATGTCTGATCTATCTTTTGCTTTTAATCCATTCTTCTCCCTTTTCCTCATAACCTTTGATACCCTTACTAATCAAGAACATCCACTTTAAAAATAACCCAATGACGGCCACCACAGCCTTAAGTGACAATTAATTCCAATGATTAAATACCCCTGACTACAAAAATTCCTCCTCATCTCCTTTCTAAAGGTACGTCCTTTTATTCTGAGGCGGAGCCTTCTGGTCCTAGATATTCCCACTAGTGGAAACATCCTCTCCACATCCACTCTATCCAGGCCTTCATTATTTGGTAAGCTTCGGTAAGATTCACCCCTTATCTTTCTAAACTCCAGCAAATACAGGCCCAGAGCCATCAAACGCTCATCACATGTTAACCCAATCATCCCCGGGATCATTCTCTTAAATCTCCTCTGGACCCACTCTGATGCAAGCATATCCCTAAATGGGGCTCAAAACTGCTCACAACACTCCAAATGCGGTCCAACCAGTGCCATATAAGGCCCCAACTTTTATATTCTAGTCTTTTCAAAATAAATGCTGATGTTGTGCTTGCCTTCCTTACCACCAATACCTCCTGCAAATTAATCCTTTTGGGAATGCGGCACCAGCACTCCCAAGTCCTTTTGCACCTCCGATTTCGGAATCCTCGCCCTAGTTTGGAAATAGTCGATGCCTTTATTCCTACGACCAAAGTGCATGCCTACACACTTTGCGATGCAAAGTATTCCATTTGTCACTTCTTTGCCGCCTTTCCCAACCTGTCCGAGAACTTCTGCAGAGTCCCTGCTTCCTCTGCTCCACCAGCCCCTCCAACTATCTATGTTCTGTATGTGTCTCTATGACACTACCTCATCCACCGTCTCCTTGTTGTATGTCTCTGTGACTCTAATGCCTTCTGAACCTGAACTGTGACTCGAATACCTACCCATTCACCCTGCATTCCTTGCCCTTGGCCACAGCAGTTTGTTTTACTGGAGAGCATGATGATTGTAGTTCGTCACTGAGCACATGGCATATGACAGCAATCCTGAAGTGAATCCCTCCTGACAAAACAGTTATTTTGCTGTTGATTTTCAAAATGTATACAGCATAACAGTTATTATGTGTGGTCTGCTCTTGGCAGCCTCCTAATAATGCTATAAATTGTCATTGTGGAGACCTACAAAATAGTTTCCAGCTGTGCAGAGAGAAATCTGACACCTCTGCTTTTGTCAAATTGCACCTTAATAGGATTAAACTCAAACAATTGGCAGATATGTTGAAAGTACTTTTAAGGTCTTCTCATTTTTTTCCCATAAAGGCAGGGTATAAAAAAACAAATAGAGTGAACAAGAAATTTACAAGATGCGATCTGTTCAGTAGTGGACAATACAACTTTCATAATATCAAAGAAGCAGAAGACATTAGAGCAGAATTAGGCCTTTTGGCCCATCAAGTCTGCTCCCCCATTCGATCATGGCTGATCAACTTTTCCCTCTCAACCCCATTCTTCTGCCTTCTTCCCGTAACCTTTGACACCCATACTAATCAAGAACCTATCAATCTCTGCTTTAAAAATATATATTGACTTGGCCTCCACTGCTGTCTGTGGCAATGAATTCCACAGATTCACCACCCTCTGCCTAAAGAAATTATTTATTTCTTTAAATGATTCATTTAGCATCCTGCCTTTAATGTAGGGGAAAAAATGTGTTTTTGATTAAAGATACAGCATGGAAACAGGCCTTTCAGCCCACCGAGTCCACGCCGACATTCAATCACCTGTCCACACCAGTTCTATCTAATCCCACTTTCTCATCCACTCACGACACACCAGAGGCAATTTACAGAGGGCCCTGATTCACAAAACCTGCCTTGTTTATGTTTCTGTTAATTGCCAGACGTTTAACAAGCTTGTTAGAAAGCTGACTGCTCTTATGTCCATCTTACGTAATAAAAACAGTGATTCGTCACAGTTTTTTAACAGCATTCATTTCGACGTGCGATCATAAATGGGCCATCTGGTTTTTTAAAAACATATTTATAACAAGCAGACCTTATTTTAGATTGAAAGAGGCAAACGTGTGTGTAGGTGAATGGAGCCTATATCACTTTAGATTGTAAAGTTGACTTTGGTTCTCCTTCCAGTTCTGCTGTTTTTAATGGTGTTGATGTGTGAATTCTGGGCATCTCTGGCCAAGCCAGTATTTATGGTCCTAAATGCCCTTGACGTTGGTGGTGAACTGACTTCTTGTACCACTGCAGTCCTTCTGATTGAAGGTACTCCCTCGGTGCTACTTTGGAGAGACTTCCAGGATATAGCTGCTGTGCTGATAAAGTGTGCGATCTGGAAGGGGAGTGGTCGAGTTAAGAGTGTTTTATTGTCATATGTCCCGAACCGGAAGTTTCGAGATCGGGTCTGAAGAAGGGTCTCGGCCCAAAACGTCACCTATTCCTTTTGTCCAGAGATGCTATCGGACCCGCTGGGTTACTCCAGCTTTTTGTGTCGCTATATATGTGCGCGGACGTGGGTGTGTGTGTGTATGTGTGTAATGGCCCTGTCTCACGGTGCGAGGGGGGCCGGGAAGGCCTATCCAGTGGGATTGACATTTGTATTTTTCCTTTCTAAAGATGCAGTGTATTTTGGTGACTATTGCACACTGCAGACCAGAAGCGCCTTCAATATCCAGATCCACACAAAATCTTTTTTTGCAGCAACTGTTTATAATGCTCTCTGCATTATGAAGTCCTCGACAGTGAACCCCATGGGCAATCACTACCAAAGTATCTGCCCACATAGTCAGTACACCTCTCCCACACTTGTCTCCCGTACTAAGTCACCGCAACGCCCCCCCCTCCCCCCACTCCCCCTCCCCTCCCCTCCCCCCTCCCCCCCCCACCTTTCCCTCCCAATTCCAGTCCCGTCCTGACCCCTGGGAAACTGAAGGGAGCGACAATCAACTGCCACGGATACAAATAATGTCATACACAAGAAAGGGCAGATGCTGGTTGACAAAAAGTGAACACACAGTGCTGGAGTAACACAAAGACGCAACAGAATTTTGGAAACGTCATCCCATTCCTTCTCTCCAGAGATGCTGCCTGTCCCGCTGAGTTAAAGAGTGCCCACGGTAGACTCACGAGTCACAACGGTAAACTCACGGGCTACTACGTTCTTACAACGAGTTTAAAAGTTTAAAATTTTTACTTCAAGTGTAAATTTGACTCGTGGAAATCTTTCATCATGTTGAAAGATTTTCACGAGTTAACAAGTTTCCCCGAGTACCTGTCATTAGCGTTACGAGTCGCTAAGTTACGTCCACGAGTTCCGACGCTCCCGCTACGTTAATTCTACGTGATTACCACGAGTTTAATTTGTTTTAAACTTGGGATCACTCGTGGGTGGACTCGCACCGTGAGACAGGGGTTTGAGTGTGTGTATCATTGGTATTATGAGGCAGCATTTCTACCGGCTGCACTGCTGTGCTGCCCCTGTAGAATTTGTAATAATGTCAATACGTTCTCCTAGATAAAGAAATATCTAGTGCTGATGCTTTCTTGTTGCAAGTAAGTGCAAATCCTGGCTCCTTCCTCTGCACAACATCTCACATCCTACTGCAAGTGGTCTTTAAACAACGCTGGTTGCGATCCATCCACGGTATCCAGCCTGGCGACTAAATATATAACAGGAAATTGGCTTTGGAGGGAGGTGGTTGATGTCTAACATGGACTGGCAGATCTATACTTACTAACAAAACACCATAAACTTAGAGAAACAATTGATCAGTGTTCCCTGAATTGAGAGAGACCCCAGGCCAGAGAACACAGAGTTTCCTGAAGTCTCATAATATTCATAAAAATCTGAGAACTGTTGTGAGCTGTGAACCGTGATTTGAGTTTACTTCAACATTTCTTTACTTTACTTTAGAGATACAGCGTTGAAACAGGCCCTTCGGCCCACCAAATCTGCGCCGACTAGCACTATCCCAAACATTAGGGACAATTTACAATTTACAGAAGCCAATTAACCTACAAACCTGTACATAGTTAGAGTGTGTGCGCTGTAATGGGCCTGTCCCACTTAGGTGATTTTTTTAGGCGACTGCCAGCGGCTAAGACAATGGAATTTACCGAAGTCGGCACCGGCAACAACCTACGTCACTTGGCGACAACCTACGTTAGCCTGGCGACAACCTATGACAGCACCTACGACAACCTATGACAGCCCAAATTGTCGCCACTGTCGCCGAAAAATGTTCAACATGTTGAAAATTTTTCAGCAGTCGCCTGTAGTCGCCTAAAAAATCGCCTAAGTGGGACAGGCCCATAAGGCAGCAACTCTATCGCTGTGCCACTGTGCCAACCTCTGCTGTACTGTTCTATGTTCTATGTTTACATTCTATAAATATATACTCTCCAGCAAGCAAACTCTTACATCTGAATGGGTGGTGAGTTTCTGACATCTCTAAAGGTAACCTTTCAAGTGCCAATAACTATACTAAGGTTGCCAATGGAAGCCGCAATTTTCTTGGCTCAGTCAAGACAGATCAAGTCAAGTTGGGTTTATGTCACATACACAAGGGTGGTGAAGTACAGGCGCAATGAAAATCTTGCTTGGAGCAGCATCACAGGCACCTAGACTCAGATAACACACACACACTTAGATTATACATAACATTATACAAGACAGTGAAAAGAAACATACTCTGCAAAAAAATAAAGGCATCTGTGCCTGGGGTGGTCCCTAGTGTTCCATTGCTGAGGTAGGATTAGGGTAGTGCAGGTTGGTTCAAGAACCTGATGGTTGTAGGAAAGTAGCTGTTCCTGAACCTGATGGTGTGGGACTTGAGGCTTCTGTACCTCCTGCCTGACGGTAGCAGCGAGAAGAGGGCCCGGCCCGGCCCGGATGGTGGGGATCCTTGATGGTAGATGCCGCCGCCTTGAGGCAGCGCCTGGTGTAGATCCGTTTGATGGTGGGGAGGGCTGTGCCCGTGATGGACTGGGCTGAGTCCACCACTCTCTGCAACCTCTTGCGTTCCTGTGCATTAGAATGACCATAGCAGGCCATGATGCAACCAGTCAGGATACATTCTACAGTGCATCTGTCGAAGTTTGGTGGTATATTTGGTGACATGTCAAATCTCTTTAAACGTTTAACAAAGTAGAGGCACTGGGATACCTTCACTGTGGTTACATCTCTGTATGAACAGAGTCACAAACTCTGCTGAGAAATGAATGAAGAGGAGTGGGCGGGATTGCTTAAGTCCCAGTGCATCGTGCTGTGTAAGATGTTTTACTTAACACCTAGAGCCAGGCTTTATTATGGAACTAAACAAGGCGCAAAGTGCTGGAGTTTCGTCGCCTGTCCATGTTGTCCAGAGATGCTGCCCGGCCCATTGAGTTACTCCAGCACTTTGTGTCTTTTTTTGTAAACCAGCATCTGCAGTTCCTTGTTTTTACACCTTTAAGGGCCTGTCCCACTTGGCCGTCATTTACGCGACAGGCCGGTAGTGACTGACGCGCGACGGTCGCGCGCATCACCATGCGTCCGCACAGCCGTCTGGAGCGCGTGACGTCATTTGAAGATGGACACAAAATGCAGGAGTAACTCAGCGGGACCGGCAGCATCTCTGGAGAGAAGGAATGGAAGATGTTTCGGGTCGAGACTCTTCTTCAGTCTGAAGAAGGGTCTCGACCCGAAACGTCACCCAGATCTGGTGAAGGCCAGCAGGCCAACGTCACCCATACTGGTGAAGGCCAGCAGGCCAAAAGCCTTCTTCACCACCCTATCTGCCTGTATTTAATGTTGTTTTAAATAGCTGTAACTCTTTCAATTAGTTGGATTAATTTAAGGTGATATTTATACAACCAGAGGGCCAGGGATGGAAATAAAATGGATGAATTTTCAGCAAATTATATGCCCAATTTTTTTTGTTTACCTATAAACATCGGATTGAGGGGAAAAAAATGATTTTTATAAATGCAACAAGCTCCTTGTGAGATAAGTTCATCAGATGTCCTAAAACCCATCCAGGACTTGGTGATTGCTGTGCCTTGATCCTGTTGTTGAATTCCTGGCATGAAGCTGAATACCAGGAAAGATAAGCACATGAAGGATCTGTTTGGCTAATGAGCCAAATGGGGTCAATTGCGATGATCACCAGGCAGCTACAGTCCAATTAAAGAGTCAGGATGCCATGATGGTTTTTGGTATCTGATCAACATTGGTAAAGTTGCTACCTCCATCAGGAGGGAACTCAACCCGCTACATCCCACTGGAAGGACTTACGATGGTCAGGGGTGGAAGCGGATGCAGTTACTGGGAGGGAGGGAGGGAGGGAGGGGGGGGGGGAGAGAATCAACAATAAATTATTTTTAAAAAACACAAAAATGCTGGAGTAACTCAGTGGATCAGTCAACATCCCTGGAGAATATGGATAGGTGACAATGTGAATCGGAATCGTTCGTCAGATTCACCTATCCATGTTCTCCGGAGTTTCTGCCTGACCCACTGAGTTACTCCATCACTTAATGTCGTTTTTGAAAACCAGCATCTGCAGTTCCAGATGATTGCAGTGGAACTCTAACGCTCCAAACACTGCCTGTCCATTCCCTCCACAGATGCTGCCTGACCCATTAAATTCATCCAGGACTTTGTATTTTGGTCAAGATTCCGGCATCTGCAGGTCTTTGTGTCTTAATTTCTTCGTTGGTCTGTCATAGGCCTAAAAGGCTATTGAATGGGTGACCAGCATACCATCATTGAAGTTGGAATAGTGAATCCCGTTGGATCTTAATGACAACTTTCAAGGAGCAATGGACTAAACATATCTCTCATCTACTTATTTTCCCTGGCATTTAACTTCAATTTTGGAATTCATGCAAGGAGATAAACAAATCCCGGATGGTTTGCATGTTTGTGCCTGAATTGTTGATAATCTTTCCCATTATAGAGTTTCTTGCATCAATATAATCTAACCCTAGTTGGTCCATCCACCCAATGTATTTCACAGTTTACATACCAGGGTGAATCCATGGCAGCTGGAAATGTGTCAAATTATCCAATCTGTGCTCTTATCAAGCATAGCTCTATGTTATTGCATTCTGCCTCACCGAAGGGCAGCTCTTAACTTGTCCAAATGCATAGGATTTGGAAGGAGATGTACTGTGTATTGTTATTGCAAAAGCTTAATTCATATCATAAGACCCCCTTGGTTATATTTAATTTATATTTCAGTGTTAAGTACTTCACTTACATTATTCCTTTGTGCAGCCTTCGTCAATTCATAGAGCCATACAGCACGCAAAGAAGCCCTTCGGCCCAACTTGTCCATGCCAACCAAGATGCCCTATCTACACTAGTCCCACCTGCCTGCATTTGGCCCATTTC
Source organism: Malacoraja senta (assembly GCA_038087875.1). NCBI lineage: Eukaryota > Metazoa > Chordata > Chondrichthyes > Rajiformes > Rajidae > Malacoraja > Malacoraja senta. The sequence goes on from CM075985.1 coordinate 29,536,572, forward strand.
CCTCTAAACCTTTCATGTCCATATACCTAGCTAAGTGTCTTTTAAATGTTGTTATAGTACCTGCCTCAACTACCTCCTCTGGCAGCTTGTTCGGTATACCCACCACTCTCTGTGTGAAAAAGTTGCCCCTCAGGTTCCTATTAAATCTTGTTCTTCTCACCTTAAACCTATGTCCTCGGCATCTTGATTTCCCTACCCTGGGTAAAAGACTCTATGCATTCACCCCAATCTACTCCCCTCATGGTGTTATACACCACTACAAGTGATTTAGACTTGGGCATCACCTTAAACAGCATCACCTGTAAAATTGTGTTGACATTCTCTTTGGTTTCCAAGAGCCAATTTGTTTTTCACTCGCTGAATGTTAGCTAATGTTTGCTGGAAACCAAAAAATAAAACAAAGTTGAGAGGCTTTTAGATAAACACATGGATAAGCAGAGGATGCATGGATATGGATCATGTGCAGGCAGAGGGGATTAGTTTAACTTGGCATAGTGTTCGGCATGGACATTGTGGGCTGAAGGGCCTGTTCCTGTGTTGTATGGTTGTATGTTCTATGTAGGATCTTTGATATAATCTCCTGAAAGCAACTTACATAGCGTATCGAAAGATGTTTGATTTGTTGGATTGATGAATAATATTTCCATTTATGACGTTCTGAAATTCTTCTGAAGTAGTTTTGTTTGGTTTGGCAAACATATCCCAAAACGCCGTGGGCTGCAAGTTGCCTGTATCATCGCTCTGAAACTCTAGGGGATCACTTCAGACCGCACCAATGCCCTACTGACATTCCTAACATTCGTACACACTACCCAAGTATAATACTTATGATTCATTTTGCAGATCCATATCGATTTCAAGTTTGCTCACAATTACTCGGCAAACAGCTAGAATTAAGATATTTCGTTAAATAAAGGCATGGAGACACGAGGAACTGCAGATGCTGGGATCTTGAGTAAAACACAAAGTGCTGGGAGGAACAGCATCTCTCTCCCCATTTTTGGGGTCCAAGTCCATAACTCCCAGAAAGAGGTGACACCAGAAATAGAGAGGTAAATAAGGCATATGGTATACTTGCTTTCATAGGTCAGGGCATTGAGTATGTGTCAAGAAGTTGTGATGCAGCTGTATAGATCTTTGGTTAGGCCACATTTGGAGTATTGCGTGCAGTTCTGGGTGCCCCATTACGGGAAGGATGTGAAGGCTTTGCAAATGGTGCAGAAGAGGTTTTTACCAGAATGATGTCTGGGTTTGGGGGTATTAATCACAGGGAGGGGATTGGACTGACTTAGATTGTTTCCTCTGGAACGCTGGAGGTTGAAGGGAGACCTGATAGAGGTTTATAAAATTTTAAGAGGCATAGATAGGGTAGACAGTCTGAATCTTTTTCCCAGAGTAGAAATGTCAAAGACTAGTGGGCGAAGACCTGAAACGTCACATATCTAGGACCAGAGGACACAGCCTCAAAATAAAAGGACATACCTTTAAGGGGCTGTCCCACGTGGGCAACCTAATTGGCGAGTTTAGAACAGTTTAGGAGAGTTTGAAAAAAATGTCATGTTGAAGACCTCCTTCGACTATGCAGAAGACCTCCTCCGACCTCCTTCGACTATATTGAAGACTAGCTTCGACTAGCTACAACTAACTTCAGGAAAATTGGACACCGAATAGTGGAGAGTGATGACGACCTCCTTCGATCTCCTTCGACCTCCCTTTGACTATGATGAAGACTATCTACGACTACCTTCGACTACCCTCGATTACCTACGACTAACATGCCGACCTACTATGACTAAACCTACGAGGAAAAATAGTATTGATTTTTTCCATGGCGACCTTTCTTTACTCGCGGGCATTTTTAAATGTTAAAAAATATGCTGTGACCTAGCTGAGGCCTTGACTACACGGGGACTACTCTCGAGCATGAAGGAGAGTTACAAAGACCCCCTACAACCTCGTGTCGACTATGCTGCGAGTATGTCGAGGGCAAACTCGCCAGAACTCGCGGATTAGGTCGCCCAAGTGGGACAGCCCCTTTAGAAAGGAGATGAAGAAGAATTAATTTTGTCAGAGGGTGGTGAATCTGTGGAATTCATTGCCCCAGACAGCTGTGGAGGCCAAGTCATTCTGTATTATTAAGGTGCAGATTGACAGATTCTTGATTAGAATCCCAAGACTAAGGATTAGTAAGGACAGATCCTTAGTCTTGAATCAAAGGCTACAAGAGGATGGCAGGAGAATGGGATTGCGAGAGAAAGATTGATCAGCCATGATTGAATGGTGGAGTGGACTTGATGGGTCAAATGGCCTAAAGTCTGCTCCTAAGAATTATGAACATGAACTTATGAAGATTTTATTCATTTGGCATTCTGGGCTATAGCCATGGATAGTTTAGTTCCAGAGAATGTGTAATGTCTACCTGAATATCCCCATGTTACTAGTAGTTCAAACTGTTCTGACATTGGAATTATCTATAAATGAGACAACATTGATAGGTTTAGCAACATTCCTAGTTGAAATCTTGAAGAAGACACCGAGCAAGAAAGTAACAACACAAATAGCCTCACTGGGTTAGGGGGCAACAGATCAGAACCAATTGATTTAAGTTAAGTTAAAGCCAATTACCTCTTGCCTTAGCAGGATTTTGTTTTGGTAACACTGCTCAGATGGTGCATTTAATTCTGGATTTAGATATAAGTTTGTTATTGTCACGTGTACCAAGGTACAGTGAAAAGCTTTGTTTTGCATGCTCTCCAGTCAGATCAGATAACCCTGCACATAAATACAATCAAGCCAAACTCAAGTAGAGCAAAGGGGAAGATACAGAGTGCAGAATATAGTTCTCAGCATTGTAGCGCATCAGTTCTACAGACAAAGTCCAATGTCCGCAATAGGGTAGAGGTGAATCGGACAGTACCCTAGCTTATGGAAGGACCGTTCAGAAGCCTGATAACAGAGGGGAAGATTTGACTGAACATTTCATGATTTGTAATGGGAACCAAACTAATGTAAGTGGTAATAAAGATGGGAATTAATTTGGATAGTCAAATATTCCATAGCATTTTATGGATCAAGTGCCTGGGAATAGTTGTGGATGACAGCCTGCATAGATGAACATTTTAAGCTGTGATCTGTGGGACCAGAATCTATTGAAGTATTTTTTTAACTGCGCTTTCAGGGGAGTCTCGGCTGTTGATAAATCACACTGAAACTGGAGGTTTCACATCCTGGTTTTCTGATTGGAAAAACATACCCAGAATGTTATTGAAATTTCAATACTTACAGACAGCATGCGAGACTCTTGGTGGGAGAGCAAAGTCCGTAAACCACCCCTTCACTTTTCCTCGGGAGATTAAGTATTAGGTATTGCCACGGAGACTGCCTATGTGTAGAGTATGGAGAAGGAACAAAGATGAAAGCCTTTTGTTCTGCTATGCTCCCTTCTTTTCAAACAATCAGCCACTGAGGTTGGAAAATGTTTACTTTGTGTCTGCTGTAATTATTTCAGGTTTTTCATTGAAGCAAACTCTTTCATACTGTAAGACAGCTGGAAAGAAGCCTGTGATTGCTTAACCTGCAAAGAGTAAGGATACAAAGTCAGAAAGCTCTACACAAAATGGTGATAGGTTTATTATTGTCACGTGTGATGAAAATGCAAAGCTTTGTTTTGAATGCTATCCAAACAGATCAGATAATACTATATATCAATACAATCAAGTCAAATTCAAGTACAATAGGTAGAGCAAAGGGGTAGATACAGAGTGCAGAATGTAGTTCTCAACATTGTAGCGCATCAGTTCCAGAGACAAAGTCCAAAGTCCGCAATGGGGTAGAGGTGAATCAACAGTGCCCCAGCTTATGGAAGGTCTGTTCAGAAGCCTGATAACATTGGGGCAGAAGCTGTTCCTTAGTCTGGTGGTGCGCGCTTTCAAGCTTCTGTATCTTCTGTTGGACAGGAGAGGGGAGAAGAAGGAATGACCCGGGCCGGACAAGCCTTTGATTATGTTGGCTGCTTTTCCGAGACAGCGTGAAGTGTAGATGGAGTCAATGGTGGGGAGTCTGGTCTGTGTGACGGACTGGGCTACATCTAGAAACTGTGTGTAAGTAGTTGAATTGGGTTGAAGTGTGGATCAATAATGTCTCGGGTAATACCAGGGACAGTGAGAAGATGAAGGGCAGGATTGGTTTCAACCATTGTCTGAAAAGGCAATGCAAGGGTAAATGAGATTGTAAACATGGACAGATTTATGCCTGGCCTTTCTTCGCTATTTTTAAACAATTAAGTGGCTGAAAACCAAGCGCAAAATATGTTCATTTTTCATCTCAAGTTAATGTCATCCTAGATCAGTGAAGATGGAAGCCCACATGGGTTTTATTCATTACCATTTATTATTCTATTTAAAGTTTCTGAAATGTAATCTATCTCCGTCTGAATTTTGCAAAGGAAATTAATGCACTGACATCTGCAAAGTGTATCTTCCTTTTGGTGACAATGTGATTTTGCACAGATTTGTTGGTTGTGCAATGCCTCATTTCCCACTATATTTCCCAACACCGTGACTCATGGTGAAAGCAATTAATGTTTCAAAATAAAAGTACTTTAAAAAAAAAATCCATTTGTAAAGAAAACGATTAGATGGTGCAGTGGTTGAGCTGCTGCCTTACAGCGGCAAAAAATCAGATTCGATCCTGTCTATTTGTGCTGTCTGTACAGAGTTTGTACATTCTCCCCCGTGACTGCGTGGGTTTTCTCCGGGTGCTCCAGTCTCCTGCCACACTCCAAAGACGTGCAGGCTTGTAGGTTAATTGGCTTCGGTAAAAATTGTCCCTGGCATGTTAGGATACTGCTCGTGGACAGAGATTGCTGGTCGGCATGAATTAAATGGGCCGAAGGGCCTGTTTCTGTGCTATATCTCTAAACTAAACTAAAATTATAGGGTAATAATCCGAGAGTGTGTTGAGCGATCAATTGTAGTCGTCTTATTTATTAGGGAAGAGCCTTAGGGCAGAAGGATTAGCAATGGATTATGGAGGAGATCAATATTTATCTTCAAAAAAAATTGAGACCTATACATTCATCTATACAGAGTGGCAAGCAGTGAAATGGGAGTTTCATGGGCGGCACGGTGACACAGCTGGTAGAGCCGCTGCTCACAGTGCCAGAGAAGTAGGTGCGACCCAGACCTCAGGTGCTGTCTGTGTGTGGAGTTTGCATGTTCTCCCTGTCACCGTGTGGGTTTCCTCCGTGTGCTCCGGTTTCCTCCCACGTCCCAAAGACGTGCGGATTTGTAGGTTGAATGGCCCTCTGTAAATTGCCCCTAGCGTGTAGGGAGTGGATGGAGAAAGTGGGATAACAGTGAAAAGAGACACAAAGTGCTGGAGTAACTCAGCGGGTCAGGCAGTATCACGGGAGAACATGGAGAGGTGACGCTTCGGGCCAGGACATTTCTTCAGTAACAATCCCAACCTGTTATCAAACCCGCCTCTGTGTCACCTGGAAGGGTTGTAGGGGTCCCTGGATGGATGTGTGGGACGAGGCGCAGGGACAGGTTTTGCATCTCCTGCAGTTGGAGAGGAAAGTAACTGGGGAAGGGGTGGTTTGGGTGGGAAGGGATGTGAACCAAGGATTTGTGGAGGGAGCGGTCTCTGCGGGTGGCGATGGTGTGACTGGGGCGGTGGGATCAGGCTGAAGCTGGTGGAATCGTTGGAGAATGATACGTTGGATGAGCAGGTCGGTGGGGTTTTTGAGCAAGAGCTTCCTGCATTCTCAGACCGCCACCAGACTGATGCGTCTAACATCAGTTCCACACTCCCACAGGGGTGACCTTCCACCAGCGTTCCCCAGTCATCCGCTGATTTCATCTTTGATGCTTCCAAGGGTTATGGAGAATGAGCATGAGAAAATGTAGACCTCTGCCAGTCTCAAGAACGACTCAATGAACCAAAGGGCCGACCAGCTGAATGTGACTCACAGTCACATACTTTTAAGAACAGGGCAAGGCACTGAGGGTCAGCATCTCAAGAAAATATGTCTAGTGAAGAAAATGATGGGACTTTAGAAGGCTGTGGGAGTACGCTGCTCAGAATGCAAACATTTCTCCAGCAAGACGAGACTGATGGGAAGCTTTGTACATTGCAACCTTTCACTTGTTGACTTTATTGAATGGACGAGGTGCTGAATTCCCCACGACACCACTGGAGTGAGATGTGGGGAGGGAGTGGTGGTGGAATGGAACTTAAAAAACGTTCCCTCAGGATTCCAACTCGGTGTCATTAAAACTAAAGTTTTAAATCTTGCGAAAGTCAGTTAAGGTAAGGTTGGCTACACCAACTTTTAACTGAGAATGACATAATATGTTTATGATACCCATTCTCCCAGTGGAGCCATTACTTTTTAAAAAGCTGGATTTCGCAGTGAAGTACAGTACAAAAGTTCAGTGTTTGGGATCAGTGCTAAACTTGGGCCAAGTTTGCAGAAATTTGCACAGCTGTGGATTTGAAATGTTATTTGATACATGATGGGAAACTCAAGAGTTTAGTTTAAAAATGTTATACCTTTGGCAGAAAAGACGAGGATTGGGTTAAATATGTGCATCAGCACTGGGTTGTTGGTTCTCCTACCCACATTGTCCCTTCATCCTAGTGTCTGTGGCAATGCTTTGCCCAAACCCAGATATGAAAGCTGATTTTTGGTTCAACATTGGAGGTATTTGCTGAATGGCGCATTCAACGTTCTTTGCAAAGTGCTGAAGTAACTATCAAAAGATGGATACAAAGTGCTGGATTAACTCAGCGGGTCAGACAACATCTCTGGAGAAAAAGGATGACCCATGCAAAAAGGACCCGAAACGTCACCCATCCACGTTCCCCAGAGATGCTGCCTGACTCGTTGAGTTACTCCAGCACTTTGTGTCCTTTTAATACCAATATCATTATATTAATATTTATGGGAGATTGGTATCTAAAGTGGAAATTGCTTTTTTTTTTAATCTTACAATTGTAACTGTGCTTCATATTTGACAGAATCCCCTTCAGTGAAATGTAGAAATTCAGATCTTACTTTTAAAAATAATTTCTGCAAAACAGTCTAGGGGTGTAATTCTTGAATGCTTTGATGTGTGCTCCAGTGAGCTTTACAATCTTTTCAGGCTCCGTTAGATTAAGTCTCTTCCAAGAATGCCTTCAACAATCAGGGTATTAAGTTGGGACGTTACGTGAAAGTTGTACACGACATTGGTAAGACTGCACTTCGATTATTGTGTTCAGTTTTGATCACCTTGCTATAGGAAGATGTCATTAAGCTGAAACGAGTGCAGCGAAAATTTACGTTGCCAGGACTAGAACTTCTGAGCTATAGGGAGAGGCTGGGCAGGCTAGCACTTTATTCCCTGGAGTGCAGGAGGATGAGGGGTGGTCTTATAGTGGTGTATAAGATCATGAGAGGAATAGATAAGGTGAATGCACAGTCTTTTACCCAGAGTTGGGTAATCGAAAACTAGAGGAAAGGTTTAAGATGAGGTGGGAAACATTCAATAGGTATCTGAGGGACAACGTTTTTTACACAAAGGGTGTTAGATATATGGAACAAGCTGCTGGAGGAGGTAGACGAGGGATATATTATCACATTATTTAAAAAAACATTTGGACAGGTGCATGGATAGGAGAGGTTTAGAAGCATGTGGGTCAAACGCAGGCAGGTGTGATTAATGTAGATGGAGCATATTGGTCAGCGTAGGCAAGTTGGGCCGAAGGACCTGTTTCTACGCTGTATGAGTTGATGACTCTACGATAACACCCAACATGGGCAGGTTGGGCCGAAGGGCCTGTTTCTACGCTGTATGAGTTGATGACTCTACGGTAACACCCAACATGGGCAGGTTGGGCCGAAGGGCCTGTTTCTACGCTGTATGACTCAATGACTCCACATAGAACAGATGCGTTCTAGAGTGCAGACTCGGGCCCATCTCCTTTGCCCCTCTCGCCTCCAAGCTATGCCCTCTAGTCTTTGACATTTCCTCTCTGTGTAAAAGATTGTGATTGTCTACCATATCTACGCCTCTCTTAATATTACCTGCTTAAGGTCATGTCATAAGGACTAGGAGTAGAATTAGGCCATTCAGCCCACCAAGTCTACGCCATTCATTCATGGCTGGTTAATCTCTCCCTCCTAACCCCATTCTCCTGCCTTCTCCCCATAACCTCTGACACCTGTACTAATCAAGAATCTATCTATCTCTGCCTTAAAAATATCAATTGACTTGGCCTCCACAGCCTTTTGTGGCAAAGAATTCCACAGATTCACCACCCTCTAAAGAAATTTCTCCTCATCTCCTTCCTAAAAGAACGTCCTTTAATTCCGAGGCTATGACCTCTAGTTCTAGACTCTCCCACTACTTCTGTTAGATTTATATTTAAAAGCTGATACCTCTTGGTTAATTTTTATGGTTGTGAAGATGTAGCATGCCTACACTTTGGATGCAACTTGTTCCACTCTGTGGATCTTCACTCCTGGTGTCAACAAAAAGCAGGCCAGGTATTGTGAAGATGTAGAATGAATGCAATCGGCGCTTTAGCTCCTTAATGATTTCTCAGAATTTCAACGTGGGAGTACTTTTTATGGCTGTGTGGCAAATCTTTTATTGATTCCCTGATATGTTGGACAAGATGAAAGAACACAGAGAACATGAATGTGGCGCAGGTCCTATTTTATCACCTTCTCACAATAACAACACTGCAGTCGTGGATTCTGAATTGGATGTTGTAAAAGGACCTTGACCTCCCTGTTGCTGGAGGAATTTAGCGGTTCAGGCAGCATTTGTAGTGGGAATGGACAGGGGATGTTTCTGGCCAGGACCAGCAGTCTGAAGAAAGGTCCAGACCCAAAACATCACCCATTCCTTCCCGACAATAGACAATAGATGTAAACTATTTGGCCCTTCAAGCCAGCACCACCATTCAATGTGATCATAGTTGATCATCCACAATCAGTACCCAGTTCCTCCCCATATCCCCTGACTCCGCTATCTTCAAGAGCCCTATCTAGCTCTCTCTTGAAAGTATCCAGAGAACAGGCCTCCACCGCCCTTTGAGGCAGAGAATTCCACAGACTCAGCTGCCTGACCCATTGAGTTACTCCAGCATTTTGTGTCTGTCTTGAGAGTTATCTATCATTCTGAGGAAGGACCCTGACCAGAAACGTCATCCGTCCATTTCCTCCATGGATGCTGCCTGACCCTTTGTGGAAATCGAATCCAAAATCCGTCTCAGGCAGGAGATTGTTTTGTGAGGACACAAGGAACTGCAGATGCTGGAATCTTGAGGAAAAAATGCAAAGTGCTGGAAGAACTCAATGTTTTGCTCAAGATTCCAAAGTCTGCAGTTCCTTGAGTCTTCATTAAAATGTTTCCAGTTTGAGTTGGGTTTTGGAGTCAAGTTCCACAAGGAGCCAAAGACTCAGTCGTGGGGAGGTGTGCTGTCATAGGTGCTGCCTTGAAACCAAGCCCTTCAGCTTGCACTGATGACCTCAGCTACAATTACTGAAGCTTCTGATCTCGCCGTATTCACATTGCTGTTCCTGAGAACTAGCAGTGTTTCCTGGATTACAGTAATTACTACAGTAGGGCAACCTAAAATGGATGTGAAAAACACTATATGAAAGCCAATTCTTTATTCATAACGTCTATACAGTAGCAACAGCTAGATGGACAAAATAAAAATTTCACTCGTTAAAAGATGTTTTGCTTCTCATTTGTAAATAGTAATATACTAGACTAAGTGGGACCCATTGGGTCCTAGTCACACGGGAGGCCTGGTCCCTCCTGGGGGGAGAGGGAAGGGGGGTGTGGAGAGGAGGGGGTGGTCGCAGCAGACGCAGCTCACACTCTGCCCACCTCGCACCTTCAGCTTTCGGCCTCACGCAGCGGATCCCGGTCCCACTCCGGCTTCACTCAGAGGCTTCCGGTTCAACTCAGCCGCTTCCGGCTTGTCGTGCTGGTCGCTGCTAACTCTCCGCGAGCTGCTCACTCTCCGTGAGCTGCTCAACACACTCTGCCCCTCAAAACGCCATTATTGACAGCGGGTTCCGGAAGGGGCGTTTTTCTACGATTTTTAAACCTTCATAACCTTTGTACTATTTCACCGATCAGAACAAAACTTATTTGACTTGCAGCAGAGGAGAATGGTGAGTGACATGGCGAAACATCGTAGCGCTATAGGGGATCGTTTTTGCGCAAATGTAAATACAACGCAGAGGAGAAGTGGTCAAGATGAGAGTTTTAGTAATAGTATAGATAGATAGATGGATAACTCTCAAGATAGACACAAAATGCTGGAATAACTCAGCAGGCCAGGCAGCATATTTAGGAAGGAACTGCAGCTGCTGGTTTAAACCGAAGATAGACACAAAAACCTGGAGTAACTCAGCGGGACAGGCAGCATCTCTGGACAGAAGGAATAGGTGATGTTTTGGGTCGGGACCCTTCATCAGACTGATGATCCTGACCCGAAACATCGCCTGTCCATTCCCACATAACCCTCATTATGACAGACCACAATGGGGGTGGGGAGGATGGTATCTGTTATTGCCGATTCTCCACTATAACCGAGTAAGAGGGGTAAAATATGAACTAACTTAACACAAGACGGGAGGGGCAACGCGGACTCGGTAGGCCTAAGGGCCTATTTCCGCACTGTATCTCTAAACTAAACTAAATGAAACTAAACACTAGGGCAGTATCTTCACCTGGCCTGTGGCAGTTCAAGAAGGTGGCTTGTCATCACGACCTCAAAGGCAGTAAGGGGTGTGTAATAATGAGCATGGACCACGCACAGGCACATGAGATTAGTTGGTCTTGTTGAATCATGTTCTGTATGGACATTGTGACCAAAGGGCCTGTTCCTATGCTGTACTGGTCTATGTTCCATGCCTAATTTTAAAAAGCAATCCTCCAGATTCTGGAACAGTTTCTTCCCAGCTGTTATCAGGCAAGTGAACCGTCCTCTCACCCACTAGAGTGCGGTCCTGACCTTCCACCTACCTCATTGGAGACCTATCTTTAATCGGGCTCTATTGTGCATTATCTTGCACTAAACTTTATACCCTTTATCCTGTATCTGTACACTGTGGACAGCTCGATTGTAATCAGATATAGACTTTTCGCTGACTGTATAGCACGCAACAAAAAGCCTTTCACTGTACCTCGTTACACGTGACATTTATAAACGAAACAAAACGTACATGTGTAGGAAGGAACTGCAGATGCTGGTTTTGTACTGAAGGTAGACACAAAATGCTAGAGTAACTCTGGGTCAGGCAGCATCTCTGGAGAGAAGGAAGAGGTGACGTTTTTGGTCGGGACCCTTCTTCAGACCGCAGGGGAACTTTTCTCCCGTGTTATGTTTTTACTGCAATCGCCTTCATTCCCCTGACGTGAGGGACAACTGACTGGCGTGGATGAGAATCCAGTAGCACACAACACAGTGTGTAGGAAAGAACTGCAGATGCTGGTTTAAATCGAAGGTAGCCACAAAATGTTGGAGTAACTCAGTGGGACAGGCAGCATCTCTGGAGAGAAGGGATGGGTGACATTTCGGGTCGAGACCCTTCTTCAGACTGACCCGAAACGTCACCCATCCCTTCTCTCCAGAGATGCTGCCTGTCCCGCTGAGTTACTCCAGCATTTTGTGTCTACCAGCACACAGCGCTGGGCAGCCCCTCCCTGCCCCGGGTTAGAGAAAGCTCTCAGTCCTCGCCGAGCAGCCAGAGCTTGGACTGGAGAGGAAGTGGAGGCCTCCAGCGCAGCACAGGAAACAATCTGAGCGTCGGCCTTCAATGCCAGATTCCCTTCAGAGTCTTCCTAACCACTGACAGCTCTGTAAACAAGACTGGGGCAGAAAGAGAGAGCAGCCTCTCCTACATGCCTGCTCCGTGGAATCCACTGTATGAAAATGGGCCGTCTCATGGGGCCAGAACATTGTCTGAAGTGATCATCACCAGACAGCATTACTTAGTGGGTTAATAGATATCAGGAAAAGGTACGGTTTGATTAAACCGCAGGGACCGGGCAGATTTTTCTTTCCTGCTAATTCACGGAAGGAATGAAGCAGCCAGATTTCTGGGTGGTCCAAGTGATTCTGCCTGTTCTTTCTTCTACTTCTCATTAGCTTATTCAACTGGAAACATTCGTTACTGGTAAGGCAGATTTTACAAAAATGATTCTTGCATGTTAGACAAGAGTTTTCATTCAAACGTTTTACAAAGCGCAGATCAACTTGGCCGAAACAGCTGAATATTTGAAGAGAATTAGATTCTGTCCTCTGTATTTTCCACTTTGCTCCACCATTATACTTGAGTCTGACGATAAAATAACATGGAATATTTGACCATCCGATCAATTTCCATCCTTATTACCACAAACAACAATCCAGTTTCTGTTTGAAATGTTCACTCAGTAAAATCTTTCCTTCTGTTATCAGGCTTGTGAACGGGCCTTCCATAAGCTAGGATACTGTCCGATTCACCTCTACCCCATTGTGGACATTGGACTTTGTCTCTGGAACTGATGCGCTACAATGCGGAGAACTATATTCTGCACGCTGTATCTTCCCCTTTGCTCTAGGCTGTGGTTCTTGAGTTTGACGGTAGTAATTATGTATAGTATTATCTGATTTGTTTGGATCGCATGCAAAACAAAGCTTTTCACTGTACGTCGGTACATGTGACAATAATAAATCTAAATCGAAACCTGAACTTTAACTGCCAAAACCACAGCTTTATATTTACAGGCTGTCGTCCTGCTGTTTGGATTATTACATCTAAAACTACATTATCACCAGTTGGATTATTTGGGCAGCGCAATGGCACAACTGGTAGAGCTCATAGCGCCAGAGACACCAGTTCGATCCTGACCTCGGGTGCTCTCTGGGTGGAGTTTGCATGATCTCTCTGTGACCGCGTGGGTCTCCTCCAGGATCCCAAAGACGTGTGGGTTTGGAGGTTAATTGGCTCTCTGTAAATTGCCCCTGGTGCATAGGAAGTGGATGGGAAAGTTGGATAACACAGCACGAGTGTGAAAGGGTGATCGTTGGTTGGAGTGGACGCGGTGGGCTGAAGGGCCTGTTTCCAAGCTGTATCTCTAAAGGCTCTAGTCACTATTCAGTATCAATCCTCAGAACTCAGTGTTTAAATAAGCTCCTTGGTAAACCTTTCTTAATCAATTTAATCTCTGTTTATTGTGCCTATAAACACGGGCAGTTATAATACGTGTAGGAAGGATATCTGCAGTTGCTGATTTACACCAAAGATAAACACAAAGTAACTGGAGTGACCCGCTGGAGTAACTCAGCGGGTCAGGCAGCATCTCTGGAGAAAAGGAATGGGTGACGTTTTAGGTCGAGACCCTTCTTCAGACTGAAAGTTCTGTCCCCTGAGTCTCAGTCTGAAGAAAGGTCTCGACCCGAAACGTCACCTATTCCATTTCTTCAGAGATGCTGCCTGACCCGCTGAGTTACTCCTGCACTTTGAGTCTATCTGCAGTTCTAATTAACCCTGATTCACCAAACTAAATGAAAATCTGTTGTTCCATTGCATGCCTGATATGGTAAACACTCTGGTATGTGTGTGTTCACCTGATCTTGTTGATATGTATACACCGACCGGTCTGATATTTAGACTGTGTTCTGATCATGAACCTCATTGTTTCCAGATTTTTATCAAGACAGAGCGGAACACTTGCCCGTTAGCCATGGATATGGATGAGTTTGAGCGTCGCAGGGAGGAACGCAGGAAAAAGCGCGAGGAAATGCGGCGAGAGGTGGAAAGGTAATACTGTGTATTCAACACCCACACTGAGGCAGGTTGTGCGACAGACTTTGTTATTAGGAGCACAGGTGTGGAGGTCAGTGTGATTGAATTCACAGGATGAACAATGGTATTAGCTGTGGATCATATGTCCCTCTCCTCATCTGGGTGTGTGTGTAGTGCAGTCCCATCACGTACACTTGGAATGTGAAATAACCAACTGCAGAGTGGTCCTGATCTACCATCCACCTCAATGGAGTCCTTCAATCTGTCTTTAATCGGATTTTACAATAGACAATATACAATAGACAATATACAATAGACAATAGGTGCAGGAGTAGGCCATTCGGCCCTTCGAGCCAGCACCACCATTCAATGTGATCATGGCTGATCATCCCCAATCAGTACCCCGTTCCTGCCTTCTCCCCATATCCCCTGACTGCGCTATCTTTAAGAGCCCTATCTAGCTCTCTCTTGAAAGTATCCAGAGAACCTGCCTCCACCGCCCTCTGAGGCAGAGAATTCCACAGACTCACAACTCCCTGTGAGAAAAAGCGTTTCCTCGTCTCCGTTCTAAATGGCTTACCCCTTATTTTTAAACTGTGGCCCCTGGTTCTGGACTCCCCCAACATCGGGAACATGTTTCCTGCCTCTAGCGTGTCCAAACCCTTAACAATCTTATATGTTTCAATAAGATACCCTCTCATCCTTCTACTGGACTTTTATCTTGCACAAAATGTCACCCCCTTTACCCTGTATCTGTACACCGTGGACGGCTTGATTGTAATCATGTATAGTCTTTCCACTGACTTTTCACTGTACCTCGGTACACGTGACAATAATATACTAAACTAAACTACCCTTGGACCACCGATGTGTAGGAGCTGTCAGTGAAGTAAAGCTGTTTTAAAACAATTATTTTCAAATTCTTTGGTAGATAGTGGCTATTACTTGGGTTAGTTTTAAATAATGAATATATATTCTCAGCAAAGTACAAAGTGGCAGAGGACACAAAGCGCTGGAGTAACTCAGCAGGTCAGGCAGCATCTCTGGAGAACGGGGAAAGGTGACGTTTCGGGGCGGGACCCTTCCTCAGCAACCGACCCGAAACGTTACCTATTACGACTTACTGTACACTACAATCATTGGACGTTTGTACTTATCAACGATGGTGCTTATCTACAGTATGATTTCACCAGATTGTATACAAAACAAAGAATTTCACTGTAACCCAGGTACATGTGAAGTTAAACAATCATTGAATCAATTAATGATTGAATCCATGTTCTCCAGAGATGCTGCCTGACCTGCTGAGTTACTCTAGCACTTTATGTCTGTTTGTGTATTAACCAGCACCTGCAGTTCTTTGTTTCTGCACAAGTGCAGGAGGAACTCAAAGGGTCGGGCAGCATCTGTGGGGGGGAATGGACAGGCAACATTTTGGGTCGGGACCCTTTTTCAGCATCTGCCGAGACCTAATGAAGGGTCTTGACCTGAAACGTCCGCCGGTCTTGTTGCCTCCACAGATGCCGCCTGACCTGCTGAATACTGTCCGTTGAAGCACAAGTGCCTGCCATGGTGTCCATGTCACAGTTAATGTTACCTTCACTCCCAGAAACATCACCTCATGATCCATGCAGTTTGTCTCTGGCGACAGATATCACATTCTGTGCAAAAATAAATATCATGCGGCATGGAGGCAAACTTATAGTTTAGTTTAGAGATACATCGCGGAAACAGGCCCTTTGGCCCACCGATTCTGCAATGACCAACGATCCCCACACGTTAACACAATCCTACACACACTAGGGGAAATTGACACTTATGCCAAGCAATTAACCTACAAACCTGTACGTCTTTGGAGTGTGGGAGGAACCGAAGATCTCTGAGAAAACCCACGCGGTCACGGGGAGAACGTACAAACTCCGAACAGACAGCATCCGTAGTCGGAATCAAACCCGGGTCTTTGTCGCTGTAAACGCCGTAAGGCAGCAACTCTACCACTGCGCCGCCATGCCGGCCTATGAGGCTTAAGTGAATCTTCCCAGATAATGAAATTCTTACTTGCAGCAGCACAACTGTGCATGTGTTCCCTCCCAGAACTGTGCGTGTGTTTCCAAACCAGAAACCTTGGTTCAATGGAAACAGAAGATCAGGAAAAGGCAGGAAGCTTTTAAGTCAGGAGATCAAGGGGAGTACAAGAAAGCCCGGTACGAGCTACAGAAGTCCATCAGAGCTGCAAAGAGGCTTATTCCCAAAAACTTGAAAGCTTTTACCTAAGTAACAACACACGCAGTATGTGGCAGGGAATCCAAGCAGTCACAAACTACAAGAAAACAGTACCAACCACAGACCCCCAGGATGTCACCCTCCCAGACAGCCTTAATACCTTCTACACCAGGTTTGACAGACTGAACACAGACACCCCCTCAAAAGCCCCCTACAACCCCACGGACACTGTCTTTCAGGTGACACCCACACAGTCCTGAAAGCTCTGAGGCAGGTGAACCCCCATAAGGCTGTGGGACCAGATGGCGTCCCTCCTAAAGTTCTGAAGGCCTGTGCAGAACAACTCACTGGAGTGTATGTAGACATCTTCAATCTGTCTTTAAACCAAGCAGTGGTCCCCCGTATTTTTAAATTTTCCACCATCGTACCAGTTCCAAAAAAACCAAATCCATCCACCCTGAATGACTTCAGGCCAGTGGCACTCACGCCAGTTGCCATGAAGTGTCTAGAAAAACTGGTTCTCACACATATCAATCACATGGTCCCGGGCACGATCGACCCCCTCCAGTTCGCCTACCGCCCCAACCGCTCAGTGGACGACGCAGTGGCCATTGCTCTACACCACATCCTGCAACACCTGGACAGCAGAGGAACATACGTCAGAACGCTGTTCCTGGATTACAGTTCGGCTTTTAATACCATTCGCCCGGGCAGGCTGACTGAGAAGCTGACAGACCTCGGCGTCCCGACTCCCACCTGCAACTGGATCTTGGATTTCCTGACTGAAAGACCACAGGTGGTGAGGATGGGAAGGAGGGTGTCTGCAGAGCTCACTGTCAGCACAGGATCACCACAAGGCTGCTGTCTCAGTCCCAAACTTTTCACCCTGTACACACACGACTGTGTCTCCACCCAGGAAAATACCATCATTATTAAGTATGCGGATGACACCACCATCCTGGGCCTCATCAAGGGGGGGGACGAGTCGGGCTACAGGAATCTGGTGAATGACATTCTTGCCTATGGTGAGGTGAACGACCTAAGCCTCAACACAGACAAGACAAGAGAAATAATAATGGACTTCAGAAAAAATCCACCCCTCCTGCAGCCCCTCATCATCAAGGGGACTGTGGTGGAGAGGGCTGACAGTTACAGATACCTGGGATTACAAGTAACATCAGATCTGAACTGGACTTTGAACACTGCTGCAACAGTGAAAAAAGCCAGCAGAGACTGTACTTCATCAGGCTGCTCAGAAAAGCTGGTCTGCACTGTCGCCCTCTCACCCAGGTCTACAAAGGACTGATAGAGAGCATCCTCACCACAGGCATTACGGTGTGGTATGGAAACACCACACAGACAGAGAGGAAGGCTCTGCAAAGAGTCATAAAGACTGCAGAGAGGATTATCAGAACGGAACTTCCCTCCATGGAAACAATCTACACACAGCGCTGTCAAAAAAGAGCAGAGAGAATCATCAGAGACACACTACATCCAGCTCACTCCCTGCTCAAACACAAAAACTGCACATACAACCTCAGGCACAGACGAGCGGACAGCATCGCCACAAACAGAACACGCTTTTTCAAGAGCTTCTTCCCTGCCACAGTGAGACTCTTGGCCAAAACAAAATGAACTGATGTCCTGATCCACCTCATAACATATAATGTTTTAGGCACTTTCTTTTTTATTTCTAGAGAAGTATATGTTTTTATAGATTATGTGTCTTTCTGTGTGTCTTTTTAACTGGACTTGACTTGACTCTCTGAACAACCGCACAAGAGTTCCTATGTGTGTAAGCACAAATGGCAAATAAAGTTTTTGAATTTGAATTTGAACAGAATATATAAACATAGTACACTGTAAACAATATCATAAACGAGCAAGAAGAAAAAAGTTATCCACGCAACGGCCAGTTTATCTACACTGCAAAACCCGCCAAAGGTGCAGGCTGGTGGAGTAGGGTAGAGAAAGCTGGAGAGGAGAGTGTGAGGTGGACAAAACCTGCCGAGTGATAGGTGGAGGAAGGATCTGCAGAAGCTGGTTTAAACCGAAGATAGACACAAAAAGCTGGATTAACTCAGCGGGTCAGGCAGCATCTCTGGACAGGTGGATGCGTGTGTTGGTGGGTATGACATGAATATACGTGGGGAGAGTACGTGGCAAAGGAGACAAAGGGATGTTAGATCTGGAGAGAACATTCAGTGCACATTCTGACGTTTGGCTGTGGACATACTGCCGTGCTCAGCAATATAGAGATGGGGCATTGCACTGTTCAATGGTTTGGAAAGCAGTGACTTTCAGCAAGCGTCAGGCAGAGAAGAAGCTCTCAGCTGGGGAAGACACGAAGCAGAACACAGTCGAAAGACCAGCAGCTGTTGAAAGAAAATGTCCAGTTTGGTTGGACGGATAAATCCTTCCTTTCACGTTTATTTTTGTACCATGAAATCCTTAAATCTCTCTTCAAAGCTCAGAACTGATGGCTTGCATCTGTTTCCGATATTGCATTGACCTATTTATACTTTGCCCTCATTGGCTTTTACCATTCTCACCACTTGGAAGGATAATTGTGAGAACACGCACTTGGAGGATATATCTGAGATGTCCTCCCAGCCGGAGATTTCATTGGAAGTACAGCATCAGCCTATTGTCTATAGACTTTCCCACTTTTCCAGTGAAATCCAATTCCTCTTGCCATAATTTGCTGAGATCCTATGTTCAAAATAGCACTCAAAATTCTCAACACACAACAAAACGTCTTTAGTTGTTTGCAAACAAAGCATTTGTGCAAACGAGTCAAGTTGTTGAAGATTCCAATAAAGTAACTGTCCCATAAAATTATTTACCTTACTTTGGTCATTCCATCCCACTGCAAGATGACCCAGGGATTTTACTGGCTGCCAGTAACAAATGCTCCATTTGTGCATCTTATATCACCATCTCAGGACATCCCAAACTAAGGTAACATGGGGTGAGAAATCTCATAATGGTATTCTAGGTGGCACGGTGGCACAGCTGGTAGGGCTGCTGCCTCACAGCGCCAAAGACCGGGGTTCAACCCTGACCTGGGGTGCTGCCTTCGTGGAGTTTGCACTTTCTTCCTGGGACCACGTAGGTTTCCTCCAGGTGCTCCGGTTTCCCCCCACATCCCAAAGACCTTCAGGTTTGTCGGTTAATTGGCCAATGTGTAGGGAGCGGATGAGAAAGTGGAATGACATAGAACTAGTGTGAATGGGCGATCGATGGTTAATGTTCATATGTTCATAAGTTCATGTTATAGGAGCAGAATTAGGCCATTCAGCCCATCAAGCCTACTCCGCCATTCAATCATGGCTGATCTACCTTTCCCTCTCAACCCCATTCTCTTGCCTTCTCCCCATAACCCCTGACACCCGTACTGGTCAAGAATGAAGTGTGGACCCCTGGAGGATGTATTTGAGATGTCCTCCCTGAGATGACCAGGAGATTCCATTGGGATTACAGCATCAGTCCATTATCCACAGACATCCCCACTTTTCCAGTGAAGACCAGTTCCTTTTGCCATCATTGGCCTGTTTCCACGCTGTATCTCTGAAAGCTCAACTCTAAACTCTTAAAGCTGGGCAATGAGCAAGCCAATTAGTGATAGGGAAGGCTCCACGATTAGCAAGTGGGAGTCCTGATGAGAACATCTGCTTTTTGATGGCATTGGTTGAAAGAGGAACATGTTAGCATCTGGACTTGCATATGTTTCCATGAAGTCGCTGGGCTCCACTTTATATGCTTCACATCATAATATTGTCAGGAGATCTTTTATACATATCTAAGAAGACGGAGCTGCAATTTAATGTAACCTCAAGTGAATTTGTATGTTCCATTAACACGTTCGGCACTGTGCAGCAGAGCAGATACCAACTTAAAGGCAAATGTTGTTGTAATTTGTATCTGGAAGTGTTTATTGCAGGAATGTAAAAATGAAAAGGGATGGAGATTCTTACACAAGGGCTTCATCTCCTTATGGTCTCGCCCCTCTGCTAATCCATCCCAGACGTGCTGTTTGTGAACCAGCGGGCCCACTAGGAGGCTCCTCGCCCCATGTCCCATTCCGATCGCCGACAGGTGCACCATTTTGAGGAGTATCCAGATGTTAGGTCGGCCAACCCCTCTGCTGGGCAGATGAATGGGAAAACCCCTTCACTCATGGGTCTGACGTCTCTGTAGCAGCTGTTTCCACTCCACATCTGGAAGCATCTGTCCATGACTGGTGCTATCCACTAATCCTTCGTTGAATTGCTAGAGAAAGTTCTGGTGCAAAACAAAGATCCCGCATTCTTTTGTTTGTCCTTTGTCAGCCGGCAAACCCTTTGTTAAGGCATCTTTTCCTATTCCCCCCCTACCTGTCCCACATGGAACACAGAACAGGAACTGGCCCGACAGCCCACAAAGACTCTGCTGATCATGATGCCAAGATAAACTAATCTCTTAAGCCTGGACCTGAATCTTTGTGTAGGTCATTTTTGGTTTGAGAAGCACACAGCGTTCTCTCCCTGTTCCTCCCCTCTCTTGCTCTATCTCCACAACAAAGATTTCCTGGCTATTCTGCCTTGGATTTGATGCTCATTGTTTCCGGCACTAACCTGTTTTTTTAAATTATTTCATGTACCTGGAATTCACGTGGACTGTGTAATTGTCAGCTCGGGGAATCCCAGTGCCCCTGGGTTTGGACAGAGTCCTAGAGTCATACAGCACAGAAAAAGACCCTTCGTCCCAACTTGCCCATGCCGACTAAGATGTCCCATCTACCCTAGTCCCATTTACGCACCTTTAACCATATCCCTTTGAACCGTACCAATCCATGTACCCTTCCAAGTGACTTTTACATGCCGTTATTGTACCTGCTTCAACTACCTCCTCTGGCAACATGCTCCAAATCCCCACCACCCTCTGCCCTCAACTTCCTATTAAATGTTGCCCATCTCACAAACCTAAACCCTCTGGGTTTTGATTCCCCACCTTGAGTAAAAGACTCTGTGAATTCACCCTGCCTGTACACCTCTATAAGATCACTTCTCATCCTCCTGTGCTCCAAGGAATAAAGCCCTGGCCTGCCTATAGCTCAGGCCCTCAAGTCCTGGCAACGTCCTCGTGAATCTTCTCTGCACCCTTTCCAGCTTGCAGTGTTTGGTGTGTCTATTACCGAGGAAGGTGGTGGTGTGAGTAGGCTGAGAGGAGGGGGCAGAGAGTGGGTATACATTTTCTTGCATGCTGCAGCCGATGTACTGTGGACTCTCTCTCTTTCCACCAAGGGTTTGTTCAACGGAGCTGGTACCCTAGCTTTTTTACCCAATAATTGGGGGTTTGAGAGCTCTTGAGATTGCTCATGGCAACTGGACATAATTATCCCTTCATGGCAAATGCCCTCTGATTAGAGAGCTTCAGGTATAAGGAGATGTTGGCTAAACTTGGATTGTTTCTCTGGAGTGTCGGAGGCCGAGGGGAGACTTGATAGATGTTTATAAGATTTACGAGAGGCATAATATGATAGACAGTCAGAGCCTTTCCCCCCAGGGTGGGAAATAACAAAGACTAGTGGGCATAGCTTTAAGAAGAGTGGGGTAAAGTTTAAAGGAGATGTGCGGAGCTAGTTTTTTTTACACAGAGGTTGGTGGGTGCCTGGAACGCGCTGCTAGGGGATAAGGTGGGGGCAAGAACAACAGTGGCATTTGAGAGGCTTTTGGATAGGTACATGGATATGGAGGACTAAGGATTACGTGTTGGCAAAGGAGATTAGTTTAACTTGGCATTATGTTTGGCATGGCCTGTTCTTGTGCTGTACTGTTCTATGCCTTTTGTAAGAGAGTGATGTTAGTTCAGGGTATTAAGATGTTTGGAGATCAAATTATTTATATTCCCATCCAAAAAGCACATCCCATATTTAGAGTTCATTGGAAAGATTTTAAAGTTGACGTATTTATGCTGACATTGGGTCTGGTCTCTGTCTCACTTTTGGAACTGGTGTCTTTGTATATGTTAGACAATGCCGGAGCACATCAGCCATGACCACCAAGTTCAAGAACAGCATCTTCCCAACAAATATTAGGCTCTTCAACACAGCACAACATGAACCTCAGCTTCCATGTAGCAGGAACAGGCCCTCCTTGTAAATGGCGTTGGTTAGACCACATTTGGGGTGTGGTGTTAGTTTTGGTCACCCTGTTATAGGAAAGATGTTGTTAAGCTGGAAAGTGCTGAGAAGATTTACGAGGATGTTGCCAGGACTCGAGGGCCTGAGCTATAGGGAGGGACTCATCAGGCTAGGACTCTATTCGTTGTAGTACAAGAGCATGAGGGGTGATCTTATAGAGGTGTATAAGACCATGAGAGGAGTAGATTGGGTAAATGCAATTGGAGGCGTGGGTTCGCATCCCACGTCTGACACCATGTAACTGCGAGACTCAAACACACGTAAAGATACAACACAACTTTATTAAACACTTACAGCATTGGATCTGCAGTACGTTACATCTCCGAGCTGCTGCATCTACTTCCTGACGTCAGCGAGTTCTTAATATTATAAAGCATGCACTAGGCGGGGGCTACTACTAAAAAGCACTATGATTGGCGAGCATGCATTAGCCGATCTACAGTAGGGAAATCAAGAACCAGAGGACACAGGTTTAAGGTGATGGGGGAAAGATTAAGAGGAACCTGAAGGATAACCTTTTTACACAAAGGGTGGTGTATGTGTGGAACGAGCTGCTGGAGGAGCTAGCTGAGGCAGGTACCTATCGCAACGTTCAAGAAACATTTAGACATGTACATGGATAGGAAAGGTTTAGAGGGAAATGGGCCACACACAGGCAGGTGGGACGAGTGTAGATGGGGTTTGTTGACCGGTGTGGGCAGGTTGGGCCGATGGGCATGTTTCCACACTGTATGACTCTAGTCTAGGTCTTTGGTTGCTCTACAAACTTAGTTTTGCACCATCATGGTTATCTAGTATTGCAGTTATTATTGATAGTATTTTAACTACTATGTATTTATCTGAGTATTACTGCATTTACCAGCATGTTCAGCTGCAGCAAGTAAGAGTTGTATTGTTCCGTTGTCAGTGCATACGACAATTATACACTCTAGACTCTTGTGCGGAACTAAGTGCTGTTCAGTGCTATCTGCAAACACGGGTGAGAAGGTATTTATAGGTTGCTATAAAACATTTCTCCTGCAGCCTAACACGTTTGGTGTCATAGAACGTAGACTATAGAACATAGAACAGTACAGCACAGGAACGAGCCCTTCAGCCCTTAATGTTTGTGCCAAACAAGATGTCAAGTTAAATTGATCTCATCTGCCTGAACATGATCCATGTCCCTCAAAAAAACTCTCAAACACCACTATCGTATCTGCCGCCACCCCTGGCAGCGCGTCCCAGGTCCCCACCACTCTCTTGCCCCAAGAACTTGCCCCGCACATGTCCATAAAACTTTGCCTCTCTCACCTTATAGCTCTGGCCTCTAGTTCTTGAACAGTTCCACCCTGAGAAAATGGTTCTGCCTGTCTTCCCTAACTACTGTGTGTCTCCGTAAGCCATGTTCTTTCAAACACATGAACTTGGATAATTTCCCCCTGGAATACCACTGTAGTAGGGGTGGAGCAAATGGAGACAATCTAACTAAATCCGATGACACTAGCCAAGCACTGACTACATTTTGGCAACAAAATGTGCCAAATCTGATAAGAATCCTGGAGATCCACCTCGCCCCCCCCCCATTCCCTCGCTCTATCCCATGCCACCCCCTCCCTCACCAGATATCCATTTCACCTGCGATCCCACCCCTTCATCCCACCCCTCTCTGCTCACTTCCACCCACACCCCTCTCTCTGCCTTTACATTTCACTCCTCCTCCTCCTCCCCCTCTCCCCTTGCCTGACAACCTTTCATCTCCTTTTCACCACCCTTGGTCATTTACTCCGCCTGTCACTCCCCCGCCCCAACCACCGCTTCACCTGCATCCACCTATCACTGTGTAGGAAAGAACTGCAGCAGGCTTTGTTCCCCCCACCTCTCTCTTCTAGTTTTCTCCCCCCCCCTACTATAATCAGCCTGAAGAAGGGTCCTGACCCAAGAGGTCGCCTGTCCATTCCCTCCACAGATGCTGCCTGGTCCGCTGAGTTCCTCCAGCCCTTTGTATGTTGCTCAAGGTTCCAGCATCTGCAGTTCCTTGGGTCTCTGTATCTTCAACCTTGGCAGGATTTGACCATGGAAACACAGGCACGCGGAAGAGTTATGAAGAATAACACAAAGGCGTTTCACGGGAAGCCAGATAAGGGGGGTGGGGGAAGAAACTGAACAATATGCTGGTGACAGGTCAACAAACCTCATTCTATTTTTATTTCAGTTTTTTTTTCTTTCCTTTACCAATAGATTCAGTTCATGAAAGGTTGCAGGAGATATTTCCTGCCTCTCCTCTCTCACAGCTTTCTCCTCCCATCCACCCCTACAATCAGTCTGAAGAAAGGTCCCAACGCAAAATGTCCTCCACAGATGCTGTCTGACCGGCCGAGTTACTCTAGCACTTTGTGTGTTTGTTTTACAACATAGATCAGATGGATCAAATGGCCTGTGCTTGCATTGCCATTTTTATATCATGTGAAAACTGAGTTGAGTCTCCTTTGGACATCACATGTATATTGGAAGACGAGGACAAAATATCATCAACACAAATATCTTACAAAAAATTAAGCCCCTGCTGACAGGAAGCCAGAGTGAAATATTTCAAGTCTTCAGGTTGGCTATTAATGAAGCCCGAGAGTATGGACATAAGCCTCTTGCGGCAACCACAGTTTACACATATCCCATTCTCTCCGCGTTCCCTTCATGTACCCCAGATTCCACCACCCACCTACACACATCAGGCCAAATTTATCAAGGGTCAAGTAACCTACAAATCCATACGTCTTTGGGATGGGAGAGGAAACACACGTGGTCACAGGGAGAACGTGCAAACTCCACACACAGACAGCACCCGAGGTCAGGATTGAACCTGGGTCATTGGAGCTCGGATACAGCAGCTCTACCTGCTGCACTACTGTACTTTCGCCATTTTCTGTTTTTATTTAGATTTGCAATATCTGCAGTTGTTTTAATAGATATTATCAGAGTTTAATATGATAGAAATACACTGGGAATTCAGTTGTGGGACCCTGATCCTTGTGGCATCCCCTGTGCTTACTGCATACTACTATGGAGGCTAGAAGAAGGGTCCTGACTCGAAACCTCATCTTACACCCTCCACAGATGCTGCCTGACCTGCTGAGTTCCTCCAGCACCTTGTGTTTTGCTCAGGATTCCAGCTTAGTCCTACAGAAACACCAACAGGCCCTTCAGCCCAACTTTCCCATGCTGACCAAGATGGCCCATCTATACTAGTCCCACCAGCCCGCATTTTTACCCATATCCTTCTAAACCTTAAAAGACTGTACTTTCACCCTATCTATTCCCTTCATGATTTCATACACCTCTATAACATCACCCCTCATCCTCCTGCGCTCCAAGGAATAATGTCTTAGCCTGCACAACCTCTCCCTATAGCTCAGGCCCACAAGTGCTGGTAACATTCTCATAAATCTTCCCTGCATCTTTCCAGCTTGACGACATCTTTCCTTTAACAGGCAGACCAAAAGTGAACACAATACTCCAAATGCAGCCTCACCAATGTCTTGTACAATAATAAACAACCTCCCAACTTTCATATTCAATACTCTGACTCATGAAGGCCAATGTGCCGAGTGTCTTTTTGACCACCCTACCTACCCGTGTTACCACTTTCCAGGAACTATGTATCTGCACTCCTCGAACCCTCTGCTCCACAACACTCCTCAGAGCCCTGCCATTCACCGTGAAGGTCCTGCCCTGGTAGGACTTCCCAAAATGCAACAACTCGCACTTATTTCTATTAAACTCCATGAACCAGTCCTCACCCCACACACCCAACCGATCAAGATCCTGCTGCAATTTTGACAACCATCTTCGCTATCTACAATACCACCCACTTTAGTGTCATCTGCAACTTCTATACCCAATGCATCTACAGTTCTTTGTGTCTCCATTCTGAAGGCTGTTTTTTTTTTCTCCAAGTAATGGCAAACCCTTCAAAGGATTCATTGGGGAAAGGGTTAAAAGTAGCAGCCCTTTCTTGAAATTATGGTGACTTCACAGTAGTAGCTGCCTCATTAAATAAGTAACATTTAGTAGCCAGTAACCTAACCCACCTCATTTTCCATTATGTTTGTTCTGGAATCCATGAAAAAAAACCTTAGTTTCAAACAGGTCCTTTGTTGGAAAATCAATTAGGTTCTGTATAAAACGAGATATAAATAGTAGGTTGGTATTTGTATTTGTCATAATCTCTGGAGAGCATATTTTTAACTGCACATAATGTTTATGATAGGAAATTCTTCAGATACCCAATTTCCCAGTCAGAGCATCACTTTTTTTTCCAGCTCCCGCAACGTTTGAGCTATAGAAAGTCTGATTGGTTAGAAAATCCGAACCTTGGCACACTGCAGTCCAGTGGGACTTCTGCACGTTTCATGGGGATATCAGTCTCTAAACTAGATATCCCACTAAACTGTCAGCCCAGATTTTTTGCATTGAATGAATACTTTATTTCTGCAACACTTTGCTCTGTTGCATCAGTAAGCTTAACAAATTCTTTAAACTCCCAGGGAAATGTCCTCTTTCTGCACAGGACCACTGGAACACCACCGGGGCCTTCTGTGGGCAAACGTGGATTGCCTGAAGCATAAAGGGTTAGCATGCGGATAATTAGCTGAACAATCTTGGGATGTTTTCTCTGGAATGAATGCCGAAAGTTGGGGGAAGACCTGATAGAAGTATATAAACTTATGAGAGGCATAACTAGAACCTTTTTCCCCGTTGGATTGCAACCTTGTCGTGGTCGAGGAGCTTGTGTCTCAGTGACCCCTAGAGCTATGCCAGCGGGTGATTCGTCTCCTGTTAGGGTCTCCTATGCTGGATAGGTCGAAGGGTGGAGAGGCGAGACGAAAAGCGATCCACTGGTCCTCCAGGTTGGAGGTTGAGCACAGGGCTAACAACCCTGTCTCGTAAAACAAATATGTTACGGAAACAGCAACTGAAGGAATCAACAGGAGTGGAGGACCTTCGTTGCTGCCCTGCATGCCAGGAGGCATAACAGGCAGTAAGTAAGTAGGTAAGTTTCCCCAGACAGAGATAGGGTAGACAGTCAGAACCTTTTTCCCCAGGGTGGAAATATCAAAGGCTAGAGGACATAGCTTTAAGGTGTTCAGGGCAACTATTGTTCAGAGATGTTCACGGTGACTTTTTTTACTCAGAGGGTGGTGGGTGCCTGGAACACGCTGCCAGGGGTGGTGGTGGAGGCAGATACGATAGTTGTGTTTAAGAGGCTTTTGGATAGGCACATGGATATGCAAGGAGTGGAGGGATATGTATCACGTGCAGGCAGAGGAGATTAGTTTAACTTGGCACCATGTTTGTCACAGGCCTTGTGGGCTGAAGGGCCTGTTCCTGTGCTGTAGTCTTCTACCTTCTATGTGACTGCTTCAACTGCAAAAAGGGAGTGGAACAATCTTGCAAAATCTCAAGGTGACAGGAAAGGCGGGACAAAGATTGGTTATTTCATGCTGATCACAGTGACTATAAACTGCATTTCTGAAAATGTCCATATTTATTAAGTGGGCAGTTTCCCGTATCCCTTTAATTCCGCTGCACAGCTCCAGTGACCTTGGTGTGGGTGGAGGCGGGAATAGGACTGGAGGAGTTGGGGGGCATGTATGCAAGGGTAAGTTGCAGAGAAATAGGTAGTGTGTTGGGATTGCCAGGAATGGGCTGGGAGCCAACATGGACTCAATGGGATTTTTGGCCTCCTGCCAGATCTTCGGTCAATATGAGAAAAATAAAATGGTTTGGGATAGATTTAGTGTGAAAATGCATACATAGAAAATAGGTGCAGGAGGAGGCCATTCGGCCCTTCGAGCCAGCACCGCCATTTATTGTGATCATGGCTGATCGTCCCCTATCAATAACCCGTGCCTGCCTTCTCCCCATATCCCTTGACTCCACTAGCACATGATGGTCAGTATGGACCCTATGGATAGAAGGGCCTGTTTCTGTGCCATATCTCTCTTTGACTCAATGCATCAAAATGGTCAATCATTCTGTCCTGGGCCTCCTCCATTGCCAGACTGAGGCCACATGTACACTTGCACTCGGTCTGCCAAGGCCTGCTGGATCTCCCGGATGCTAACCATTTTAACTCCCCTCATTCCCATACTGACATTTCTATCCTGGGCCTCCTCCATTGCCAGAATGGGGCTACATGCAAGCTGGAGGAACAGCCCTCGTATTCCACTTGGGCAGTTTAGAACCCAACGGTATGAACATTGAACTCACCAATTTTAGGTCACTAACCTCTTAAGAACCCTCCCCATTTCCTCCATTCTCCCCTCTCTCCATCGGGACTCTTACCCATTTCTCCCCATCCGTCCCGTCCCCTCATCCCTATATTCCTTCCTCTGGCTTCACAATTTGAACCTCTGCTATCCTTATCTCGCATCTTTTCATCTCTGGCCTCTGTCCAAACATCTGCCAAGCAAACAAAAAAACCCTCAACAGTATCCACCTATCACTTGCTCGGCTTTGTACTACCCCACCTCTCTTCCAGCTTCCAATGAGTCGGAAGAAGGGTCCCGACCCGAAACGTCACCTATCAATGTTCTCCAGACGTGCCTCCTAACCTGCTGAGTTACTCCAGGACTTAGTGTCTTTTATTGTCAAATTAATAGGCAGCTTTTAATTTGTATTGGAAAATTCATTTGCACAGGGCACATTATTGTCTGTAGCCCATGAATTTGCTGACAGCATTGTGTATGTCCAGATCTAAAAGAATGAAAGGTTCAGGTAAGTATGTAAATATGTTTCAAATGATGCACGGTCTGTTTCCTGAGATTTTGACCAGGGTTGTGCCTTGTTCTTAATTAATCGACAGGAAGTGAATAATGGGAAGCAGGTCTTGACAGGAAGTCAACATTGCAAACTGCATTGAGAACATTTGTGTGTGAATTTTGTCTTAATTTATGTGCCTGAATATTGAGACGTTTCCTTCGAGTTCTCTGTTATCGACTGTTGCAACCAAAGAATGGTCTCTACCTGTGTGCCATCTCACCCAGCCAACTTCACACAAATTGTGATGGTCTTGGCATCATGTTGGGCACAGACATTGTGGGCTGAAGGGCCTATTCTTGTGCTACACTGCTTTATGTTCTTTGAAAGACATAGTCTATGAAAGACTATGAAGACATAAATGGACTAGCAGTCTGAAAACTAAAGATACAACAAGAATATACAGCTCCAGGGTTGCAGTAATGATGAAGACCTCTGCTGTTCCATGCTTGTGGGCAGTATTTGTACAAGAGATGCCAAGATTGGGGAATGAGGTTGAGGGGAAGATAGATTAGCCATGATTGAATGGCGCTTGATGGGACAAATGGCCTAATTCTGCTCCTACCACTTATGAACCTGCACTTATGAAGATTCTGTCATTCCATAGCAACCAGCATTTGTAAAGCCTTTAGTTTGAGGCAATTGAATGCTTGGTCTTATTTGCAGAGAATAATGGATTGATGGTGATGAGATTAAAGCAACTGTCTCCAGCCCTGGATCTTCACATCAGATATGGCTGGAAACTGTAAGACACAGCTCCATGTGGATTCTTGCAGCCATCAGAGCCACAGCACTGAGATTGGCCCTTCAGCCCATCAGGTCCATGCTGTCGGTCAACCCGGGTCTCCGGCACGGTAAGGCAGCAACTCTAAGGCAGCGGCTCTTCCAGCTGTGCCACTGTGCCACCATTTTGTGTTTTGCCTGAATATAGTGATGGGCCTTTAGATTCTGAATAATCAATCGTCAACATATGTAGGATATTCAAATAGCCCTACTGGTTGTGAGGAATAATTCCTCTCTCCCCCTCTCCTGCATTGGCTGCACACATCACCTGTGCTGAAAACATGTCCTAAATGGTTTCATGGAGGTGAATTGTGAAATGATGAACATAGAACAAGGGGTGGCACGGTGGCACAGTGGTAGAGTTGCTGCCTACACTGTCAGATACCCAGGTTCAATCCTGTCTACGTGTGCTGTCTGTACAGAATGTGTATGTTCTCCCTGTGACTGCCTGGGTTTCTCCAGTTTCATCCCACACTCCAAAGACGCACAGGTTTGTAGGTTAATTGGACTCGGTAAAGATTGTAAATTGTCGCTGGTGTGTAAGATAGTGCTAGTGTACGAGGATCGCCAGTCGGAACGGACTCGGTGGGCCGAAGGGCCTGTTTCCGCGCTGTATCTCTAAAGCTAAACCTAGAACATAGAAGAGTACAGCATAGGAACAGGCTCGTTGGCCCACAATGTCTGCGCCAAACGTAATGCCAAGACCAACTCTTATCTGCCTGCATAGAATCAATATCTTCCCACTCCGCGCATATCCATGTGTCTATCAAAAAGCCTGGCATGGTGCAGGACGCAGCCCAATGCAGCTTGAGAAAGAGTTGGGGGATGATGCCAGTGTATATAGAACATACATAGAACCGAGTATACAGTACAGCACATAAACACTGAACAATGTACAATGTCTGTGCTGAACATGATACCAAGACCATCTCATATCTACCTGTGCATAATCCATATTCCTCCATTCCCAGCATCTCCAAACGCCACTATCGTATCTGCCTCCACCACCACCACCACCCCTGGCAGCGCGTTCCAGGCACCCACCACCCTCTGTGTAAAGAAACCTGCCCCGCACATCTCTTTTAAATTTGCCCCTTTAAAACGATGCCCTCTAATATTTGATATTTCCATCGTGGGGAAAAGGATTCTGCGGGATCAGCCCAGTTCAATATCACCAGGCACCATGAATGCTGCTCCAAGGCCTCACTGCCTTGGCAACCACACCGGAAAATGTACCTTATTAATATTGTATGAAAACCATATCAAGATTTATTTACTTCTCGTGATTTATGTTCTTCATGTGATACTAATAATCCCAGATGGCAGCTTGCCATTTTTGCACATCTGTGGAATATTTGGAAGTTCTACTACGTAGTCTACATTCATGACACAGGCTCACTGCAGCCTGAATTCAGTCTGACCACTTTCACCCAATTTACATGGAAAAATGCTTCTTCCGTGTCTTCTGTTTTTTTTTAGAAGAAACTTGCGTTGCATTAGATGGCAATTGTTCACCTCTCCATGTTCTCCAGAGATGCTGCCTGTCCCACTGAGTTACTCCAGCATTTGTCCATTCTGATTGTTCAACACGTTTTTGATTTTGGATCGCATGCCATTTCTCCTTTTCATTAGGGTGAATTTTATGCTTCAGCACAGTCAGCAGAACTTCAAGACACAGGAGAGTGAGCCAGGGGTTCCCTGTAAAGCAGCCAAGGCAATGGATGTGTGGCTCACACACTCACACACTTAATGATGGATGAAAAACACAGCCTGTATTTGAATACTGGTCCCCAGCTCTGATTACCCAAAACACAAAGTGCTGGAGGAACTCAGTGAGTCAGGCAGCATCTGTGAAAGGAATGGCTGGCGACGTTTCAGGTCGGGACCCTTAGAGTCATAGAGCCATACGGCGTGGAAACAGACCCTTCAGCCCATCTTGCACATGCCGACCAACATGTCCCATCTACACTTGCCCCACCTGCCTGCGTTTGGCCCACATTCCTCGAAACCTATCCTATCCATGTACTTGCCTAAATGTTTCTTAAACTTGCAACAGTACTTGCCTCAACCACCTCCTCCGGCAGCCCTTTCCATACATCCACCACCCTTTGTGTGAAAAAGTTGCCCCTTAGGTTCCTATTAAATCTTTCCCCTCTCACCTTAAACCTGTCCTCTGATTCCCCTACTCTGGGCAAGAGACTGTGCACTTACCTGATCTTTTTCTCTCATCTAACCCTTCTTCAGACTGATTCAGTCTCATTTTCCCCACGATCCCCACAACTTTGAGGAGATTCAAGTGATCACCTTCCTCTGAAGTAGGGTCAAAAGGCAAAACATCACCAGACTCAGTCAGAAGAAGGGGTTCTGACCCAAAACGTTGTCTGTCCATTCCCTCCAGAGATGCTGCCTGACCTGCTGAGCTCCATCAGCACTTTGTGTTTTGCATTAAGATTCCAGCATCTGCAGTTCCTTGTATCTCCCAAAATACGCTGGTTGGTGTCTGCACCTCTGTGAAAGGGACACTAGAAAATAAGTCCACGGTGGATCTGGCTCAGTTACTTCTTCTTCTTTCTGATTAATGCTAGTGACAAAACCTGCACAAGTTCCAAGTTAGTCAATGGCCTCAAGATGCGACCGTATGATGCATGTCTTCAGTGCTTCATGTCACAAAGTTGCAGTGCCTGAGGGATGTCAGGGGGATCTCCCAGTCTTAATTTGCCCCTGCGCATCTCATGCACTTTGTGCATTTGATGCCCTTCGAATGCCATCACACTGTGAGTGATGTACTGCCCTGGATATTAGTTCACATTGTTCTGTGGATCACAGGCCTTTGGACACATGGGATTTTGCGTCCTTGGACCGGGACATCCCAAGCCAGATGATCCATTATAAACCTCCGTTACGTTGGCCTTCTGGACCGCCCACTGATCTCACCCTCCAACCCCTAATTCTGTAAATGCCATCAACCACCCACATGGAGAAGGGTCCCGACACAAAACATCTCTCTATCCATGTGCTCCACGGATGCTGCCTGACTCGCTGAGTTACTCCAGCACTTTGTGTTCCCACAGCATTTCTGAATCGCTTCAAACTTCCCAACCCCAACATAAAGGGCGGCACGATGGCGCAGTGGAAGAGTTGCTGCTTAACAGCGCCAGACACCTGGGTTTGATCCTGACTACAGGTGCTGTCTGTACGGAGTTTGTACGTTCTCCCCGTGGGTTTTCTCCGAGAACTTCAGTTTCCTTCCACACTCCAATGACGTACAGGTTTGTAGGTTAATTGGCTTGGTATAAATGTAAAAATTGCCCCTAGTGTAGAATAATGTTAATGTGCGGGGATCGCTGGTCGGTGTGGCCTCGGTAGGCCGAAGAGCCTGTTTCTGCTCTGTATCTCTAAAACTACAGTAAATAATCAAGGACCACTTACACCCCAGTCATTCCCTCCTTTCCCCTCTCCCACCTATACCCTCTAGCTGTTGAAATGTTTACCCTGGGGGTAAAAGGATTATGACTGTACCCTATCTATGCCTCTGTGCAGAGTAAACTCTGGATGCAGATATCAAAGACTAGAGAGCATGTTTGAGATGAGAGGGGCAAAGTTTAAAGGAGACGTGCAGGGCAGGTTTTTTTTACACAGAGGGTGGTGGGTGCCGGGAACGTGCTGCCAGGGGTGGTGGTGGAGGCGGTTACAATAGTGGCATTTAAGAAGCTTTTGGATAGGCGCATGGATATGCAGGGAGTGGAGAACTATAGATCACCTGCAGGCAGAGGAGGTTAGTTAAACTTGTCATCAGGCATGGGAGATCCTTGGCCATAATATGCGAGACACGTACGGTGGGCATCATTAATTAGGCTGATGCGGCTGTAGAAACAAAATTGAAACATGAAGAAAAGATACAACTGAGAATGCAATCAAAATGACATTTATTCACGTACTGATCTCTGCGCTGGTGTGACGGATGAGTTAGGAAACATTTTCCAACAACTGCTGGAAAACTAGGCTATCACCACAACATGCAGGAATCACATTATGGGTCCAACAGAACCGTGCAGGAGATTTAAAGTGCTGGAGCAACTCAGCGGGTCAGGCAGCATCACTGTAGAACATAGATTGGTGACGTTTTTGGGTCAGGGTCCTTCTTCAGACTGACTGTGGGTGGGCAAGAAAACTGGAAGAGATGAGGGAAAGAACAAAGCATGTAGGAAGGATCACAAGGGCTGAAGAAGGGCCTCCACCCTAAACGTCACCTATTCCTTTCCTCCAGAGATGCTGTCTGACCCGCTGAGCTACCCCAGCTTTTTGTGTCTCTCTTCAGGACAAAGCGTGGCAGGTAATAGGAGAACACTGGCAAGGGGGTGTTTTGATAGGCAGATGATTGGACAAAGGCCAGAGATGAGAAGAAAGGTGTGACACAAAAGGATTGAAGAGTTGTGAATTGTGAAGCTAGAGGAAGGAATGTAGTGGGAAACACTGGAAACAAGAAGGGCAAGGAACAGACTAGCCACGTTGTACAAGATTCAAAAGGGGATTGTGGGCATAACTGCAGATAGATACATAACATACTCAACAGAAAGGAGAACAAGAAAGAGAAATGATATGCAAATAGAAACCCCATTCGCCAGGACAGATATTGATAAGAACTCATTCTTTGTAAGAACCTTAAGGGAATGGAATAAACTAGACAACAATATGGTAAAATCACCTTCACTGGACAGTTTTAGGGGGGGGGGGGGGATAACAGCATGTTAGTGTGCACAACACATCCAAGTTGGCGATATGCAGAGTATTGCCCTGCCGACTACAAATTCAGAGGGTTCAGAAGGGAGGGGGAGGGTGGAGGGAAGTAATATGTGCGAGTCCAGGTGGGACACTGGGGAGGGGAAGGAGTTGGCAGTTGGTGGTGGGAAGCAAGTATGGGTGTGGGAAGGGTATGCCAGTACTTTATTACCTTTTTAAGGAACTACAACTACTTAAGGAACTGGCTGGTTCGGAAAAATAAACATAAAGTGCTGGAGTAACTCAGCAGGTCAGCATCTCTGGAGGACACGGATAAGTGATGTTTTGGGTTGGGACCCTCCTTCAGACCTGACCCGAAATGTCACGTATCCGTGTCTCCCAGAGATGCTGCCTGACCCGCTGAGTTACTCCAGCACTTTGTGTTTCTTTACTAGCCATGAGAATGTCCTGTACCAGCATACAATCTGTCCAGATTGAGTTGCAGGCTGGTTTTGAGCTGAATGACTGTAGGGCAGTGTTTATTTTTGAGTAGCCCAACAAATGCCAGATTTGCGGAATGCAGGAAATGCCCAGGACTGTGCAGACTGTTCAACTGGGGGTGAATTTGAGAAAGGTGCAGGGGAGATCCTTCACAGAGACGAGGCCTGCCCTACCCACATCTGTCACTAACCATAGAGACACATCACTGGCCATCCTGGGCATGTGGACAGTTGTCACTCGGAAGGCAGAATCCCACCACAGACAGAGCTCGCTGCTGTACTTGTACTTGGTCTTTATAACAAGAGGAGTTGAGTATGGGAGCAAAGAGGTCCTTCTGCAGTTGTACAGGGCCCTAGTGAGACCACACCTGGAGTATTGTGTGCAGTTTATTCAAGAGTTCAAGAGAGTTTATTGTCATGTGACCCTGATAGGACAATGAAATTCTTGCTTTGCTTTAGCACACCAGAACATAGTAGGCACGAATACAGAACAGATCAGTGTGTCCATATACCATTGTATAAATATATACACACATGAATAAATAAACTGATAAAGTGCAAATAAACAGATAATGGGCTATTAATGTTCAGAGTTTGTCCGAGCTGAGTTTAATAGCCTGATGGCTGTGAGGAAGTAGATATTCCTGAACCTGGTCGTTGCAGTCTTCAGGCTCCTGTACCTTCTACCTGAAGGTAGTGGGGAGATGAGTGTATGGCCCGGATGGTGTGGTTCCTTGATGATGCTGCCAGCCCTTTTGAGGCAGCGACTGTGATAGATCCCCTCGATGGACAGGAGGTCAGAGCCGATGATGGACTGGGCAGTGTTTACTACGTTTTGTAGTCTTTTCCGCTCCAGGGCGCTCAAGTTTCCGAACCAAGCCATGATGTAACCAGTCAGCATGCTCTCTACTGTGCACCTGTAGAAGTTAGAGAGAGTCCTCCTTGACAAACCGACTCTCCGTAATCTTCTCAGGAAGTAGAGGCGCTGATGTGCGTTCTTTATGATTGCATCAGTGTTCTCGGACCAGGAAAGATCTTCAGAGATATGCACGCCCAGGAATTTGAAACTCTTGACCCTTTCTGTAGATGATATGTGCATGTACCTTTACGGACAACGGCGGCCAGTTCTCGAGCGCAGAATTTCGGAGTTTCGCTGCCAGTTGGAACTTCCGACACTACACCAGCAGCCCAGAGTACCCACAAAGCAACGGGTTGGCAGAGCGCGCTGTCCGCAGTGCTAAGGACTTGCTGGAACATTGTAGACTGTCCTATTCTGATTTTTACTTGGCCCTCCTCAACCTTCGAAACATTTGCCGCGACACTGCCTTGGGCTCCCCAACTCAACGGCTGATGTCTCGCACTACGAGACCTCCGATCCCGGTGACCCAGCGGTCCCTCGTTCCCTCTGTCCTCCGTCCCGCTACCGTCCAGGAGCGCATTGCCTTCAAACAAGAAATCCAACGGCGCTCCCACGACAAGTCTTGTCGTCCTCTCCCGCCTCTGCTCTCAGGCCAAGTTGTCCGAATGCCTGCCCCTCCGGCCAGTCCTCCCTCGCCTGCCCGTCTTCCCGCTACTGCTCCTGCTTCCCCTGCTCCTTCTCCGTTTTCTCGTTCTCCTCCTGGTTCCCCGGTTCTCTCCCCCGTGCCGGCTCCTACTCAGTACCCGGTCCAGGCGGGTGGTCAGGCCGCCTATCCGTTATGGTGAATTTGTTTAACTGTTTGCTCACCTGCTCGTAGCGGATGAGACGTGGTCGCCCTGTCGCTTCGGTATTGCTTATTATTTCCAAGGGGAACGATGTAGATGATATGTGCATGTACCTTTAACATAGTGACCTCACCACTACTAACCACTCCCCACATCACTGGTATAATTACAACCTTCCCACCCAGTTCTCTCTCTCTGGTTCCAGTGACAGACCACGGACAGCTAGGGCAGCAAAGTATGTGTATAATGTGTATTATGAATAAACAGTAGTAAAGATACAGTGCATTATGACACATCTTTACACTTTCCACCATCGACCCGTTGATATAAACGGGACTGTGGGTCCCCATCCTACCCCTTCCAAAGTCCACAATCAGTTCCTTGGTTTTGCTGGTGTTGAGGGCCAGGTTATTGTGCTGGCACCATTTGGTCAGTCGGTCGATCTCACTTCTGTACTCTGACTCGTCCCCATCAGTGATACGTCCCACAACAGTGGTATCGTCAGCAAAATTATCGTCTCCAAATTTGAGCGAGGACATTCTTGCTATTGAGGGAGTGCAGCGTAGGTTCACGAGGTTAATTACCGGGATGGCGGGACTGTCGTGTTGAAAGAATGGAGCGACTGGGCTTGTATACTTTGGAATTTAGAAGGATGAAAGGGAATCTTATTGAAACATATAAGATTATTAAGGGATTGGACACGCTAGAGGCAGGAAACATGTTCCCGATGTTGGGGGAGTCCAGAACCAGGGGCCACAGTTTAGGAATAAGGGGTTGGCCATTTAGAATGGAGATGAGGAAAACCTTTTTCACCCAGAGAGTTGTGAATCTGGGGAATTCTCTGCCTCAGAAGGCAGTGGAGGCCAATTCACTGGATGTTTTCAAGAGAGAGTTAGATAGAGCTCTTAAAGATAGCGGTCAAGGGATGTGGGGAGAAGGCAGGACGGAGTACTGATTGTGGATGATCAGCCATGATCACAGTGAATGGCGGTGTTGGCTCAAAGGGCCGAATGGCCTACTCCTGCACCTATTGTCCATTGCCTATTGTCTTTTGTTTATAGTGCTGGTTCTTTTGAAAAGATGGAAACTGGCAATACCAGCATAATCACTCCCTCTTCTCCCCTTGCACACCTCCACTTTCAGGGACAGTTTCTTCCCAGCTGTTATATCCACAACCAGAGAGCAGTCCTGAACTACTACCCTCGGACTATCCTTGATCGGACTTTGCTGGCTTTACCTTGCACTCAATGTTATTCCCTTATCATGTATCTGTACACTGTAAATGGCTTGATTGTAATCAGG
The DNA here is from genome assembly GCA_038087875.1 of Malacoraja senta. Lineage (NCBI taxonomy): Eukaryota > Metazoa > Chordata > Chondrichthyes > Rajiformes > Rajidae > Malacoraja > Malacoraja senta. The sequence goes on from CM075985.1 coordinate 29,574,589, forward strand.
TATTGTCTTTCCACTGACTGGTTAGCGTTCAATAAAAATGTTTCACTGCACCTCAGTGCACGCGACCGTAAACTAAACTGTACCATACTTCTCCAATTGGGCAAAAGGTATCCAGATTCAGGGACAGTTTCTTCCCAGCTGCTATCAGGCAACTGAATCATCCTTCCAACAACTGGAGAGCAGTCCTGAGCTACTATCCACCTCATTGGAGACCCTCGGACTATCTTTGATTGAAATTTACAGTACTTTACCTTGCACTGAACATTATTCACAAGATTTCCTTTATCATGTATCTGTACACTGTAGATGGCTCGATTGGCATTATTCCGCTGACTGGTTAGCACGCAACAAAAGCTCTTCACTGTACCTCGGTGCACGTGACAATAAACGAATAAGTGAGTTACCGACAGTTACCTGGCAAAAAAACATGCATTAAAAGAAAAGGGTATAAGAGAAATTTAATGGCAATGAAATGCATTCTTTATTTGTAATCAATTTGTTTTCTTTTGAATTTTTTATTCATTATTTTGGCTGATATTACTTAGCCAATCCCATGTTCCTCTTCTGTTGGCTTGTGACGGCTTTACTGTCTCAGTGAAATGTCTTTACAACAAGTCAGGTCGGGTCAATTTTATTTTCCTGTGCACGTATTGTGAGATACAGGTACAATGACAATCCTGCTTTGAGTCATAGTGACATGCAGCACGGAAACAGGCCCTTCGGTCCAACTTGTCCATGCTAACCAAGATGCCCCATCTCAGCTAGTTCCATTTGTCTGCAATTGTCCCATATCCCTCCAAACGTTTCAGAGGGTTGGGGGGGGGGGGGGGGGGGGGGAGGCTGTTGCCACATGCGGCGGCAGGCAGTAGGTAGAACTGAAGTTCGGTGAACTTTTATAACTTTGTTGAGGCCATATCGTGGCGACGCGTATGTGCAGCGTAGGTGAGATCTGCCACATGATTTTACCGGGTTGTATGCAAACTAAAGCATTTCACTGTACCTAGGTACATGTGACAATAAAATGTCATTATTTCATTAAAGTAAACATTTCCTATACATGTACCTATCCGAGCGTCTTTTAAATATATTTATTCTACCTGTATCAACTATCTCATCTAATAATAATAATAATGGATTGGATTTATATAGCGCCTTTCTAATACCCAAGGCGCTTTACATCGCATTATTCATTCACTCCTCAGTCACACTCGGTGGTGGTAAGCTACTTCTGTAGCCACAGCTGCCCTGGGGCAGACTGACGGAAGCGTGGCTGCTAATTTGCGCCTACGGCCCCTCCGACCACCACCAATCACTCACACACATTCACACACATTCACACGCAGGCAAAGGTGGGTGAAGTGTCTTGCCCAAGGACACAACGACAGTATGCACTCCAAGCGGGATTCGAACCGGCTACCTTCCGGTTGCCAGCCGAACACTTAGCCCATTGCGCCATCTGTCGTCCTAAGGGAGCTCATTCCATGTACACCCCACCCTCTGTGTGGAAAAAGTTGCCCAGCAGGTTCCCATTGATTCTTGATTCCCCTACTCTGGGTAAAAGACTGTGTATTTGCCCTATCTATTCCCTTCATGATTTTATACACCTCTATGAGATCACTCCTTACCCTCCTACACAACAGGTATAAAGTCACAGCCTACCCTACTGTACCTCTCCCTCGAGTCCTGTCGACATCCTCGTAAATCTTCTCTGCACTTTCACTAGCTTAATGGCATCTTTTCTATAGTAGGGTGACCAAACCTGAACACAATATTCCGTGTGTGGCCAAACCAATCTCTTGTACAACTGTAACATAACGATCCAATGTCTATAAGTCTATACTTGATACCCTGACTAATGAAAGCCAGTGATCCAAAAAACGTCTTCACCACCCTATCAACCTGTGTCCATACTTTCATGAAACTGTATACCTGCACTCCTAGATCCCTCTGCTTTACAACACTACCCAGAGCCCTACCATTCACTGTGAAGGTCCTGCCCTGGTTTGACTTCCCAAAATGGGACACCTCTCACTTATCCAAAATAGATCACAGCATCACAGGCAGATAAACTCAAACAAGCACACAGACACATAAATTATACATGAATTACACCTGAATTACACAAATTCTGCAAGATAAAAGAAACTCTGTCTAAAAAAAAATACTTTGGTGCAAAACACAATTGGAAAGGAAACAAGCATTTTAGTTTATCAAATTTTCACCTCATACTGGGAAGTCATAATCCAACCAGCCCGCCTTGTTAACTGCATCAGTATGACCAAGTCATCAGTCTTGTATCCTGTCTTTTATTTGCCAATTCCTACATGTGAAAAGACGACTTTACAAAAATTGTAAAAACAAACACATTTGACCCCTAAATCCTCTCCTACTCCAATCAAATGTCATCCAGCCGGTTCTGTTCTTCATATTCAACTGTGTATCCAGTTCACTTTTAAACCGGATCACAAGTCGGCGCAGACTCCACGGGACTGAAGGGCCTGTTTTCATGCTGCATCTCTAAACAAAACTAAAACTAAACTAAGTTGACAAAAGTAATAATAATAATAATACATTTTATTTGTATAGCGCTTTTCAAGGACTCAAAGTCGCTTTACATGGAGAGTCAAGAACAAAACAAAATAGAGCAGTAAGACAGAGATGCAAAGGGGAGGGGGACATGGGACTAAGGGTATGCAGAGGTGAAGAGATGGGTCTTGAGGCGGGACTGGAGGATGGTGAGGGACTCAGAATTTCAGATCAGTTGTGGGAGGGAGTTCCAGAGCCTGGGAGCTGCCCTGGAGAAGGCTCTGTTTCCAAAAGTTCAGAGGTTGGATTTCGGAATGGAGAGGAGAGCGGCTGATGTGGATCTGAGGGACCGTGAGGGTTGGTAGGGGGAGAGGAGGTCAGTGAGATAAGGGGGGGGCCAAGTGGTTGAGGGCTTTGTAGGTGAGGACCAGGATTTTGTAGATGATCCGGTGGGAAATGGGAAGCCAGTGAAGTTCTTTGAGAACTGGGGTGATGTGGTGCCAGGATTTGGTGTGGGTGATGAGTCGGGCGGCTGCATTCTGGACCAGTTGGAGTCGGTTGATGTTGCTGGAATTAATGCCAAAGAGAAGAGAGTTACAGTAGTCCAGTCGGAAGGAGATGAAGGCATGGATGAGTCTTTCAGCAGCGGGGTGTGTGAGAGAGGGTCTGATTTTGGCAATGTTGCGGAGGTGAAAAAATGATGTTTTGACAACATGGTGGATGTGAGGCTCAAGGGAGAGGGTTGAGTCAAAGATCACGCCAAGGTTGCGGGCCTGAGGAGATGGGGAGACAGTGGTGCCATCAATAGTGAGAGTGGGGTTGTTAATTTTGGTAAGTGTTGATTTGGAGCCAATGAGGAGAAATTCTGTTTTATTACTGTTTAATTTAAGGAAGTTGAGTTGCATCCAAGATTTGATGGCTGACAGGCAGGAGTTGATATGGGAGAGAGGGGGGTGGTGGGGGAGTTGGTGCTGAGATAGATCTGGGTGTCATCAGCATAGCAGTGGAAGTCCAGGTTGAAGTGACGGAGTATATGACCAAGGGGGAGGATGTAGATGATGAAGAGGAGGGGACCAAGAACGGAGCCTTGGGGAACGCCTTGAGTGACAGTGGCTGTGGCAGAGGTGTGGTTATGGAGAGAGATGAAGTGGGATCGGTTGGAAAGGTAGGAACGGAGCCAACTGAGTGCAGAACCTGAGTGCAGAGTGCAAAAGTGTTGGAGAAACTCAGCGGGTGAGGCAGCATCTATGGAGCGAAGGAAATAGGGAACGTTTCGGGCCGAGACCCTTGTTCAGACTGAAGTTATTGTCTCTTTCTAAACAGCATTTGTGATAAAACATGATGCATCCTGTTGAGAGGTCCTGTTTGTCTTCTATGGGTGTTACAGTGGCACAGAGGGCAGCACAGTGGCGCAGTGGGTAGAGCCGCTGCCTCACAGCGCCAGAGACCCGGGTTCGATCCTGACCTCGGGTGCTGTCTGTGTGTGGAGTTTGCACGTTCTCCCTGTGACCGTGTGAGTTTCTTTCGAGTGCACTGGTTTCCTCCCACATCCCAAAGACGTGCGGGTTTGTAGGTTAATTGGCTCTCTGTAAATTGTCCCTTGTGTGTAGGGGTTGGATGAGAAAGTGGTACAACGTAGGACTAGTGTGAATGGGTGATCGATGGTCGACATGGGCTGGAGGGCCTCTTTGCCATGCTGTATCTTTTAATCAGTGCAATGATCAGGTACTTCATGCTCGTCTAGCCGCTGCCTTACCATGACAGCAACCTGCATGCTGTCTGTGTGGAGTTTGCACGTTGTCTTAGTGACCACGTGGATTCTTCCAGGTGTTCCATTTTCCTCCAACATCCCAAAGCCTAAGGGTTGGAAGATTAGTTAACCCATACATTAATCTTTAATTTTAGTTTTAGAGATACAGCCTGGAAACCAGACCGCACCGACCAGCGATCCCTGCACATTAACATTATCCTACACACACGAGGGACCAAGCAAATTTACCTACATACCTGTACGTCTTTTGAGTGTGGGAGGAAACCAAAGAGATCATAGAAAACCCACGCGGTCACGGGGAGAATGTACAAACTCCGTACAGACAGCACCCCTAGTCGGGATTTAACCCGGGTCTCCAGTGCTGCAAGCGCTGTAAGGCAGCAACTCTACCGCTGCACCACCGTGCCGCCCTATCCCACATACACTAGGAAAATTTACAGAAGCCAAATAACCTACAAACCTGCACGTCTTTCAAATCTGGGAGGAAACTGGAACACCTGGAAAAAACCCACGTGGTCACAGGGAGAACGTGCAAACTCCACAGGTCAGGATCAAACCCAGTCTCTGGTGCTCTAAGGCAGCAACTCTACCGCTGCGCCACTGTGCAGCCCTGTGCCTTAATCGGGAACTTGTGTGTACCCGATATTTTATTGATGCCTATCAACTAACTGGGGCGGCAGTAAATTGGTTTGATCCAGACCTTGGGTACTGTCTGTACGGAGTTTGTGTGTTCTCCCCGTGACTGGGTTTTCTCCAGGTGCTCCGGTTTCCTCCCACACTCCAAAGACATACAGGTTTGTAGATTAATTGGCTTTGGTAAAAATTGTAAATTGTCCCTAGTGTGTGGGATAGTGCTGGTGTACAGGGTGTTTGCTGATCAGCGTGGAAACGGTGGGTCTAAGTAGCAATGTTACAAAATTTTGAGATTTTAAAAATAAAGTCTGCAATTTATCCCATCAGATAAAGCATAAAAAAAAGTTTAATTTGACACCTAATTCACTTTCATATCTTCAGTATTAAAGAAGTTATGGCCATTTTCATACTCGGAAATTGGCATCTTGTTCCCTATTGCTTTTCCATTGACTTAACACAAAAGCTGTGATCGAGGACAGTTAAAAGCCCATAACTTTCTTAAAAATGAAGATAACTGAAAGAAATTTTCAGTTATTATAGATTGAAGCATTCTGAAACAAATATGAAACAATCTTACTTAGAAGACATGAAAGTAAAGCATATAATTAGTTAGTTACCTAATTGTAGCTAATTACAAAATTCAATTACTAGATCTAAACATCTATCAATTTCTTAAGAATAGATTAACATTTTTAAATAGCCTAAGTGTCCAAATAACATTCACACAATAATTCACAATATAACATAATTTTTAAATCTCATTTTCATGAATTTACAGCCAAATGGAAGGAATTGAATGTTTAATACCTGTAAATTAATGGGCATTTAAATCATCTTGTGAGTGAGGATTTCTGGAACGCGATCATTTGGAACGTTGATTTGCGGTGAATTTAACCCCGTATCGGCATGAAAAATACTGCCGTTAGTTCGGGGAATAAAATCACCGTGTCGCATGAAAAAATTTGAATTAAAGGCTTCTTAAGAAGCACTTTTATACATTTAAATAAACCACTTTCGTTTACCTGTCCCGTGTGTGAAATCCGTCCCCGTTATCGGCGTTGACGCTTCAGGAGCTGCTTTTAAAATTACTCCAGCGCTAACATTGACGATTTAATAAAAATAAAAAATACACAAAATGCCACTAGGAACGATTCTTCAGCCAAAGGTTGTACTCCAACAAAATATTAACCAGGACAAGGGAGGAGAAACCCACGTTTTAACCCCGCCCCCCCTTAAAGGCGCCAAAATCGCGCACACGGCCAGTGGCAGAATTACAGCACGACTGAAGGAAAGTTTTGTAACATACCTAGTCTAAGGGCCTGTTTCCATGGTGTATCTAAACTAAACTAAACTACTGCCGTGACATCTTGTCCACTTACGGTATATGAAATCACGGTGGCGCAGCGGTAGAATTTCCGCTATACAGCGCCAGAGACCCAGGTTCGATCCTGATTATGGGTGCTGTCTGCACGGAGTTTGTACCTTCTCCCTGTGACCTATGTGGGTTTTCTCCGAGATCTTCGGTTTCCTCCCACACTCCAAAGGCATACAGGTTTGTAGGTTAAATGGCTTGGTATGAATGTAAAATTGTCCCTAGTGTGTGTCAACGTGCGGGGATCGCTGCTCGGTTTCCGCGCTGCATCTCTAAACTTAACTAAACTAAATCAATATCACCCTCACAGTGGTGATGGGGATGGGGATTGAGGGAGGATGTTGGAGGGGATCTGTCACTTTGTTTCTAGAGCCGGCAGTCTACAGGTCTGCACACAAACAGGCGAATAGTGAAAGTGGGTTTACACACTCCTGGGGAATGTTGCATTGAATTCCAGCCACCATTATGAAATAATATCAAACAGCTGCAAATCATTTAAAGTGAAACCACGTAAACTGAAGCAAATGGATTGTAAATGAATGATTTTAAACCCTGTATTGTTCCTTCATTTAAGGAATCTTTCTCAGCCCTCTGGCACTTCCCCGGTAAGTAATCGTTCAATGATTGCAATGGTATTTAAAAGTAAATCGCCAGATATAAACATTCACAAGGATAGCCCTGATCGAAGTTTGCAGCATTAACTTTACCAATGACTTCATGAATGGAAAATTTGTAATAGATGGACCTTTAATATACAAACACAATATTCTCCCCGTTGGTTGAAGGCATTTGGTCTCAATGTTAAGAAGAAAGTCACAGTCATAAAGCCCAACTAACTAATCCACGCTGTCCAAGATGCCCCATCTGTGTGAGTCCTATTTGCATTTGGTCAATATCCCGCTAAAACTTTCCTATCAATGTACCTTTCCAATTGATTCTTAATCATTGTATCTGCCTCAGCTTCATCTTCTGACAGCTCGTTCCATTTACCCACCACCCTCTGTGTGGGAAAAACGTGCCCCTCAGGTTCCTATTAAATCTTTCCCCTCTCACCTTAAAAAACTGAAAAAGTCTGAAGAAGGGTCTCGACCCAAAACGTCACCCATTCCTTCTCTCCGGAGATGCTGCCTGCCCCGCTGAGTTACTCCAGCTTTTTGTGTCTATCTTCAGATTAAATCAGCATCTGCAGTTCCTTCCTACACATCCAAGCTTCTATACTCAATTTCCCTGACTGATGAATGAATTCTTTAAGCATCTAAGTTGATGACTGTAGGAACAAAACTGGAACGGCCACGCGGAGTTGGGGTTTAAGTAACGGACGATTTATTAAACTGGTGCTCGTGTACCAGGAGGGCAGCCAAAGCTGACCTCCCAAGTGTGACAGAAGGAACTGCAGAGACCCAAACATCACCCATTCCTTCTCTCCAGAGATGCTGCCTGCCCCGCTGAGTTCGTTCGCTCGTGTGTTAAGGGCCTGTCCCACTTGGCCGTCATTTACGCGATAGGCCGGTAGTGACTGACGCGCGATGATCGCGCGCATCATCATGCTTCCGCACAGCCGTCTGGAGCGTGTGACGTCATTTGAAGATGGACACAAAATGCAGGAGTAACTCAGCGGGACCGGCAGCATCTCTGAAGAGAAGGAATGGATGACGTTTCGGGTCAAGACTCTTCTTCAGTCTGAAAGAAGGGTCTTGGCCCGAAACGTCATCCATTGCTTCTCTTCAGAGTTGCTGCCGGTCCCGCTGAGTTACTCCTGCATTTTGTGTCTATCTCCAATCGTCTCTGGGAGTAGGAGTGGGGGCGGATCCGGATCCGCAACGGCCGTGAGCCCCAGGCCAAGCTCGGCGATCGTTTGCCTGCTTCTGCTGCTGTTGGAGGTGAGACGTTACGCCGCGCCAGGGTCTTGGGCCTGTCCCACTTTGGATGTCAGTTACGCGACAGGCCGGTGGCGCGCGAAGATTTAGTGCAGGACAAAGTCCACACTCCTCCACACCACTCCATGCGCCCGTCCCGCGCTACCCACTCGCTACACACACGCTAGCAGGTCGCGTAAATGGCGCGCGAATGATGGCCATGTGGGACAGGCCCTTTAGACGACACATAGCTCGCTGTTGTGTATATCTCCCAAGTGTGACTGGTACATTTTATATTCTCAGATGACGAGGTTACTCAGAGACTCGATTAACAGTAACAAGATTTTGCAGAGATTAACAATACAACAAAGTCTTAATTACAGAATGGAACTCAGAAAGACTGAGTTAGGTCACAAACAGAATGAGATGATTGTCCACAAGTCTAAATTCATTAACAGTAAATCCAAATTTCTGTTACAATGTTGGGTGCATGCATAATCAATGACATTCCTGTGAGGCTTAGTCTGCCGTTTCCTGTCACCAGATCAACACAATCCACATCCTCACCCACTAATTATAAGCCTTCACCTCCAGTATCTGTCCCTCAGTATCGCTCACCCTACAACCCCTACAGCAATGACTGAGAAAGGCAGGGGGTTGAAACGTTATTCCTTCGACCCGATAAAGATATTAAGGGATGTAATAAAGGAATGAATAGGACTAGCTATTTCCTTTTGTTGGAAAATCTACAGCCAGTGGAATTTGATTTAAAGTTAGCATTATAGAATTGTAGAATCATTACCGTTATCTGATGGCAAGGGCGATTCGGAAAAAAATACCACGTAGAAACAAGGAACTGCAGATGCTGGTTTACAAAAGACACAAAGTGCTGGAGTAACTCAGCGGGTCAGGCAGCATCTTTGGAGAACATGGGTAGGTGACGTTTCAGTCTGGAGAAGGGTCCCGACCCGAAACGTCACCTTTCCATGTTCTCCAGTGATGCTGCCTGACCCGCTGAGTTTACTCCAGCACTTTGAGTCTTATATTTTTAAAACTCCGCATCATTTTACCCAGGATTAAAATGAAATGTTTTGTTGATGCAGATTTGGACACCAAGCATTGTTTTGTTGATCTTTGCCCATTGATAATTGGGCCAATGACTTTCTTCTCTGTACATCATGGTTGCTTAGAATGAAAGGGCAGGCTGGGGTGGGGAGAGTGTGTAGGCATAGCCTACGTAACCAGCCTGCTCCACGCCACTTTTTATCAAATATTTTACTGCGCTTAATAGTTCATCTCAGCAACATTGTTGGTAGTTCCACAACTGACAGGGTCAGCAATGCCACAAGTAACAATGAAATGCTTCCGTAATAAATATTTTACCTACTTTGGTCTCAGATTAATAGAAATTTGGGGATGGACACAAGAAGCTGGAGTAACTGAGTGGGTCTGGCAGCATCTCTGAAGGCAGCAGACTAAAGAAAGGTCTCGACCGAAAAGGCCACCAATTCCTTTTCTCCTGAGATGCCGCCTGACCTGCTGAGTTACTCCAGCACTTTGTGTCTGTCTTCGGTGTAAACCAGCACCTGCATTCCTACACAAGAGAAATCTGGAGCCCTTTTCTCCAGTTTTACCCAACCTCTCCCACCAATACCCTTCTCAGGTCGTACAGCACAGAAACAGACCCTTCGTCCCAACTTGTCCATGCCAACCAAGATACCCCATCTACACGAGTCCCGCATGCCTGTGTTAGACCCCTATCCCACCAGACCTGTCCGATCCATGTACCTGTCCAAATGTCTTTTAAATGTTGTTATAGTACCTGCCTCAATTACCTCCTCTGGCAGCTTGTGTTCCATATACCCACCACCCTCTGAGTGAAAAGGTTGCCACTCAGGTTCCTATTAAATATCTCCCCCCTCACCTTAAAATGTTGTCCTCTAGTATTAGATTCCCCACCTCTGGTAAAAGACTCTGCATTCACCCTATCTATTCCCCACATGATCTTATACATCTCTGTAAGATCACCTCCCATCATCCTGCACTCCAAGGAATATAGTTCAGGCCTGCCCTTACATCTCCTACAGTTCAGGCCGTCAAGTCCTGGCATCATCCTCGTAAATCTTCTCTGCACCCTTTCCAGCTTAACAACATCCTTCCAATAGCAGGGTGACCAAAACGGAACACAATTTCCAAATGCGGCCTCGCCAATGTCTTGTACAACTGTAACATAACCTCCCTACTTCTGTACTCAATACCCTGACTGATGAACGGGAATATTTTGAAATTAATATTTTTGTTAGGTATTGAGGATCAATAACGTTCTGATTTTGTTCAGAACTCTGTGCTTCTCAGCATCTGTCGGAGGCTGAGCCTGCAACCTTGGCCGCCCTTGCCCTTGTGTCTGCCCTTGATCAGACTTCCAACCGCACATCAACACCATTCATAACTGGAGCCGGTTTCACTTTGCAAGTTCACTTCACCCCACGACACACTGCGACTAATCTGCCCCCGATACTCACAACACTTTAAAAAAAATTCTTGGGACTCGACAATAACCAAGGTGCTTATAAAGGAAAGTGCTGGAGATACTCAGCAGGTCAGGCAGCATCTGTGGAGGCAGAAGGAGGATCGACATTTGGAGTTGGAAGCCTGCATCAGGATTGAGAGTGTTGTGTGGAGATCACCAGTACAAAGGGGGTGGAGGAGAGGGGGTGTGCATTGGCTCGCAGTGAGAAGCGAAAGCAGCCAAGGTATAGGACATGCCAAACCCCAGTCATCTGTTTCTCCAGCACTTTTGTGTACCTTCGATTTTTCCAGCATCTGCAGTTCCTTCTTTAACACCCAGTCATCTGTATCCTAATTCACACCAATGTCCATCCCCCCCCCCTTGTTAATTCTTCCTCTCTGGTCTTCATTCACTTCTGGTTGAGTCATTGTTATCCCTCTGAAGATGTACCTGAGTATTTCAGCTGTTGTGTCAAGCTTTTCTCATCTTCTCTAATATCACTTCACCCAACAACTTTGCCTAAAATATTTAAACATTAAATAGTCAGCAAAAACACTATGAGAACAAACTCCTTGCAAGAATCAACTTGGTTTGAGCATGTATGTATCTGTGAAGGCCTCCGTAATAATGGCCCTTGTGAATGTGAATTACAAGATGTCGATGCTTTCACTGAAGCACTGCTACATTACTGAGAGCTGCCAGTGTTCTGTTGGTCTCTGTCGTCATTGCCTTAGTCAGCACTGGTCCACGACGACCATTGGTGGCAACAAATGAATCAGATCCTACATGAACGTTACAAGCCATATTATCCAGGAGCAACAAGAAAGACACTTTTGTCATTTGTTTGGACACCCAATTGTAAGAGCTGCCATTGTGTAGCAATGAAGCATTGGCAGCGACGGTGGGAGAGCCAATGAGATGGGTGTCCGGGCAACCTTTGTAAGGAGTGAGGCAAACGGGACAGAAATGTTAAGGTGCACGTCACCAATGTTAAAGTGCAGAGTGAATAGAGGAATACAGTTAGATTATGTGTGTGTTTGTGTGTCTATGTATGTGTGTATTTCTGTGTGTGTTTTCTACATGTCTCTGTGTGTTTCTGTGTGTATGCGTGTTTCTGTGTGTATGTGACTGCATTTGTGTGTTTCGGTGTGTGTGTGTGTGTGTGATGTTTGTTTGGTGCCTGTGTGTATCTCCGCATGTGTGTGTTTCTGTGTGTGGGTGTCTGTGACTGTGTGTTTCCATGTTTGGTGTGTGTGTGTGTTTTGGTGTGTATGTGTGTGCATGTGTGTCTCTGTGTGTGGTGCGTCTGTGTTGTCTGTGTGTATCTCCGCATGTGTGGTGTCAGCGAGTCCTGTGTGTTTCTGTGTGTGGTGTCTGTGTGCGTGAGGTCTGTGCGTGTTTCTATGTGTGTGTGTGTGTGTGTGTGTGTGTATGTACATGAGGTCTGTGTGTGTGTGTGTGTATGTGTGTGGTGTATGTACGTGAGGTCTGTGTGTGTGACAGAGAGAGACGAGGTGGATTTGAATGAGGTCATTTGAAATCCTCACCCACTCTTTATGCCTCCTCTGGTGACAACAGACATAAAAAGGGGGCTCATGAAAGAGTTTGTTGTGGGCGGTGGTGGCTCTGATTATGAAGGTGGAATTTTGAGAAAGAATTGACATGGAAGTGGACGATGGAGGCCAGACACTCAAGAGATGAAGTTCTCAGCGTGTCCCAGTCTGCAGAGAGACCACAAACAGAAAGGGCATTAAATACAGAGAATCCCTGGGTCATGAATGACCTGACTCACGGAAATCTAACTTTGCACAGATGCTCTCATACATATTCTAAGCATTTTATGTTTGTCATAACAATATAATTACCTGAAGAAGTTTTCTGACCTGAAGCTTCAGACTGAAGAAGGGTTTCGACCCGAAACATTGCCTACTTCCTTTGCTCCACAGATGCTGCCTCACCCGCTGAGTTTCTCCAGCATTTTTGTCTACCTCCACCTATCACTTACCAGGATTTGTCCTGCCCCCACTTCTCTTTTCCAGCTTTCTCCCCCCCCCCCCCCACTCCAGCAGTCTGAAGAAGGGTCCGACCAAAACGTCGCCTGTCCGTTCCCTCCACAGATGCTGCCTGACCTAAGTCCAATGGATACTGAACTACAATCAACCTGAGCTATAATTCCAGGGATTCTCAACTTAAGCCTCTCCACCCCCATAACATTCTTTCCTTTAAGACAATCCTTAACCCATCACATTGAACAGTTTTAGATCATCTTGGAGGCACAAAAAAAACCAGCTGCTACTTTACAGATCATCTCCCCTGATTTCTCTTTACATGTCTGGTGTTAAATATTTTTGATTGAGAGATAGGGCATTGATTGATTGAAAGATAAAGCTAGTGTGTGGGGAGTGACTGCAAAAGTGTGGCCCATATTCTTCTAAACATTTCCTATCTATTTTCCTGAGAGTGTTTAGAGAGATACAGGATGGAAACAGGCCCTTCGGCCCATCGATGACGCGTTCGTTCACACCAGTTTCTATCTTATCCCACCATCTCATCCACTCCTAACACACCAGGGGCAATTTGCACAGGGCCAATTAACCTCTAACTCCGCACGTCTTTGGGATGTGGGAGTAAACCGGAGCACCCGGAGGAAATCCACATGGTCACAGGGAGAACGTGCAAACTCCACACACGGACAGCACCCGAGGTGGCTCTACCTGCTGTGCCACTGTGCTGCGCAACTGTACCTGTCCAAATGTCTTTGCGAAAGCGGGATAAGGTAGAACTAGTGTGAACGGGTGATCGATGGTCGGCCTGTTTCCACGCCGCATCTGTTAATCAATCAAACAATTGACCCGACCAAAGGAAGTTTTGGAAATGTGAACTCCACTGATTATTAATAATGCAGTGGGAATGAAAAGCACCTGCGCCATCTCATTCTGCAAAGTGATTCTCTGCCTGTGTGAGGAACGGGGAGAAAACAGACGTACTGTCTGTAAAGATAGAAATATTTTAATGATAGAAATGGAGCATTTGTGTTTTACTGGTAACAGAAACTTGGTGAATCTGTGGAATTCTTTGCCACAGAAGGCCCTGGAGGCAAAGACAGTGGATATATTTAAGGCAGAGATAGATTCTTGATTAGTACGGTTGTCAGAGGTTATGCGGAGAAGGCAGGAAAATGGGGTTAGGAGGGAGAGATAGATCAGCCATGATTGAATGGTGGAGTAGACTTGATGGGCCGAATGGCCTAATTCTAATCCTATCACATGATCTTATGAATGAAATCCTCAATGGTGAATATGCTACATCTCTCAAACTGAACTAAACTAATGTCTGAAGAAGGGTCTCGACGCGAAACGTCACCCGTTCCTTCTCTCCAGAGATGCTGCCTGTCCCGCTGAGTTACTCCAGCATTTTGTGTCTATCTAAACTAATCATTTCCCTCGTTTCCCTTTCTCCTGTCTGAAGAAGGGTCTCGAACCAAAACGCCACCTATTCCTTTTTCTCCAGAGATGCTGCCTGACCTACTGAGTTACTCCAGCTGCTTCGGTTTAAACCTAGCATCTGCAGTTCCTTCCTACACACAAACTAATCCTCCAAGTGGACAAGGCAAATGTAAAGGTTGATGAAGAAACAGCAATGAAAGAATGGGTCGACTGGGCTTGTGTTCATTGGAATTTAGAAGGATAAGAGGGGATCTTATAGAAACATATAAAATTCTTAAATGATTGGACAGGCTAGATGCAGGAAAAATGTTCCCGATATTGGGGGAGTCAAGAACCAGGGGTCACAGTGTAAGAATAAGGGGTAGGCCATTTAGGACTGAGATGAGGAAAAACTTCTTCACCCAGAGAGTTGTGAATCTGTGGAGTTCTCTGCCACAGAAGGCAGTGGAGGCCAATTCACCAGATGTTTTTAAGAGAGAGTTAAATATACCTCTTAGGGCTAAAGGAATCAAGGGATATGGGGAAAAAGCAGGAAAGGGGAACTGATTTTAGAATGGTGGTGCTGGCTCGAAGGGTCGAATGGCCTACTCCTGCACCTATTTTTCTATGTTTTGTTTCTAATGTCAGGAGAATTGGAGGAGCGCTTCTATTAGAGACAATACTATTAGCGATCACTGTTCACGTGATGCTGGGGCTTGTGTAGGCGTGATTATAGTGTGTCTTCTTGTAAGTATGAGGTGTTTTAGGTCAGATGTGGCCGTGCACAACACAAGGGCTGCATGCGATGTGTGAGTAACGGCACGGCGTGGAAGGAGAAAGGCAGGCAGGGAGGGAAGGTATTTAAAGGGCGATGGTTCACACAGCGCAGACAGACAGCTAGCTAGCTGCTCCTGGAAGCAACTTCACTTCAACAGTGAAACATTAATTATCCCCGTCGGACGCTCCTGGAACCTGGTCCTTGCAAGGATGGCAGACAAAGCAAACAACGGGCAGAACTGGTCATCTTTCTCCGAGTAAGTGCTGCTCTAAACCTCCCCCCGCTATGTGATTGACTGTGTGTGTGTGTGGGTGGGTGTGGGTGTGGGGGGGGAGTGTGTGTGTGTGTGGAGAGTGTGTGTGTGAGAGAGAGTGTGTGTGTGTGTGAGGGGAGAGATCGTGTTTGCAGTGAATGAAAGATGCAGTGTTCCCTCCCTCCGCCGCTCCCCTTACCTCGTCGAGAACTGATCAAAGTACCAAACAAAGGACACACATGACTGGGGTGTATACTCTACATGGGGTGCTCGGCAGATACAGGCCTTTCAATAGGCTTTCGGTTCTTCCCAGTCCCTCCAGCAGCGTGCTATTAAGCTGGAAAGAGCGCAGAGAGGATTGACGATGTTGCCAGGACTCAGCTGCAGGGAGAGGTTGGGCAGGCTAGGGCTTTGTTCCTGGCACAGGGGATTAGGGGGGGGGGGGGTGTGTGATCAAACCGAGGTGTCTAAAATCATCAGGGGAATAGATAGTAAATGCACAGTTACATTTACCCAGAGATGGGGAACCAAGAACTAGAGGGGTGATCTTATAGAGGAGTATAAAATAGTGAGGGGAATAAATAGGATGAATGCACAGTCTGTTACCCAGAGAAGGGAAATCAGAAACCAGAGGACATGGGTTTAAGGTGAGAGGGGAAAGACTTAATTAGGAACCTAAGATAGACACAAAACACTGGAGTAACTCAGCGGGACAGGCAGCACCTCTGGAGAGAAGGAATGGGTGACGTTGCGGGTTGAGACCCTTCTTCAGACTGAGGTCAGGGAGAGGGAGATACATAGATAAGGAAAGTAAGTTGTGAAAATAGGACAAAGGGGATGGAGATCAAGGAAGATGTAGTTAGCTGTAAGGTAGACAAAAATGCTGGAGAAACTCAGCGGGTGAGGCAGCATCTATGGAACGAAGGAATAGGTGACGTTTCGGGTTGAGACCCTTCTTCAGACATTCTTGTAGTTAGCTGTTATCATTGTTAGCTGGGAGAAGATAACAACAATGCAAACAGAGATAAAATTAGTCGGAGACAGTAAGACTGGTCGGAACATATAAAAGGAACCTATTAAGGTTAAGGGTGGTGGGTGTATGGAGCATGCTGCCAGAGGAGGTAGATAAGGCAGGTACTATAACAACATTTGAAAGACATTTGGGCAGGTACATGGATCGGAACGGTTTAGAATGATATGGGCTAGTTTGACTTTAACTTGGTCTTGTTTAGCGCCTTTAATAAAATCAACACAAACAAAGGTTTAAGGGCGGCACAGAGGCGCAGCTGGTAGAACTGCTGCCCCACAGCGGCGGAGGACCGGGTCCGATCCTGACCTCGGGTGCTGCGGTGTGTGGAGTTTGCACGTTCTCCCTGTGACCGCATGGGTTTCCTTCAGGTGCTCTGGTTTCCTCCCACATCCCAAAGATGTGTGGGTTTGTAGGTTAATTGGCCCTCTTGCACGTGGTGCATAGGGAGTGGATACAAAAGTGGCATAAAGTAGAACTAGTGTGATCGATGGTCGGAGTGACTTGGGGGCTGAAGGCCTGTTTGCATGCTGTATCTTTCAATCAATTAATACATATGTTGCTCACTTCTACGGGCAACACATTTGGGCGGCACAGAGGTGCTGCCCGTTCGATCCTTACTAGGGGAGCTGCCTGTATGTAGCTTATATGTTCTCCCTGTGACCACGTGGGTTTTCTCCAGGTACCCCGGTTTCCTCCCACCCTTCAAAGACGTACAGGTTAGTAAATTGATTGGCTTCGGTAAAACATTGTAAAATTGTTCCTAGTGTGTAGGATAGTGTTAGTGTACGTGATGATCGCTGGTCGGCACGGACTCGGTGGGCCAAAGGGCCTGTTTCCGCACTGTATCTCAAGTCTAAAATCTAATAGGGAGTGTGGCATTGTATAATAACAGTATCACAAAGAATGCAGCTGCGTTTTAGCTCCTGTGAGAGTGAACCTTTCCGGATGGCTGTTGTGAGAGGGCTGGCCTGCTGTGGCAGCGAGCTCACTTGTTGCTGGACAGTAGTCTTGCTGTTGGCAGAAGTGGAAACCCATTCAAAAGCTAAACCCACGCACAGCTCCCAGCTTATCTCAGCTTCTCCTGGTGTTTAGGGTGGGATTAGTCAGAGAGTTTTGCTGCTTGCCATTGTTCTATTGACATCTACCGACCAGGAAACAGGGCACACTGAGACTACAGTGGCAGATCTGCCTTCGCACGTAGCTAGTAACATTGTGAGGATCAAACAGCTCCCTGTTTAACAAATGTGAGGCAAAGATGGTTCAATGGTACTTTATTTTCATGTACTGAGGTACAGTGAAATTGATTTCTCACATACAGTTCAGTAAATGTATTACTATACATAAACAATCTTAGTTAACTAAAAGCGACTGCAAGTTATCAGTTGAATATAAGCAAGGATATGTTGACTTTTGTGCTATAAAACAATTGCAAGGTAATAATAACTAGAGTAGATGCAAAGAACTAGTTTAAATGCTGGTTTAACTGAAACCAGATGCTGATTTTAAAAAGACACAAGGTACTGGAGTAACTCAATGGGTCAGGCAGCATCTCTGGACAACATGGGCAGGTGATGTTTCGGGTGGGGACCCTTCTTCTAACTAGTGCTCTTTCTTCCCAATGTTGCGACTTATTGTGTGCAATTCTGGTCGCAAGGAGATACAAGGAACTGTAGATGTTGGAATCATGGGCAAGACACCAAGTGCTGGGTGAACTCAGTGGGTCAGACAGCATCTGTGGAGGGAAATGGATAGTCTGAAGAAGGGTCCCGACTCGAAACGTCGCCTGTCCTTTCCCTCCATGGATGCCACCTGGCCCGCTGAGTTCCTCCAACACTTTGTGACTCCAGCATCCGCAGTTCCCTGTGTCTCCATCGCTGGAACTCACTATCCCAGCCACAGACACAGCACTCATCTCCAGCACCTGGTCCCTGTTGTAGAAGTAAAGAACTGCACGACGCTGGTTAATAAACGAAAGGACACAATATGCTGAAGTAACTAAGCAGATCATACCGTGAGGAGATTTCACAGTGGAGAAGTCAAAATGTAAAAAACAAAGAACTGCAGGTGCTGGTATATTGTGTAATGCACAATACCTTTAGAAGATGTCCTTCATCAGTCTGGAGAAGGGTCTCGACCCGAAACATCACCTATCCATGTTCTCCAGAGATGATGCCTGACCCGATGAGTTACTCCAGCACTTTGTGTCCACTAGTACGCTGTTCCTTTCCTGCAGTGTTACCAAGAATTAAAATATTATCTTCCTTCAATTCATTCAAGCGTGCACCAATTAGTTATTAGATGCCCAACGTAAACTTGAGGAAGAACATCTCCTCTGTGGGGGCATTACACACTGCTGGACTCGATACACTATCTTTCTGTCTGTATCATTACAGTCATCATTTTGGCTCAGTTTTTAGTTTTCTCTGTCCCGAGCCTTTCTATGATCAAAGGATCATGCAGACAAGGAAGTATATTCTGATCCCAACATCTTCTGTTCTACCCCATCCCTCCCACTCCATCTCTGCAGTAAATGCTAACTTGTTTTCCTTTTTTCTCAGTCCTGACAAAGGCTCGCAAACCCGAAACATTTTACTGTTTCTCTTTCCGCGGAAGCTGCCCGACCTGCTGAGTGTTTTCAGCATTTTCGGCAAGTCCCAGACTTATTTGAAACAAAACACGGAATGCTGGAGTAACTCAGCGGGTCAGGCGGCATCTCTGGAGAACATGGATCGGATGCCGAACCAAAACGTCACCTATCCATGTCCTCCACAGCTGCTGCCGCTGCCTGCTGAGTTACTCCAGCACTTTGTTTTTTACTCAAGATTCCAGCATCTACAGTTCTTTGTGTCTCCAGACTTGATTATATGTTTATTGTGATCCTTATTGATAAACAAAATTGAATAATTAAAAAGATTATTTGCTAAAGGATGATTGCGAGGCGTGTTTTTTATGTGAATCATGGACGGCATGATGTTAGAGCTGCTGCCTCACAGCGCCGGGGACCCGGGTTCAATCCTGTGCTCAGCTGCTGTTTGTGTGGAGTTTGCACGTTCTCCCTGTGACCCTGTGGGTTTTCTCCAGGCAGGAGATGTGGTAATCTCCCGCATCCCAAAGATGTGCGGGTTTGTAGGTTAATTGTTCCTCTAAATAGCCCCTAGTGTGTAGGAAGTGGATGAGAAAGTGGGATAACGTAGCACTAGTGTGAACGGGTGATCCATGGTCAGCATGGACTCTATGGGCCGAAGGGCCCGTTTCCATGCTGCATCTCCTTTTAAACAATCAATACAATACAATACGGTTTTATTCGTCACATTGCACATAAAGTGCAAGTGAAACGAATTTGCCAGCAGCGGTACAATGATAAAGAACACACAATACACAATAAAAATGTAACACAAACATCCACCACAGCATTCATCACTGTGGTGGAAGGCACAACATTTGGCCAGTCCTCCTCCATTTTCCCCCGTGGTCGGTACCTCAATCCTCCGCAGCCATCGCTGCGGGCATCCAGATGAGTGAAAGTCCAGGTAATTCCTGAAAAATGGTGCCTCCCCCACCGGAGACCGCGGCTTTAGGTTGGTGTAGGCCGCAGGTTGGTGTAGGCCGCAGGCCGGCGGTCGAAGATTTAAAGTTCCCGCCGCAGCCAGAAGCACCGCAGGGCCGGCGGTTGAAGCTCCCCTCCAGGGGTGATGCTAAGCCGCCGCCGCGCCCGCGGTAGAAGTTGGCGGCGGGCTGGCAGTTGGAGCTCTTCTTCTCCAGGGTCCCACACGCGGGATCCCGGGCTGCGGACGCCGCGGCAGCTGGAGCTCTGCAGACCGCGGCTTCAGGCTGCCGGCTGCCGCGGGCCAGCGAAACGGAGCGCTCTACTCCGGCGAGCCCCGCTACATGCCGAGAGTCTGTGCTGCGCCCGCCGCTGAACCCCAGGCGCGTCTCCGGGAAAGGCTGCGCCGATCCCCGCTGTTAGGCCACGGGGGAGGCGCCCTGGAAAAAGTCGCCTCTCTGTGGAGGAGGCAACCGAAACGGTTTCCCCCTTACCCCCCCCACACCACCCCCCACACAAGACACACAAAGAACCATTAAAAACAGACTTTAAAACATACTAAAAAATTTTTAAAAGCAGAAAAAAACAGACACGCTGCTGAAAGGGCACCGGCTTGCAGCGCCCCCACCGACCAATCATGTTATCGCTACTGATGGTAGCTTCTTAATTCCAATTTTATTGAGTTAATACAATTTTGATTTAGTTTAGTTTAGAGATACAACGCAGAAACAGGCCCTTTGGCCCACCGAGTTCGTGCCGACCAGTGATCTCTGCACATTAACACTATCCTACACACACTAGGGACAATTTACATGTATTCCAAGCCAATTAACCTACAAACCTGTACGTCTTTGGAGTGTGGGAGGAAACCGAAGATCTTGGAGAAAACCCACGCAGGTCAGGGGGAGAACGTACAAATTCTGTACAGACAGCACCCGTAGTCAGGATCGAACCCGGGTCTCTGGCGCTGTAAGGCAGCAACTCTACCGCTGCACCGTGCCGCCCATGTATTGCTGTGATCTCTATCTGAACTGTCTGGTTTGCCAGCTGGTAACTGAGTTACTCCAGCACTTTGTGTCTTGATTTGTAAACCAGCATCGACAGTTCCTTGTTTCCACTCTTCTGTCCACTTTAGTTCTGGTTTGAGGATTATCCTTGGTTGCCAATGTAGGATTTAAGTTCTGGCTACAATCAGCAAATGAGATCCGTTTTTAAAACTAAATCTTGTGCTTGTAAAGGAATAGCATTTATTTTTCTGTTTGGAATGAAAAATAAACAGGATATTTGGAAAATTTAAGGTACCTTAGATTTTATAAACGAGCAACAACAGCAAGGAAGAGCTAGTTTGGGGTATTTGAAAGTTAAACACTCATCAGAAGTAGCCATGTGATCAAGAAGCTGAGAGGACAGACCCACAGTAAAGTCTTATCATAACAAACCACAATGTTTGCCACAGGATAAGAACAAAAGCATTCATTTATCCACTGATTTCCTTCCACAAGCCTGCACACTTGGAACAGTAATTGTTAACCAGAACCAATGTGAGCGACTACCTTTAACTGTGACGGACAGTTTCATCAAACTCTTGCGCTGCCTCACAGCGCCGTGGACCCGGGTTCGATCGGACTTCGGGTACTGTCTGTGTGTGGAGTTTGCACGTTCTTTCTGTGACCGTGTGAGTTACCTTACAGCGAATATAGACAAAAAGCTGGAGCAACTCAGCGAGACAAGGAGCATCTCTGGAGAGAAGGAAGGAATGGGTGACGTTTCGGGTCAAGACTCTTCTTCAGACTCATTCAAAAATAGACTTGGGTCTATCTTCGGTTTAAACCCGCATCTGCAGTTCCTTCCTATAGTTACCTTACACTACAGCGCCAGAGACCTGGGTTCTGTGTAGTTTGGGGGCCTTGGTTTTCTCCGGGTGCTCCGATTTCCTCTCACATCCCAAAGACATGTGGCTTTGTGGGTTAATTGGCCCTCTGTAAATTGCCCCAAATGTGTAGGGAGTAGATGCAAAAGTGGGATAACATAGAACTCGTGTGAATGGGTGATCGGTGGCTGGGGTGGGCCTAAGGGCCTGTTTCCATGCTGTATCTTTCATTTAATTCATTCAATCAATTAGTATAACATCAATCCCTTTCACACAAAAAACCTTTGCAAATGAATATTCACCAAAGTCCATTGTAACCATTTCAAATAATAAAAACACAAGAACTGCAGGTGCTGGAATCTTAAATAAAACACAAAGTGCTGGAGGAACTCAGCGAGTCAGGCAGCATCTGTTGAGGGAATGGACAGATGTCATTTTGGGCTGGGACCCTCCTCTAAACTCATGAAATGTCTCGACCCAAAACATCGATAAGATCACGAGGAGAATAGTTAGGGTAGATGCAGAGTCAAAGGTTCAAAGGTTCTTTATTAGTCACATACACCAATTGGTGTAGTGAAATGCGTATTGCCATTGCAGCACATAAAAAAAAGAATACAACATAACAGAAATTTAAACATAAAAAACAATTATGAGGGAAGGCACAAAGTCCAGTCCCCATCCCCATGTCCACCCATAGTCAGGCCTATTGAGGCCTCCGCAGTCGCCTTTACGGAGACCCGATGTTTCAGGCCGTTCCCGCCGGGTGATGGTGCTCTCAGCGGCTTGGGATTCCTGGAACAGCCGCTTCCTTACCGGAGACCGCGGCTTCCGAAGCCGACAGGCCGCGCTGGATGGAGCTCCACCAATGGCGATCTCGGCAAGAGATCCCGCAGCTCTGCGATGTTTCATCGGCGGTCTCAGCTCACCGGAGCTCCAGCGCGGCGACCCGGGCAAGGCATCGCCCGCTCCGCGATAGCGCTTCAGCGCTGTGCCGCCGCCGAAGCCGAGGTTCTGGCCGGTCCCCTCAGGAAACGCCGCTCCAGGCCCGCTGGTAGGTTGCAAGGACGGGTCGAAGATGCTGCACGGAGAAAAGCCGCTTCTCTGACCAGGTAGGGACTAGGAAAAGCAGTTTCCCCCTTCCCCCTCCCCACCCCCCACATAAAAAAGACTAGAGCTCCGAAAAACAAAAACTCAACTAACTAAAAATAAAAAAAGGAAGTGAAAAAACGGACAGCTGCAGGCTGGGCA
This sequence comes from Malacoraja senta, assembly GCA_038087875.1. Classification (NCBI taxonomy): domain Eukaryota; kingdom Metazoa; phylum Chordata; class Chondrichthyes; order Rajiformes; family Rajidae; genus Malacoraja; species Malacoraja senta. The sequence continues at coordinate 29,597,404 of CM075985.1, forward strand.
GCCATACCCATACAGGACGGCGCCCCCAGAGCAGGGGAATCAACAACCAGAGGACATAGGTTTAAGGTTCATTCTATGTAAAGGCACCCGATGATGAATATATTTTACGGGTAGTTATAAAAAGTCCCAAAGCTTTGTTTAAAGAAGAACAAGGGAGTAGCTGCCTTTCAGTGCCAGAGACCCAGGTTTGATCCAGACTACCGGTGCTGTCTGTACGGAGTTTGCACGGTCTCCCCGTACATTCTTCCAGAATGGTTTTCCCCGGGTGCTCCTATTTCCTCCCACACTCCCAAAGATGTACAGGTTTGTAGGCTAATTGGCTTCTGTAAATTGTAAATTGTCCCTAGTGTGTGTGTGTAGGATAGTATTAGTGTGCGGGGATCGCTGGTGGGCACAGACTCTGTGGGCCAAAGGGCCTGTTTCTGCCCTGTATCTCTAAAACCAAAAACTAAAAATTCACATCCTTGCCTCTAATTATTACTTAATCAACATAGATAAAGAACAGATCATGTAGTTGTCCATTTCATCGATGTTTGTGGAACCTCACCTGGTACCAAGCTGCATTCTCTCATCGTGAGAATGATTACAGTGCCTGAGGATATTTTTACACCATTAATCTGTAACGGAAGTTGTTTTGTAGTCTTTAAAGGAAAAATGTCCTCTGCCCTCTAATGGATTTACTAATGATTAGATTTATTTTCTGCATGTGGTCCTTAGTTCTGGTGTAGCTATGAATAAGGAATGGGTTTTGACATTAAACTAACTAACGTTTGTTACCAACCTTCACAGTTAATGATATCACAGACATTCTTGAACTGTCAGAACCTTTTTCCCAGGGTGGAAATGTCAAAGACTAGAGGGCACAGCTTTAAGGTGAGGGGGCAAAGTTTAAAGGAGATGTGTGGGGCAAGTATGTTTTTACTCAGGGGTGGTGTTTAAGATGCTTTCGGACGTGCTGTCAGGGGTGGTGTTTAAGATGCTTTCGGATAGGCACATCTCCTTTAAACTTTGCCCCTCTCACCTTAAAGCAAGGCTTTGATATTTTCACTCTGGGGGGGGGGGGAACAAAGGTTTAGATTGTTCTTGAATGCCCACTGTGCCATTAACCCTGAAACTTGGTAACAAATATTAGTTCAATGTCAAAACCAATAGATATGCAGAGAAAGTAGGGATATGGATCACGTGCAGGCAGAAGAGATTGGTTTAACTTGGCATCATGTTCAACACAAACATTATGGGCTGAAGGGCCTATTCATGTGCTGTACTGTGTTCCATTTGCTATGTTCTAAGAAGTTAAATGGAACCAAAACTTAAAGAGAGTAAAGGACAAAGTTAGTGAAGGAAAAATAAAAAGGAAGTGAAAAAACGGACAGCTGCAGGCTGGGCAGCCATACCCATACAGGACGGCGCCCCCAGAGCAGGGGAATCAACAACCAGAGGACATAGGTTTAAGGTTCATTCTATGTAAAGGCACCCGATGATGAATATATTTTACGGGTAGTTATAAAAAGTCCCAAAGCTTTGTTTAAAGAAGAACAAGGGAGTAGCTGCCTTTCAGTGCCAGAGACCCAGGTTTGATCCAGACTACCGGTGCTGTCTGTACGGAGTTTGCACGGTCTCCCCGTACATTCTTCCAGAATGGTTTTCCCCGGGTGCTCCTATTTCCTCCCACACTCCCAAAGATGTACAGGTTTGTAGGCTAATTGGCTTCTGTAAGGGCCTATTCATGTGCTGTACTGTGTTCCATTTGCTATGTTCTAAGAAGTTAAATGGAACCAAAACTTAAAGAGAGTAAAGGACAAAGTTAGTGAAGGAAAAAAAAATTGAAGAAAGATCCCTTCCAGTCTGAAGAAGGGTCCCGACCCAAATGTCACCTGTCCATGTTCTCAAGAGATGCTGCCTGACACGCTGAGTTACTCCAGCACTTTGTCTCTTTTTAAAATTATAAACCAGCATCTGCAGTTCCCTGCATCTGCTGGAGTATTCAGTTGCCTGAAGAGACTAACCACATTTTAAAAATTGATTTGAAAAATTGCCATCCTCAAATTCTACCCAACCTTGGTTAAGACTCAGCTGCTGCGACATTGTAGGCTCTGGTATAATTGTGCATGGGCATCGGAGGCTGATTTATCCAGTTTAGTTTGCATAAACTATTATATGTACTTCTGGAAGTGAACCTAATCCAGAGTCATACAGTGTGCAAACAGGCCCTTCGGCCCAACTTGACCACGCTGACCAACATTCTCCATCGCACTAGTCCCACCTGCCTGCATTTGGCCCATATCCCGCTAAACCTGTCCTATCCATGCACCTGTCCAAATGTTTTTTAAACATTGTGATAATACCTGCCTTTACTACCACCTCTGGCAGCTCGTTCCATGTACGTACCACCCTTTGTGTAAAACCTCGCCCCTCTGGTTCCTGTTAAATCTTTCCCCCCTCCCCCACTCACCTTAACCCTCTGTCCTCTGAGTCTGAAGAAGGGACCCGACCCAAAAAGCCACCCATCATTTTTCTCCAGAGATACTGCCTGACCCGCTGAGTTACTCCAGCACTGTGTGTATTCTCTGGTTCTTGATTCCACTATTCTGGCATTAACCCTTTCTATTCCCCCTTGTGATCATATACACTGTCAGAGTGAGTCAATGGGATTCATATCTTTAACTATATGTATTTATGCACTATTAGTTCGTCACAGTGAGTCTGATCTGAACTACACCACTCTGAGAACCCACTAGCAGAAAGGGTACAGCGTTCAATTAAGCTGTCGGTGGTTTCGAGTTTTCTGCGGGGGGGGGGGGGGGGGGTTGTAGCTGAGATTTAACGATGACTGCAGAAATGGCAGTAAGGCAACCTCAGCCTGACCCACCCAATTTAAGTCCATTACCAGGCTGAGACTGACATTAATTTGCCTTGTCTCAGCTGGCTGCTGGGTCAGACGTTTCAGCACCGTACAGTGGAGCTTGCTGGCAGCAATGTTTAAGACATCATTAGCACTCTAACAGTGTTCCAACTGTTTCTTCCAGAGGTGGTCTAATTTTCTTGTGGCCTGGGAGGTTTTAAAGTTGCGCGAGGGTCAGATTCTCCGTAGCTGTTGCCCCCTGATTTTCAGAGGGCCACAATGAGCCTTCTTTTTCAAATAAAGAAACTATTTTGTCAAGCCAGCACGAAGAAAGATATGGTTTGTCCATTCAGATCATGCCAATGTTTGCAAAATTGGGAACGTTTACAGATAATCATAACGACTTTGTCGCTTTAAGGTGAGGGGGGTAAACTTTAAAGGAGATGTGCGGGGCAAGTTTTTCTACACAGAGGCTGGTGGGTGCCTGGAACGCGCTGCCCGAGGTGGTGGTGGAGGCAGATACGATAGTGGTGTTTAAGAAACTTTTGTATATGCAGGGAATGGTGGCCTATGGATTATGTGCATGCAGATTGGTGTTGGTCTTGGCATCATGTTCAGCACAAACATTGTGGGCCAAGGGGCCTGTTCTTGTGCTGTACTGTTCCATGTTCCATGTTCTACTGTCCAGTCAGTCCAGAGAGAGAGAGACATTTTGAACATCACCCTTCCCATTTTTCTATCGGTAAACGTCCCCTTTATCTGTAGCACGTACTCGAGTCTCCCTTTAAATGCAACTAAACTAGATGTCTCTTAGGACACAAGGAACTGCAGATGCTGGAATTGTGAGCAAAATACAAAGTGCTGGAGTAACTCAAGTGGCTCAGGCAGTATCTGTGGAGGGAATAGACAGGTGATGTTTTGGGTCAGGACTTTTCTGAAATACTTCTATATACCAAGCTCCACATTCGAACTGATTTGGAAGTTCATGTTAACGTTTAGTTCAGAGATACAGCACGGAAACAGGCCCTTCTGCCCACTGAGTCCATGGCCGCTCATACTGGTTCCATGTTATCCCACTTTCCCATCCATTCCCTACACACTAGGGGCAATTTACAGAGGGCCAATTAACCTACAAACCCGCACTTCTTTGGGATGTGGGAGGAAACCCACGCAGCCACAGGGAGAACGTGCAAACTCCAGACAGACAGCACCCGAGGTCGGGATTGAACCTGGCTCTCTGGCGATGTGTGGAACCATCTCTACAGAACTAAAGGTGCTGCAGATGCTGGAATGTTGACGGCCTAAATTATTGCAGTCTGTGCAGAGACACTTTTGCTTATGTTGCTGGGCCCGGCCTTATTGGTCAATCAAAGAAGGTCTGGTGATCATTCTGAGGCATATTTCCTGTAAATGTCCTTTTATCATGTCGGGCGGCATGGTGGCACAGCGGTTGAACTGCAATGCCAGAGAACTAGACTACTAGTACTGTCTGTATGGAGTTTGTACGTTCTCCCCACGACCTGCATGAATTTTTCCCGGGTGCTCCAGGTTCCTCCCACACTCCAAACACCTACAGGTATGTAGGTTAATTGGCTTGGTATAATTGTAAATTGTCCCTAATGTGTGTAGGATAGAGTTAGGGATGGAGATTGCTGGTTGGTGCGGACTCGGTGGGCCGAAGGGCCTGTTTCCGCGCTGTATCACTGAACTACACTAAACTAAAATCATGGTTGATGTTGTCGTTTCAGCTGATTGCTGAAACCGCCCTGTCTATTTACAGCTTCACTGCTAATTGAAAGTCCGCGTGGAGAACCAAAGGGCGTGACTTCCCCTTCCTGTGCACGCTTCATCAGGGACCCTGTGCGTGACGCAAGACAAGATTAAAAGACCATCCAGGGGCCCCACTGATGAACAAAGGGGGCAATGGAGACACAAGGAACTGCAGATGCTGGAATCTTGAACAAAACGCAAAAGTGCTGGAAGAACATGTGACAATAATAACCTAAACTAAAATAAATTATGAAGCACCGTGTTCACTGCAGATACTGAAACCTTGAGGAAGGCAACCGGTCAGGCAGCATCTATGGAGGGAATGGACAGGCAACACTTTCAGTCTGGACCCTTCTGAGTCTACAACTTCAAGTTCGAGAGCGTGCATATCTCTGAAGATCTGTCCCGGACCCAGCAAATTGATGCAATCATAGAGGAAGCCCATCAACACCTCTACTTTTTTGGAAGATTGAGGAGGTTTGGAATGTTGACGAACACTCTAGAAAGTATATTGACTGGTGGCATCATGGCCTGGTTTGGCAACTCAAACACACAGGAATGAACCAGATTGTAATGAGTGGTGAACACACGGCTACTGACTTCCCCGCTATCAAAGGGATCTACAGGAGTTACTCTCAAAAAGGCAACCAGCATCATCAGAGACCTACACCACCCCTGGCCATGCTCTCATCTCATTCCTACCATTGGAAAGAAGGTACAAGAGTCTGAAAACTAACGTCCAGGTTCAGGAACAGCTTCTTCCCAACAACCATCAAGCTATTGAACACTGGATACTTTCAAGAGAGAGCTAGATAGGGCTCTTAAAGATAGCAGAGTCAGGGGACATGGGGAGAAGCCAGGAACGGGGTACTGATTGGGGATGATCAGCCATGATCACGTTGAATGGCAGTGCCGGCTCGAAGGGCCGAATGGCCTGCTCCTGCACCTATTGTCTATAGCACAACACAAACCTCAACTATGGACTGTCTTTGGTTCCAGTAAGGGCTTCTGGTTTTTTTACACTAGTATTGGGGTCATTAATTTCTTGACATTTTATTTATTATATTTAATCTGCGTGTATTGTGTTTACTAGCCTGGTATGCTGCTGCAAGTAAGAATTTCATTATTCTGTTATTGATCATATCAACATTCTTGACTTGACTCTAGAATGGGACATTTACTGGCAGCCAGAAGAAAGGTCCTGACCCAAAATGTCTTCTGTCCATTCCCTCCACAGGTGCTGCCTGGCGCGCTGAGTTCCTCCAGCACTTTGTATTTTGGGTACAGTCTTAATGCCTGGTTGCTTTTGGTTGCTAGATGCTGGGTGGAAGAAGTGTACGTTCGGACTGAAGGTTCAAGATAGTTGCGTAACTGCGACTGTTATAAAGGCAGAGAAGGTAGCAAGTGCTCACGGCAAGTTCTCTTGTGCCTACAGAATGACCAACCAGCGCACAGATGATGACGAGGAAGAACTGGCTAAAGAACGTCGCCGCAAGGCACGCCAGGAGCGGCTGCGGGATTCTGCGCTCAACCAGGACACCATGGAATTCAATTCCCAAAGCAGCAGGTACACAGACCGGGTTCAAACAGGTTCATTGTCTCCAGTTTGGATCTTCCAGCTGGCCGCATCAACTGGTCAGCACACAGCTTACCACAGAGAGCTGCACTCGGAAGGAGTGTGGGACGGAGGTAGAGGTGTACGTGCAGGGCACCATTCCCTGACCACTATACCCCTGGAGACAGTGTTCCTTCCATAGGTCAATAGGTCAATGTATCAATAGGTTAATAAGTTAACGGATCAATGGGGTTATTGGGTCAATAGGTCAATGGATCAATTGGTTAACTGGTCAATGGGTTAATGTGTCAATGGTATTTTATTGTCAATTCTTTGGTGAAATTCCATTTTTTCATACACGTTTAGTTTAGTACCTTGTCACGTGTACTGCGGGACAGTGAAAAGCTTATTGTTGCGTGCTATCCAGTCAGCAGAAAGACCACACATGATTACAGCCAAGCCATCCACAGTGCACAGATACAGGATTACAGGTATAACGTGCAGTGCAAGATAACGAACAGTAAAATCCGATTAAAGAAAGTCTGAGGGTCTCCAATGAGGTAGATGGTAGCTCAGTTGGTATCAGATGGTATCAAGTTGTTGATACGATGGTTCAGGTGCCTGATAACAGCTGGGAATAAACTGTCCCTGAATCTGGAGGTGTGCGTTTTCACACTTCTGTACCTCTTGCCTGATGGGAGAAGATGGAGTGACCAGGGTGAGACTGGTCCTTGATTGTGCTGGTGGTCTTGCCGAGGCAGCGTGAAGTGTAGATGAAGTCAATGGAAGGGAGGTTGGTTTATATGATGGTCTTGTTGGCATCCACAATTTGCTGCAATTTCTTGCGGTCTTGGATGGAGCTTTTCCCAAACCATGCTGTGATGCATCCCGATGAAATGCTTCCTCTGCCGCATCTGTAGAAGTTGGTGAGAGTTGTTGGGGACATGTCGAGCTTCCTAAGCCTTCGAAGGAAGTAGAGGCATTTGTGTAGGTAAGAACTGCAGATGCTGGTTTATATCGAAGGTAGACACAAAATGCTGGAGTTGTAGCGCAAACTTCTATACAGTTGATATTCACCTACAGTTGAATCTTCCTGAGGGAAGGGCATGCGCAGTAAAGACAAAGGGATTCATGTGATTTCAGCCACTCCACTGGAATAACCCAAGAGGAAAGTAGAGGGATAATGGGTAGATTGGGCTGGCAAGGGAGGGATGGGCTGAAGAACCTCCTCTCTGTTTAGTTTTTAGTTTAGTTTAGAGATACAGCACGGAAATAGCCCTTCGGCTCACGGGGTCCGTGCCAACCAGTGATCCCCGCACGTTAACACTATCCTACACCCACTAGTGCAATTTTTACATTTACAAAAGCCAATTAACCTACAAACCTGTACATCTTTGGAATGTGGGAGGAAACCGAAGATCTCGGAGAAAACCCACGCAGGTCACGGGAAGAACGTATAAACTCCGCACAGACAGCACCCATAGTCGGGATCGAACCCAGGTCTCTGGCGCTGCATTCGCAGTAAGGCAGCAACTCTACCGCTGCGCCACCGTGACCGCCCTGTGATTCAACTAATTCCTAATTTGAGGAAGGACATTCTTGCTATTGAGGGAGTGCAGCGTAGGTTCACGAGGTTAAATCCCGGGATGGCTGGACTGTCATATAATGAAAGAATGGAGCGACAGGGCTTGTATTCACTGGAATTTAGAAGGATGAGAGAGGATCTTATAGAAACATATAACATTATTAATGAATTGGACACACTAGATGCAGGAAACATGTTCCCGATGTTGAGGAAGTCCAGAATCAGGAGCTACAGTTTAAGAAAAAGGGGTAAGCCATTTAGAACTGAGATGAGGAAAATCGTTTTCACACAGAAAGTTGTGAATTAGTGGAATTCTCTGCCTCAGAGGGCAGTGGCGTCCGATTCATTGAATGCATTCAAAAGAGAGTTAGATTGAGCTCTTAGAGCTAGCGGAATCGAGGTTATGGGGAGAAGGCAGGAACGGAGTACTGATTGTTATGATCAGCCATGATCACATTGAATGGCGGTGCTGGCTCGAAGGGCCGAATGGTCTACTCCTGCACCTATTGTCTATGTATCTATGTAACATTCCTGTGTTTTCCCACGTCTAGCAAGAGAGTTCACAGATTTAGTGCTGGAGTAACTCAACAGGTCAGGCAGCATCTCTGGAGAACATGGATGGGTAGCGTTTCGGGTCGAGTGTGAGAAATGGTCCTGATCAAAAATGTTGCCCATCCACATCCTGCACTGATGCTGCCTGAGCCACTTAGTTCCTCCAGCGCATTGCATTTGCTCAAGATCCCAGCATCTGCTGTATCTCCGGTAGTTCTTGTAGTTCCATTCAGACATGTCACAGGGAGGAATTGCAGTTTCACCCAACAAGTTATCCATTCAGAGGCTCACGGACACAAATAATAAATGCATCTAGTTATTATTTCCACTCTGAATGGGGTGTTGCATCAATCTGTCTTCAATAACGTGTGAACATAGAACAGTACAGCACAGGAACAGGCCCTTCAGCTCACAATATCTGTGCTGAACATGATGCCAGGTTAAACTAATCTCCTCTGCCAGCACATGATCCATATCCCTCCATTCGCTGCATATCCATGTGCCCATCCAAAAGTCTCTTGAACAGCACTATCTGCCTCCACCTCTACCTCTGACAGCACGCTCCACACCCTCTGTGTAAAAATACCAACCATCCAACCGTGGGAACACGGATCCATACACCACCCTCGGTGTAAAAACATTGCCCCGCACATCTCCTTTTAACATTACCGCTCATCTTAAAGCTATGCTAGGGGCAACGCAGTGAAGTAAATGGTATAGCTGCTCCCTCACAGGTTCGATTCCAACCTCGGGTGATGTCTGTGTGGAGTGTATATGTTCTCCCTGTGACCGCGTGGGCTTTCTCCGGGTGCTCCGGTTTCCTCCCACATCCCAAAGACGTGCAGGTTTTTTAGGTTAATTGACTTCTGTAAATTGTCCCTGTGTGTAGGATAGTGTTTGGGTGATCGCTGGTCGGTGTGGACTCAGTGGGTGACTTGATTGTATTCATGTATACTCTTTGTTTTGTGTGGGAAGGAACTGCAGAAAACCAAAGTTAGACACAAAAAGCTGGAGTAACACAGCGGGTCAGGCAGCATCCCTGGAGAGAAGGAATAGGTGACGTTTCGGGTCGGGTTAGGTCGGGTCTGAAGAAGGGTCTCTCCCCGAAACATCACCATATTCCTTTTCTCCAGAGATTCTGTCTGACCCGCTGCGTCACTCCAGCTTTTTGTGTCTCTCATAGCCTTTTCTTTGACTGGAATAACTATAATAATTAACAATAATAAACGAAACTAAACTGAAATAAAATAAACTAAACATGAAGCACCATGATCACTGCAGATGTTGGAACCTTGAGCAAAACACAAAGTGCTGGAGGAACTCAGCGGTTCAGGCAGCATCTGTGGAGGGAATGGACAGACGACATTTCGGGTCGGTACAACTTCTTCAGAGTTAGAGCGCTAGATTTCCAAGATGAAGGGAGATGGATGGAGAAGTGCAACAGTAAGGAATAGTTTAATTTAGTTAGTTTAGTTTAGAGATACATTGCGGGAATAGGCCCTTTGGCCAAACTGAGTCCGCGCTGACTAATGATCCCCGTATACTTATACTATCTTACACACACTAGAGACAATTTACAATGTTACCAAGCCATTTAGCCTACAAAGCTTTACGTCTTTGGAGTGTAGGAGGAGAACGCCACACAGGTCGCGGGGAGAACGTACAAATTTCGTATAGACAAGCACCTGTAGTCGGGATCGAACCCGGGTCTCTAGCGCTGTAAGGCAGTAACTCTACCGCTGCTCCACCGTGCTGCCCAGTAGAAGATCATCTGTGTCCAGCACCAGAAACAGGATCTAGTACAGTTTACTTCAGACAATAATTTGCTTTGTCCGAGCACGAAATTCCAATGTCTCAAATCATTTCCCATTCACAAAGCCTTTGATCCATTCATAAGTCCAAGATGTAGAAGTTGGATCCAAGCGGAATGTCTTCCTATGTTACATTTATGGCCACGTGGAGCAGAGCCAGTCTCCTGCACCTGCCAACTTCTGAAATTCTGCCTAACCTGTCCCTTTCAGACCATTGCATTCAATAGATTTCACTCAAATAAAAAGTAAATTTATTGACTGCAGTGTAACATGGTGTCAATTTTACAAGCCAGCGCGCCTGACCGCAGACATAAAGAGACAGGAGGGTATTTGAGAGATATGGCTGCAGGGTGAATATAACTGAGTCAGACAGGGAGATGGAATATGCCCAGACATTGAATTTAATAAGTTAATCGTGTTGGCTGTGAATCAGACATGATCACATATGGGATATTTGTTCCCAAAACGTTACACCCAGCATGGGTGAAATGAATTGCTAAATTCACACAGACCAGACTCCCCACCATCAACTCCATCTGCACTTCACGCTGCCTCGGAAAAGCAGCCAACCTAATCAAAGACTTGTCCCACTCCGCTCTCGTCCCGCAGAAGGTACAGAAGCTTGACAGCATGCACCACCAAACTCAGAAACAGCTTCTTCCCCTCAGTTATCAGGCTTCGGAACGGTTCTTCCATAAGCTAGGGTACTGTCTGATTCACCTCAACACCATTGCGGACATTGGGCTTTGTCTCTGGAACTGATGCGCTGCAATGCTGAGAACTATATTCTGCACTCTGCCCTTTCCTCTACCTGTTGTACTTGGATTTGACTGAATTTCATTTATGTATAGTATTATCTGATCTGATTGGATACAGGGAAAACAAAGCTTTTCACTGTACTTTGGTACATATGACAATAATAAATTCAAACCTAAAACTCATCGCCCAGCTAAGTCCAGAAATAGCAGCAGGCAAAACTGCCCGTATGAGCCAGAATTTGCACAAATCCAATTTATTCCCCATTGTTCTTGTGCCTTGTTCCAGAGCTGTCCCTGCTGCCCCCTGGTGGATTTGTGTATTCTAACTCCCAAATCATGGGCTCAGTAGTTTTTAGTTTACAGCATGGAAACAAAGCCTTCGGCCCACTGAATCCACACCAACCATCGATCTCCCGTTCACGCCAGCTCTACCTTATCCCACTTTCTCATTCACGCTCTACAGACTAGGGGCAATTTACAGAGCTCAATTACCCTACAAACCTGCACGTATTTGGGACATACAAACTCTGCACACGCAGCACCCAAGGCCAAGATCGAACCCGGGTCTCTGGCACTGTGGGGCAGCAGCTCTACCCGCTGCGCCACTGTGTCGCACGTGTATGCACATAACGTGAGAATTAGAAGCAGGAACATTCCCCCTTCAAATCTGTTCCACCATTTATTAAGATGGTGACTGATTCTTTACCTCAGCACCACTTTCCCGTGCTAAACTCATGTTCCTACATTGCCTTGATATCCAAATATCCATTGGCGTGAATATACTCAGCACCTGAGCCTCCACACCCCTCTTGTGTATAGAAATCTGAGAATTTACCACCATCTGGGTAAAAACATTTCTTGTCCAGGACAAGGGGTCACAGTTTAAGGATTAAGGGGAAATCCTTTAGGACCGAGATGAGAAAAACATTTTTCACACAGAGAGTGGTGAATCTCTGGAACTCTCTGCCACAGAAGGTAGTCGAGGCCAGTTCATTGGCTATATTTAAGAGGGAGTTAGATGTGGCCCTTGTGGCTAAAGGGATCAGGGGGTATGGAGAGAAGGCAGGTACAGGATACTGAGTTGGATGATCAGCCATGATCATATTGAATGGCGGTGCAGGCTCGAAGGGCCGAATGGTCTACTCCTGCACCTATTTTCTATGTTTCTATGTTTTCACCTCTGAGGGACAACTTTTTTACACATGGAATTACACACAGCTGCCAGAGGATGTAGCTGAGGCAAGTACTATCACAACGTTTAAGAAACATTCAGACAAGTGCATGGATAGGATAGGTTTAGAGGGATATGGGTCAAACACAGGCAGGTGGGACTAGTGTAGCTGGGGGCATGTTGTTGGGCATGGGCAAGTTGCACTATATGCTGTACCATTTATCTGTGCACTGTGGACGGCATGATTGTCATCGTGTATAGTTTTTTCTTTAACTGGATAGCACGCAAACAAAAGCTTTACACTGTAGCTCGGTTCATGTGATAATAGTAAACTAAACTAAACTATGAAGCACTGTGTTCACTGCAGATGTTGGGATTTTGAGCAAAACAGAAGGTGCTGGAGGAACTCAGAGGGTCAGGCAGCATCTGTGGAGGGAATGGGCAGGCAACATTTCAAGTCTGCACCCTTCTTCAGACTGATTAAAATATTTGATTCTAGAGACTAAAAGTGCACCCATTAATGGTTACTGCCATCAGTACTGCTTCCCTTACTGTAGAGTTTCAACTAATTTCACCACTCTGCTTTTGAAATGTAATCCATTGCATGAAGTTACATATACTTGCATGACTAATAATGCATTTTGAATTAACAAATGGGGATTAATTCCATGACACAAGGAACTGCAGATGCTGGTTTACCCGAAGAAAGACACAAAATGCTGGAGTAATTCAGCCAGTCAGTCAACATCACTGAAGAACATCGATCGGTGACGTCTCGGGTCTTAATTCCCAACTAGATACTTTTTCTAAAAATAGCACAGAAATATCCATTGCAAAAACTCTGAAGCACAACATTTAAGTATTATGGCAGCCATGTGCGTGAGTTGTTTTTGATAGCTCTGGCAGTTTGGAGTTGATGTGGAGAGGATGTTTCCAGAAGTGAGAGAGTCTAGGACCAAAGGGCACAGGCTTAGAATAAAAGGACTACCCTTAGAATGGAGATGAGGAAGAATTTCTTTAGTCAGAGGGTGGTGAATCAGTGGAATTCATTGCCACAGAGGGCTGTGGACGCCAAGTCATTGGATATTTTAAAAGCGGAGATTGACAATTTTCGATTAGTAAGGGTGTCAAAGATTACGGGCAGGGGTTGAGAGGGAAAAATAGATCAGCCATGATTGAATGGTGGGGCTGACTCGATGGGCCGAATGGTCTAATTCTGCTCCTAGGTATTATGGTTTTAAATGGTGTGTTCAATTGGCAAGTGCATGTCTAAGATAGCCCCAGTGATCAACAAGTAGTTTGCTCATGGTTCTGTGGCCAAAGAGGCCCATATAATCCTTTGTCTGTGCTCCCTGTGGCCTCAGCAGCCAAGCACAATAAAGTGGATTTATAATTTGCGTCATTGCGACCTTTGGCTGCCAATTCACAAAAATAAATTTGGAGGACTCTGCATTTAAATTCCCATTTCCCATTTCACCAGCACCGACTTTACAATCCTGCAGAGAAGTCGTCTTTTCGGAATCATTTTTCATGTCACCGAAAGGTGTTGACACTTTAAATTTTTATACAACATCTGCAGAATTCAAGTCGGTGAAGTCGGATGTCACTGCGTAACAGGAGGATGGCAGCTCACCCAGCCAAAGCTTGGATAACATTTGTAGAACTTGGGGAATTTATTGTGGCTGAGCTACTGCACTCTAAAAGGAATAAAATAACGTTCACATAGCGAGCTGCTGCTGTTTTAAACAATGCCAGAAAACCAAATATAGACACAAAGTGCGACAGTAACTCAGCGGGTCAGGCAGCATCTCTGGAGAAAAAGGATGGGTGACTTTTTTTCGGTTCGGGGCCCTCCTTCAGACTAAATAACAGCTTCATTCAGAGGAAAATTAAATTTGAAAAAAAACACATTTTAGATTTCATTGCAACGAGATATGAAACTGAGGCTACTTGCTTCCAGCTGAGGAGGGAGTTTGTTCCCTGAAAGTGGCGTCGCAGGTAGGTAGGGAGGTGAGGATGACTTAAGGCACACGGGCCTTCATTCGTGAGGGATTGAGCATAGAAGTGGTGACGTCATGCCGTTGTACAAGCCGCTGGCAAGGCCACGCTTGGATTATTGCCTTCAGTTTTAGTCACCCTGCTGCAAGAAAGCTGACATTAAACTGGGAAGGGTGCAGGTAAGATTTATGAGGATATTTGTAGGACTCTAGGACCTGAGCAATAGGGACAGGCTGGGCAGACTAGGACTTTATTCCTTGGAATGCAGGAGGCTGAGGGGTGTTTTGAAAGAGGTGTACAAGATGATGAGAGGAATTGGCAGAACGTAAATGGCCAGTGACGTCATCTCTCAGGAGACGGGCATGCCTTCTGAATGACACATTGATGGTGTGGTGTCATGTGACACCCCCCCCCAATCCACATGCGAGTATTTTGAGCAAAGGAATCTGAGCCATGTTTGCAGCTGTCTGAACACTATAATCCCTGCTGCCGGCATGCCCTCACTGGGCAGAATGGCCTCCTTGTGTGCAGCAACAGCAACTCCACGCAGCTTACACAGTTGGGCGGCACAATGGCACAGTGGTAGAGTTGCTGCATCAACACGCCAGAGACCCAGGTTCGATCCTGGCCTCAGGTTGCTTCCCAGTTCTCCGACCAGTTTTACTGTCTCCGCCATCTCTGTTTACTTTGATGTTACCTTCTCCCATCTATTCTACATTTTCCTTGATCTCCATTCCCTTTGCCCTGTTTTCACACCTTCACACTTCCGTCTCTATGTATCTCCCTCTCCCCTGACGTCAGTCTGAAGAATGTTCTAGACCCGAAACGTCACCCATTCTTTCTTTCCAGAGATGCCGCCTGTCCTGCTGAGTTACTCTAGCTTTTTGTGTCTATCTTCGGTTGAAACCACCATCTGCAGTTCCTTCATACACATTAAATCCGGGAATGTTGACGGAGTCACCAGGAACTGCAGATGCAGAAATCATGAGCAAAACACCAAGTGCTGGAGGAACATGGCAGGTCAGGCAGCATCTATGGAGGGAATTAACATGACGTTCTTCAGACTATTTAAACCTCTTTTGGTTGTGGGTGGAGCATTGGCAATGACATTGGAAGGACAGCTTTGATTTTCATCGAAAAGTGTTGGGGGATCTTTGAAACCTCTTCAGCCGGCAGCAGGGATAGGTTAATGTGAACGCAGTAACCTGGAGACGAAGCAGCTCTTCAGCGCTACCCTGGGGTCTAAGCAAAACAATCTTGCTCGAATCCACAACCTCCAATCTGAAGAAGAGTTCCAACCTGAAACATCACCTGCACATTCCCTCCACAGATGCTGCATGACCCATTGAGTTCCTCCAGCATTTTGTGTTTCCCATGCTTATTTGAAACGTGAGTTTAGTTTATTGTCACGTGTGCCGAGGTACAGTGAAAAGCTTTTGTTGTGTGCTAACCAGTCAGCGGAAATACATAATTACAATCGAGCCTTCCACAGAGTACAGGAAATGCACAGTGTACAGATAATTCACTAGGGCACATGGTGGATAGGTGACATTTTGGGCCTAGACCCTTCTTCAGATGAAGAAGGGTTATTCCAGCAATTTGTGTCCTCTTGCAGCAGGGTGACTAAAACTGAAGGCAATAATCCAAGCGTGGCCTTGCCAGCATCACGTCACAACTTCTATTAACTGGCATCTGCAGTTCCTTGTTTCTACCGTCCAGATGTGTGTGTCTTTGCAAACTTACACATGCTATCTCCACATCCTTTCGAGAGAACTCAGTAGTTATTGCTACGGTTCCAATGCGGGCAAATGGGCAACAAGTTCAGATTGGACGTTTCAACACTTCCTGACTGGGTACTCGCATTATCCACTGCATCCCTCTATTATAGCAGGAATGGTAACATGCAATTTCTCACCAGACTCGCTTAGTCCTCCCGATGCGTTGTGTGTTCAGGAATGAAGGACACAGGCCCATCAGCCCATCAACCAACACCAACCATGGATCACCCGTTTACACTAGTTCTATGTTATCCCACTTTCTCATCCACTCCCTACACATTAGGGACAATATACAGAGGGCCAATTAACCTGCGCGTCTTTGGGATGTGGGAAGAAACCGGTGCACCCGGGGGAAACCCACGCAGTCACATGGAGAACGTGCAAACTCTTCACAGGCAGAATCTGAGGTCGGGATGGAACCCGGGTCTCTGACACTGTGAAGCAACAGTTCTACCTGCTGCAACACGGTGCTGCCCTAATCAGTACTTCCTCTATACATTACAGCTGTCTATTGCACCAGTGAAGTCACTGTGCAATTTCTCACCAGGACTCGCTATGTTAAAGAAATGCGAGTTTAAAACTCCCACTTAGTCATCTTGATGTGTTATATGTTCAGGAATGAGGCGCTTCTGACCTTTGTCATTCCTTGTTTGCTGATCATGTAAACACAATCTTAGCAATGTCTCTTCCCAACCCAGAGCCTTGCTACACCAGGGAATAAGCCAGGGTCTCGGAAATAACCCAGAGGTCCCAACTGCCTTGAACTTGTTCACTCCCCGGCAAAGATCAGTTCTGGAAACGTAGCCTCAATGACTTGACCTACAAGCCTGGAATGTTTTTAAAAATAGCAACTACGGTTGCCTTGGTAACGAACGATGAGCGACTGCAAAGCTGGCTGATCCTGGAAGATAGACACAAACTGCTGGAGTAACTCAGCGGATCAGACAGCGCTTCCCGAGAACATGGATAGGGGATGTTTCGGGTGGAGACCCTCCTTCAGACCCCCATTTGGGTTCAGTGATGTCCTTACCCAGACTGTCAGAACTACACCATAGGTTAACTCTTGAACTCATTGAATCATACAATTTTAGGGGCTATAGGGGGAAAGCAGGAGAATGGGCTTAGGAGGGAGAGATAGATCAGCCATGATTGAATGGCGGAATAGACTTGATGGGTTGAATGGCCTAATTCTGCTCCTATCACATGACCTTATGACTATATTAAATGGCAGGTCAGGCTTGATGGGACGAGTGGCCTACTCCTGCTCCAATCTTCTGGTGGAGGCTGACATCAAGTCCATTATAAATGGAGTTTGGAGGACACTGCTAAATATATTTAATTAGGTCAAGACCCTTTTGGTTTCCCATTAAAGAGGAGCAGTTTTGCCCAAATCAAGAAATGCTTACTCCAGAGGCAATATCTAAATATGTCTTTCCAGGTTGAATCTGTACTGGTGATAGTACAAATTGTTTTATGCTTTGGTTTAGGCTTGTTGTTGTCAGGTGAACCAAGGTACTGTGAAAAACTCTGCTTTGGATGCTATCCAGTCAAATCAGATAATACGTTTTTTTTGTTTAAGAAGGAATTGCAGATGCTGGAAAATCGAAGGTACACAAAAATGCTGGAGAAACTCAGCGCGTGCAGCAGCATCTATGGAGCGAAGGAAATAGGCAACGTTTCGGGCCAAAACCCTTAGTCTGAAGAAGGGTTTCGGCCCGAAACGTTGCCTATTTCCTTCGCTCCATAGATGCTGCTGCACCCGCTGAGTTTCTCCAGCATTTTTGTGTACCTTCGAATCAGATAATACCATACCTCAATATAATAGGCGGTGCAGGCTCGAAGGGCCGAATGGCCTACTCCTGCACCTATTTTCTATAATAAAGTTAAACTCAAGTACAATAAAAGACACAACGTGCGGTGGGTCAGGCAGCATCTCTGGACAACATAGACAGGTGACGTTTCGGGTCGGGACCCTTCTTCATACCATGTATCTCAAGTGCAATAGATTGAGCAAAGGAGAAAGATACAGAATGCAGAGTAGAGTTCTCAGCATTGTAGCGCACCAGTTCCATAGACAAAGTCCAATGTCCGCATTGGGGTAGAGGTGAATCGGACAGGACCCTATGGAAGCTTATGGAAGGACCATTCAGAAGCTTGATAACGGGGGGAAAGCTTTTCCTGCGTCTGTTTGTGCGCGCTTTCGTGCTTCTGTACCTTTTGCCTGATGGGATTGGGGAGAAGAAGGAATGACTAAGATGAGGCAAGGCCAGAGGGTGGCAAGTCTTCTATGAAAGTATTACTTTTCAACGCTAAGATGTCAACATATTAAACGTGTGATGCAAAATCTGATTGGAATAACTGTTCTCCCGCTCTAGTGCAATGGAGGCAGAGAGCAAGGTTTCCAGAGCTCCGACCATAATGGACGCTGACGATGAGATGGCAGAGAAGTTGCAAAAACGAGAGGAACGGCGTCAGAAGCGTCTTCAAGAGGCCATGGAGCTCCAAAGCGCGTTCGACCCGACAATAAGAGAAACTCAAGACACTTCTGGAGAGTTGCAGGGAAACGAGAGAGAGGAGGAGGAAGAGAGGGAGAGCATCCGAAGGAACGAGTGGCGGCGAGAGCCCGAACCCGAGCCTGAACCTGAACCAGAGCCAGAAGTGGAACCAGAGCCGGAACTGGAACCGGAACCTGAGCCCGAGCCGGAACCAGAACCCGAACTGGAACCAGAGCCTGAGCCGGAACCGGAACTGGAGCCTGAGGCCCGAACCCGAGCCCGAGCCCGAAGAGAAAAAGAAGGTGATAGTAGAAAAAAAGTTTGAAAAGCCAAAGTACCAAATTGAGAAGGTAAAAATGAATAATGTTTATAAAATCATTAAGGGCATAGATAAGAAGAATGGTCACAGTCAATGGTCATAAGGGCATAAGTAATGAGAGGATTTGAGTATAAGAGCAAGGAGGTCCTATTGAAGTTGTCCAGGGCCCTGATATTGTGGGTAGACAAAATTGCTGGAGAAACTCAGCGGGTGCGGCAGCATCTATGGAGCGAAGGAAATGGGCAACGTTTCGGGCCGAAACCCTTCAGACTGATGCAGGGTGGGGGTGGCGGGAAGAAGAAAGGAAGAGGAGGAGCCAGAGGGCTGAGGGAGAGCTGAGAAGGGGAGGAGACAGCAAGGGTTACCGGAAATTGTAGAAGTCAATGTTCAGGCCACTGGGTGCAGACTGGCCAAGGTGCTGCTCCTCCAATTTCAGGTGATGCTCACTCTGGCAATGGAGGAGGCCCAGGACAGAAAGGTCGGATTCGGAATGGGAGGGGGAGTTGAAGTGCTGAGCCACAGGGAGATCAGGTTGGTTAATGCGGACCGAGCGAAGGTGTTCGGTGAAACGATCGCCAAGCCTACGCTTGTTCTCACCGATGTAGATCAGCTGACATCTAGAGCAGCGGATGCAATAGATGAGGTTGGAGGAGGTGCAGGTGAACCTCTGTCGCACCTGGAACGGCTGCTTGGGTCCTTGAATGGAGTCGAGGGGGGTGGTAAAGCAACAAGTGTAGCATCTCCTGCGGTTGCAAGGGAAAGTGCCCGGGGAGGGGGTGGTACGGGTGGGAAGGGAAGAATTGACCAGGGAGTTACGGAGGGAGTGGTCTTTGTGGAAAGCAGACAGGGGGGAGATGGGAAGATGTGGCAAGTGGTGGGGTCACGTTGGAGGTGGCGAAAATGACGGAGGACTATTTGTTGTATGTGATGGCTAGTGGGGTGGAAGGTGAGGACTAGGGGGACTCTGCCCTTGTTCCGAGTGGGGGGATGGGAGAGAGAGCAGTGTTGCGGGGTATTGAAGAGACCCTGGTGATAGCCTCATCTATGGTAGGGGTGTGGAACACCTCATCCTGGGAGCAGATGCGGCGTAGACGGAGGAATTGGGAGTAGGGGATGGAGTCCTTAGAGGAAGCAGGGTGGGAAGAAGTGTAGTCTAGATAGCCATGGGAGTTAGTGGGTTTATAGTGGATGTCGTTCAGAAGTCTATCACCTGCGATGGAGATAGTGAGGTCAAGAAATGGTAGGGAAGTGTCGGAAATGGTCCAGGTGTATTTGAGTGCCGGATGGAAGTTGGTGGTGAAGTGGGTGAAGTCAGTCAGTTGTGTGTGGGTGCAGGATGTGGCACCAAAGCAGTCGTCGATGTAGCGGAGGTAGAGGTCGGGGATGGGGCCCTGGTACATCTCGAACAAGGATTGTTCGACGTACCCTACAAAGAGGCAGGCATAGCTGGGACCCATGCGCGTGCCCATAGCTACGCCTTGTGTTTGGAGGAAATGGGAGGAGTCAAACGAAAAGGTATTGAGGGTAAGGACCAACTCCGCTAGGCGGAGGAGAGTATCAATGGAGGGGTATTGGTTGGTTCTCCGGTCGAGGAAGAACCGGAGGGCTTTGAGACCATCCTGGTGGGGGATGGAGGTGTAGAGTGACTGGACGTCCATGGTGAAGATGAGGGGGTGAGGGCCTAGAGAATGGAATACCCGGAGACGACGGAGAGTGTCTGAGCCACAGGGAGATCTTGAACATAGGTAGGGAGGGATTTAACCAGGGGGGATAGGATGGAGCCGAGGTACGTGGAAATAAGTTCGGTAGGGCACGAACAGGCAGAGACAATGGGTCTACCAGGACAGTCAGGTTTGTGGATTTTGGGGAGAAGGTAAAATCGGGCCGTGCGGGGCTGGGGAACGATGAGGTTGGAGGCTTGGGGGGGCAGGGAGCCGGAGTTGATGAAGTCAGTGATGGTGCTAGAGATAGTGGCCTGGTGCTCATCAGTGGGGTCATGGTCCAGGGGTAAGTAGGAGGAGGTATCCGAGAGTTGGCGCGTGGCCTCAGCTTTGTAGAGATCAACGCGCCAGACTACCATGGCCCCTCCCTGGAGTATTGTGTGCAGTTTTGGTCTCCTAATATGAGGAAGGACATTCTTGGTATTGAGGGAGTACAGAGTAGGTTCACCAGGTTAATTCCCGGGTTGGCGGGACTGACATATGGTAAAAGAATGGGCTTATATTCACTGGAATTTAGAAGGATGAGAGGGTATCTTATCGAAGCATATAAAATTCTTAAGGGATTGGACAGGCTAGATGCAGGAAAAATGTTCCCGATGTTGGGGGAGTCCAGAAGCAGGGGTCACAGTTTAAGAATAAGGGGTAGGCCATTTAGGACTGAGATGAGGAAAAACTTTTGTGAATCTGTGGAATTCTCTGCCACAGAAGGCAGTGGAGGCCAATTCACTGGATGTATTCAAGAGAGAGTTGGATATAGCTCGGTAGACACAAAATACTGGAGTGATTCAGCGGGACAGGCAGCTTAGGGCTATCGGAATCAAGGGATATGGGGAGGAAGCAGGAACAGGGTACTGATTTTGGATGATCAGCCATGATCATATTGAATGGCGGTGCTGCCTCGAAGGGCTGAATGGCCTAATCCTGCACCTTATTTTCTATGTTAATAAGAGCAGAATTAGGCCATTCGGCCCATCTAATCTACTCTGCCATTTCAATCATGGCTGGTCTATCTCTCCCTCCTAATGTAATTCTCCTGCCTTCTCCCCATAACGTCTGACACCTTCAAGAAAGAGCTAGATAGAGCTTTTAAAGATAGCGGAGTCAAGGGATATGGGGATAAAGCAGGAACAGGGTACTGATTGTGGATGATCAACCATGATCACATTGAATGGCGGTGCTGGCTCAAAGGGCCGAATGGCCTACTCGTGCACCTATTGTCTATTGTCTATTGAAACCGGAGCACCCGGAAGAAACCCACATGGTCACAAGGAGAACGTGCAAACTCCACACAGACAGCACCCGAGGACAGGATCGAACCCGGGTCTCTGGCACAGTGAGGCAGCGGCTCTACCAGGTGTGCCGCTGTATCACGCACAGACTAGAAATAAAACGTTAAAAGCTATTTTACCACAGCACGATAGCGCAATGGCGGGCCGGTTACGGATTTGCCTAAATCTGCCTGGTAGGACGGGTGATGTAAGGGAGAGTACAATCCAAGACTAATGTCTGTACATGGGCGGTCCACATTCACGGATAGCTCACAGCGGCAGTCTGTTCAGAACAGGTTGGTGTGTGCACAGCACTGCACCTGAATGGGTTAATATTTAATGTGAAACCACAGGTACAGTGTCAGCCTGCAGGGAGAGGAGCAGACAATGTCCCTCTGCATGTCAGCTACAATGCCTTTACTAACCTGCAGCATTATCAGACCCATCCAACCAATGTGTCAAACACAATGTGGCAGGAATTATCTAGCGATCCTGAGGGATGGAACAAGCCATCAGTCCATTGATAGTTTTCCTTTAAGGTATATCTCCCTTCCGCACCATATTGACAGCCCTGGTACCTATCCTAATGTAACAGGAACACCCTTTGTCCGATACCCAATCCTTCACGGTCGCTGGTACTTGGAGGAAACTGTGTCTTTGGGATGTCTGGCAGTGGATTTAAGTATTTAAATGGTTGCTTCTCATTGCAGTGATTTTAGTTGACTTTAGAGATACAGCGTGGAAACCGGCCCTTCGGCCCACCTAGTCCACACTGACCTGCGATCCCCGCACATTAACATTACCCGACACACACTAGGGACAATTTTACATTAATACCAAGCCAATTAACCTACAAACCTGTACGTCTTTGGAGTGTGGGAGGAAACTGAAGATCTCAGAGAAAACCCACGCAGGTTACGGGGGGAACATACAACCCCATACTGTAAGCGCTGTAATGCAGCAACTCTACCGCTGCGCCACCGTGCCGCCCCAACAAACATTTCACAAACAACAATCTAACCAACAGATCACAGTGATAGGTGTGAAGTTTCCATCTCTTTGTTTAAACCCACTCCTAGAAGAGCCAGGTTTGGAAGGAAGAATTTGTCGAACGCAGCGAGAAGAATATGTCAAAGGTGGGCTCTGAGAACGGGGAGGCTCTCCACGAGGAAATCGCGCAGAAATATAAAAAGATGGAGAGAGTGTCGAGGTAAGAACAGGGGAGTTGCATGTTTTGATGTCCACATTTTACCATGGGGCTTCTGGTCAATCCATCGGAAGTAAATATTGATTGATGACAGTGGCTCGCTCCATAAGTTTTTAGGTTTAGAGATACAGCAAGGAAACAGGCCCTTTGGCCCACCGAGTCAGCGCCAACCAAATGATCGCTCGTACACTAGCACTATCCTACACACTCGGCACAGTTTACACTTTTATCAAAGCCAATTAACCTACAAATCAGTAGGCCTTTGGAGTTGGGGAAGAAACTGGAGCACCCAGAGAAAGCCCAAGCGGGTGATGGGGAGAACGTACAAACTCTGCACAGACAGCACCCATGGTCAGGATCGAACCCAGGTCTCTGGCGCTGTAAGGCAGCAACTCTACCGCTGCACCACCGTGCTGCCCATTGCTGCCAGGCGATTCTGGTAGATCCATCGGAAGTAAATATTGATTGAAGACAATGGCTCACTCCATAAGTTTTTAGTTTTAGAGATACAGCATAGCAGCAGGCCCTTTCGGCCCACAGAGTCAGCGCCGACCAATGAGCACCCCGTACACTAGTTCTATCCTACGTTGAAGGGACGATTTTACAGAAGCCAAATAGCCTGCAAACCTGCACGTCTTTGGGATGTGAGAGGAAACCGGAGGAAACCCACGCGGTCACAGGGAGAATGTACAAACTCAGGTCTTTGGCGTAAAGAGGCAGCCGCCGCTCACTTGTTCCATGTGGATTCCAGCACCCAATTGGGCCCTTCCCTACTGGGACCAATCCATGCTTAGCATTATTATCCAGATACACTGAGTTTCTCAACTCACTCTTCACATCCTGAGATTCAAGCAACGCGTTGCCTCCCACATGTTCCCGATCTCTCTCTCGCGCTCAACTCCCTCTGCCTCAGTTCCACTTCATCCTTCACTATGTTCAATGTTGGTACATAAAACGTTCTTCCTTACTCTCAGACTCCAATAAATCTGGGGTTCAAGCACCCTTCCAGATCCTTCTCCCCTTCACCTTCCTCTTTATGGGCCCACAGTGAGAGGGGAAAGATTTAATAGGAATCTGAGGGGCAACATTTCATTCCGAGGGTAGTGGGTACATGGGTCGAGCTGCCAGAGGAGGTAGTTGAGGCAGGTACCAAAACAACTTATACACTTCGACATGTCTCTGTGACTCTCTGAGTTGGTAACTCTGTGACTCTGTCTCTATGTCTCTGTGTCTCTGTGTCTCTATGACTCTGTGTGTGACTCTGTAACTCTGTGTTTCTGTGGCTGTGTCTCGTGACTCTGTGACTGTGTCTCTGTGTCTTTGTCTGCCTTTGTGTCTCTGTTTCTCTGTGACCCTATGTATCTGTGACTGCATGTCTCTTTGTGTCTCTGTGACCCTGTACCTCTGAATCTGTGACTCTGTGTCTCCCTGTTCTCTGACTGTCTCTGTGATTGTGTGTTTCTGTGACTGTATAGGGCCTGTCCCACGGGCCTGCGACTCCATGCGGCAAGCGCGACCTAACCGCAAGCGGGGGCCGAGCGGAGGTCGCGGGGCCGGTCCCACTTCGATCGCCGGAGCCGTATGGAGTTGTGCGGAGCTGGTCCCGACATCGCGCGGGGCTCCGAAAAACTGACACTGTTCAAAAATTCCGTGCGGCAACGGCCTGCCGCCCCGCAGCCGCATCGAGGCCGTGCGCACCGCATCGCCGCCGGACGCACCGCCTCGACGCCAGACGCAGCCGCCTCAACGGCCGTGCGCACCGCCTCGCCGCCGTACACACCGTCTTGACGTCACGTTTGGTAGCGCTTGCCGCATGCTGGTGGGACCGGCCCTGTACGGGGATCACTCGACCTCCGCTCGGCCCCCGCTTGCGGTTAGGAGTCGCATGCCCGTGGGACAGGCCCTTATCTCTGTGACTCTGTGACTCTGTGACAGTGACACTGTGTCTTTGTGTGTCTCTGTGTGTCCTTGTGACTGTCTCTGTTTCTGTGACTCTGTGTCTCCCTGTCCCCCTGTCTTTGTGTCCCTGTGACTCTGTGTGTCTGTGTCTCTGTGACTCTGTGTCTCTGGGTCTCTGTGACTCTGTGTGTCTGTGACTCTGTGTCTCTATGTCCCCCTGTTCCTCTGTCTCTGTGACTCTGTGTCTCTGTGTCTCCCTGTTCCCCTGTCTCTGTGACTGTGACAGGGTTGATGGAGGACTCCAGTTTCTTGCCTCATAACATGCTGCTCTTTTTGCTTTTGGTGGGGGGAGTGCAGCCACTCAGATGCCAAGTTGGCCCAAGAGGCGGAGGAAGCGGCAGCCAAGCTGGAGGCGGAGAGGAAGCTGGAGGAGCTGAGGCGGCGTCAGGACGAGAAGGAGAGCGAGGAGTTTGAGAAGATGAAGCAGAAGCAGCAGGTGGCGGTGGTGGAGCTTGAGGAGCTGAAGAAGAAACGGGAGGGGCGCAGGAAAGTGCGGGAGGAGGAGGAGCAGAAGAGGCAGCAGGACGAGGCTGAGAGAAAGGCGAGGGAAGAGGTAAGGGTCAGAGAGGAGGAGGTGCTGGTGGGTTGGGAAGGAGTGTGGGAGGAGGCAACATATCTGCACCTGGAACAAAACGCTGGGATTTTTCTGGAGTAACGCACTGTAAATTCATCAGCGAGGGCACGCATAGACTCGGCAACCGCTCCACCGAACACTTACGTTCAGAGATGTAAGGCCTGTCCCTATACCTCCTCCCTCAGCTGCATTCAGGGACCCCAGCAGTCCTTCCAGGTTAGACAGGTTCAGGTGCACCTCCTCTAACCTCGTCTACTGCATCCAATGTGGCCTCCTGTACATCGGCGAGACCGTTTCAACAATCTCTTGCGCTCAGTCTGCCAAGGCCTGCTGGATCTCCCGGTTGCCAACCACTTTAACTCCCCTTCCCATTCCCACACTGCCCTTTCTGTCCTGGGCCTTCTCCATTGCCAGAGTGAGGCCAAACGCAAGTTGGAGGGCCAGCAGGCACTTCTGGTGGCTTAGAAGTCAACGGTATGAACATTTTTCAATTTTAGGTAACTACCTACCTTTTCTCTCTCCCCCCCCCCCCCCTCTCTCCCTTGTGCCCCACCTGGATGCGCACCCATTTCTCCCACTATCCCCCCACCCCCCTCTTTCCCATTCCATTCACCCCCCCTTTCACCTATATCCCTGCCTCTGGCATAACATTTCACTCCTCCTGTCTCCTCATCTCAAATCTTTTTGTTACCTATTCATCTCTAGCGTTTGTCCACCTGCCAACCAACCCCTCCTCCCTCACCTGTATCCACCCATCAGTCTGAAGAAGGGTTTCGGCCCGAAACGTTACCTATTTCCTTCGCTCCATAGATGCTGCTGCACCCGCTGAGTTTCTCCAGCATTTTTGTGTACCTTCCACCTATCACTCGCCTGGCTTTGTCCCGCCCCCATCGCTTTCCCAGCTTTCTCCCGCCCCGCCCCCACCCCCCCAAAACCGGTCTGAAAAAGGGCCCCGACCCGAAACATCGCCTATCCATGTTCTCCAGAGGTGCTGCCTGACCTGCTAAGTTACCCAGCACTTTGGTGTTTTTTTTTTAGTAAAACAACATCTGCAGTTCCTTGTGTCCACTGAAAATTTGCCCTTGAATCCCTCAGTTGCTATTGATCAGGCACAGATTTTGTGAGACCATTTGCTTCAGATGTGATTGTACTGACGTGATGGTGAAATATTAGAAGCAAAATGTCAAACAGCACTGTGGGGCCCTTCAGTTCACCATCTCCATGCTAACCATTACGTACATATCCATACTAATACCATTTACCGGCATTTAGTCCATAGTCTCTGTGCCCTGGTGAGCCAAGATATATGACTTTGATTGTAGTGCCTCATTTATTTGTTTAAATCTTTTTTTATTTGAAGATGCTTGTACATGTCAGAGGTGATTTCATAATTGTACCACTCTTTTTAAAACATGTGGTACTTTACTTTATGAAAGATTTAAATGTCTCGACATGGAAAGTCAGCAGTATTTTTTTTTTAAACATGACCGTTTTGACAGATATCAAGGCTCAATGGGACGAGGGGTCAATGGGGAGGAAGGTTCAAGGTTTAGGGGTCAGATCTAGAGGGGCGACACCGTGGTGCAGCGGTAGAGTTGCTGTCTTACAGCGCCAGAGACCCGGGTTCGATCCTGACTACAGGTGCTGTCTGTACGGAGTTTGCATGTTCTCCCTGTCACCGTATGGGTTTTCTCTGGGTGCTCCAATTTCCTTCCACACCCCAAATTCGATCAGGTTTGTAGGTTAATTGGCTTCTGTTAATTTTTAAATTGTCCCTAGCATGTTGGATAGTGCTAGTATTCTGGGTGATCGCTGGTCGGCGGAAACTCGGTGGGCCGAAGGGCCTGTTTCTGCGTGGTATCTCTAAAGTCTAAAAAAAGTAATTGCTCCATTTCAGTACATGTGACAAATAAACAGTCTTAACTCTTAAATCTTGACAAAGAATACAGAACATAGAATAGTGCAGCACAGGAACAGGCCCTTCGGTGCAAAATGTCCGTGCCGAACATGATGCCAAGTTAAACTAATCTCCTCTGCCTGCACATGATCCATATCCCTCCATTCCCTGGATTTCCATGTATCTATCTACAAGCCTCTAAAACCACTATCGTATCTGCCTCCACCACTACCCCTGGCAGCGTGTTCCAGGCACTTACCAGCCTCACACGTTGCCCCACACATGCCCGGGGATCATAAGTTCATAAGTGGTTGGAGCAGAATTAGGCCATTCGGCCCATCAAGTCTACTCCGCCATTCAATCATGGCTGATCTATTTCTCCTTCCTAACCCCATTCTCCCGCCTTCTCCCCATAACCCTTGACACCTGTACAAATCAAGAATCTATCTATCTCTGCCTTAAAGATATCCATAGACTTGGTCTTCACAGTCTTCTGTGGCAAAGAATTCCACAGGTTCATCACCCTCTGACTTAATCAGACGACAGATGGCGCAATGGGCTAAGTGTTCGGCTGGCAACCGGAAGGTAGCCGGTTCGAATCCCGCTTGGAGTGCATACTGTCGTTGTGTCCTTGGGCAAGACACTTCACCCACCTTTGCCTGCGTATGAATGTGTGTGAGTGATTGGTGGTGGTCGGAGGGGCCGTAGGCGCAGATTAGCAGCCACGCTTCCGTCAGTCTGCCCCAGCGCAGCTGTGGCTACAGAAGTAGCTCACCACCACCGAGTGTGACTGAGGAGTGAATGAATAATGCGATGTAAAGCGCCTTGAGTATTAGAAAGGCGCTATATAAATCCCATCCATTATTATTATTATTATTAATCCTCGTCATCTCCTTCCTAAATGAACGTCCTTTAATTCTGAGGCTATGACCTCTGGTCCTAGACTCTCCCACTAGTGGAAACATCCTTTCCACATCCACTCTATCCAGCCGTTCACGGTAAGGATCTATGGGTGGGGTAACGGTTGCTCTTGCTTTTAGGAGGAGAAGAGGAAGCTGAAGGAAGAGATCGAGAGACGAAGGGCAGAGGCGGCGGAGAAACGCCAGAAGCCCGAAGATACGGAGATAGGCAATGAGAAGGAGCCATTCAAATGTGTCAGCCCCCGAGGCTCCGCCCTCAAGGTACGTAGTCAGTTCAATTCCCGCCTGCACCAGAAAGACTGTGTCGGAAGGAACTGCAGATGCAGAACCAAAGATAGACACAAAAAGCTGGAGTAACTCAGCGGGTCAGGCAGCATCTCTGGAGAAAAAATAGTTGATGTTTCGGATCAGTTTGAAGAAGGGTCTCAACCTGAAACACCACCTGTTCCTTTTCTCCAAAGATGCTGCCTCTCCCGCTGAGTTACTCCAACTTTTTGTGTCTATTGGAAAGACATTGGATTTCACCGGTGAAGAGTTCACTAAATTCAGCTATGTAACAGTTCAGCACATTAATTTATATTCAATATATTATTTTAGTTTAGTTTATTGTCGCATGTATCGAGGTACAGTGAAAAGTTTGTTTTAGTACAAGGTAAAGTCCAATTAAAAATAGTCCATGGGTCTCCATTGAGGTAGGTGGTAGGTCAGGACCCCTCTCTAGTTAGTGATATCTCGATGGTTTAGTTGCCTGATAATAGTTGGGAAGAAACTGTCCCTGATTCTGGAGGTGTGCGTTTTCAAACTTCTGAACCTCTTGCCTGATGAGAGAGGGCAGAGGAGAGAGAGAGAGAGAGAGAGAGAGGGCAGAGGAGAGAGTGGTCGGGGTGAGACTGGTCCTTCATTATGCTGGTGGCCTTGCTGAGGCAGCGTGAAGTGCATATGGAGTCACATATTCAAAGGTAAATAAGATCCACTTATTGTCCACATTATTGTCCGCAGCTGGTTGAGCTGCTGCCAGACACACCAGAGACCCGGGTTCAATCCTGACCTCGGGTGCTGCCTGTGTGGGTTCTCCCTGTGACCTCGTGGGTTTCCTCCCGGTGCCCCTGTTTCCTCCCACATCCCAAAGACTTGCAAGTTTCAGGGTTAATTGGCTTCTGTAAATTGCCACTAGTGTGCAGGACATAGAGCTGGTGAACGGGTGATTGTTGGTCAGCATGGACTCGGTGGGCCGAACAGCCTTTTTCCATGGTGTACCTCTAAACTAATTTAATAAGATTCACTCAGTAGATGAGCTTCCCCAGCACTTTCACTCCCTGTCGTCTAAAATTCACTCATTGTTCTTCTCAATAAGATCAGAGATGAGGTCACGTTCTTGTTGAGAAACATGTAAAAAGTCACGACAATTCATTCTGTGAATACAAAGACAGGTTTAAGCCTCGTGTCCTCAAGTCCATTTGCAGGCGAAGTTGTATTAAATCTGGGCTTATTACCAGACTAAAAGAACAGATGTTAAAGGAGTAAGCTGCCAAGAGAAATATGAGGTGCTGTTCCTCCAATTTGCACTGGGCCTCACTCTCACAATGGAGGAGGCCCAGGACAGAGAGGTCAGTGTGGGAATGGGAGGGAACATCATACTGTTAAGCATGGATAGGTGATGTTTCGGGTCGGGGACTCTTCTTTAGACTCATTGTTCGGGTGGGGAGGGAGAAAGCTGGACATTCCCCTTTCTTTCTTTCCCCTCACCTCTGCAATCAGTGCGAAGAAGTATCCCGTCCCGAAACATCACCTATCCATGTTCTCCAGCGATGCTGCCTGACCCGCTGAGTTACTCCAGCACTCTGTGAAACATCACCTATCCATGTTCTCCAGCGATGCTGCCTGACCCGCTGAGTTACTCCGGCACTTTGTACCTTTCCTTGGTAAACCAGCATCGACAGTTCCTTGTTTCTATATCTTACTTGTAATTTTTATCAAGGCTGAGTTAAAAGGACATGGTTTATGAAAAGTAAAAGAGGGAGATGAAGACAAGGTATCGAACGTTAATTATTGTAGAGAACTCCAACATGATTAGCTAGATCTTGAACATTAAGCCTCAGTTGTTGATATGCCTGTACCTTTCTGCAATCTGTTTCAGATCTGCCAGTATATGTGCATCCTGTTCACCGTATGTGCCTGCAGTTTGGTGTGCAATTATTCTATTGTTCAGTTGCCGTGTGCTGCTTTAGTTGGTTAATGCTGTTGGTTAATACCGCAAACAATCAAAACAGAAAGATTGTTTCATGATTGCATGCCTGAAGTTTTATCCCAGCTAACTCTTTTACGACAAAGTCAGAATTTATCCCCAGAGCAAAAAGTATTCCTTTTTCCAGTTGATCAGAGCACTCGAGTTTTGAATTGACTTTTTTTGAAGTAATTAAGATCTAAGAGAGAATGTCCCAACGTTTTCATTTCATGAATAGATTATTGCAGAGGCACTGTTTGAAAGTGAATGCCAACGAAACACAACATGCACGTGCAAACACACTCTCTTTTTCGCACGTATATACGGACTTGAACTAAAACACACACAGTAAAAGAATCAGTTGGTCTAATTAGACTGCTTTCATCAATCCTGTCACACTGTTGTGTGACTTTTATGCAGCATTTTTGGTACCAAATTTTAACCAGACCCCTTTACGTACGTCCAACTGTCGCACAAGTAGATAGGAATTATCTTGGAGGCACACACAATGACTGAAATGTCTTTCTAGTTTGTTATAAGAACAGTACAGAACAGGCCCTTCCGTCCACAATCCCCACGCTGAACATGATGCCAAGATTAACTAACCTCCTCTGCCTGTACAGGATCCATAGCCCGCCATTCCCTGCATATCCATGTGCCTATCCAAAAGCCTCAAACGCCACAATCGTATCTGCCTCCACCACCACCCCCGGCAGCGTGTTAAAACTAGCCAAGCTATGATCCCTGTCTTTGACATTTCCATGGTCCTGACTGTTTATCTGCGCCTCTCATAATTTTATCTACTTCTATCAGGTTTCCCCTCAACCTCTGACATTCCAGAACAAAACTACAAGGTCTGCCCAACCTCTCCTTGTAGCTAATGCCCCCTAATCCAGGCATCATTCTGGTAAACATCATCTGCACCATCTCCAGAGCCTCCACATTATTCGAGCAATGGAGCGATCAGAACGGCACACAAATTTTCTGCTTTTCTAACTCAACGAGAATAAGAGAAGTCTAAACCATCACATCATCAAAGACTAGATTTGTGATGGGTGGGAGGGGGAAAGTTTAAAGATGTGCGAAGCAAATTTCACACAGAGAGAGGGTGGTGAGTACCTGGAATGCGCTGCCAGTGGTGGTGGTGGAGGTAGATAGAATAGTGGTGTTTAAGAGGCTTCTGGAGAGGCACATGGATATGGAGGGATATGGATTATGTACAGGCAGATACTGTAAGAGTTGGTCTTGGCACCATGTTTGGCTCAGACATTGTGGGTCGAAGGGCATGTTCCTGTGCAGTACTGTTCTCTGTTCTACCATATGTAGAATGTTCCAATGTGTGAGTGGGATATATGGTGCAGTGAACAAATGTTCAGCCACTTGTACTCCCAACTAATGTGAACAATTAGATTTTCAATATACTTTGAATCAAACGCAGCAGGGAGATGATGAACCAACTTGCTCCATCGTGCTAATGCAGAATGTTGGACCAATCCCATTTTTAACTTCTCATTTACAGCCTTGCGTTCACTTTTGGAAATGTGTGCCAAGACGTAGAGTTGTGATCACAGCAAACATGCTCGTCAGAGTTGCATTTAGCTGAAATGACTTTCTCCACAATGGCACCATCTTCAGGCTTTTAGCAAAGTAACAGCTCCTTGTAAAATGCATCTGCACTCCCTCTACCAGCTGCGCCACTCTGCTGCCACTTAGTGGACGTTTTTCTACAAAGACACAGGCATCTCTATGTCAAGGGGCATGGAGACTCAGCAGGTCAGGCAGCATCTCTGGAGAACAGAGCTAGGTGATGTTTTGGGACGGGACCCTTGTTCAGACTGGACTTAGGCAGGGTTGGAGGGAGGAAAGCACTACACAGACAAACGTTTACGAGCTAAACTGGAAGGCCAAGGAAAGCCATGATGGTGCGGACATTTCTGCTCTTGTCCTTGGGCTTGGAGTTGTGATCTCGCGTTGTATTTGGTGGAAGATTGACAAATAGATTAGATAGATTAGATAGCCCTTTATTGTCATTCAGACCGAAGTTCTTTTATTGAGGTACGGTTTGTTCATTTGCTACAGGTGGGGTAGAACCACCTAACGTCAGTGAAAATAAAACAGTGAAGGTGGACTAATTAATGTTGGGGGGATTACACTTGATCTAGTATAAGACAAGGATATATTGTCAGCACGATAATAGCTTTCCCTGCCCTTCCAGTTTAGCTTCTAAATGCCAGCCTGTGTAGAACTTTCCTACCTCCCCACAACCAGTCTGAAGAAGGATCTCGATCCAAAGCATCACCTGTCTATGTTCAACAGAGATGCTGCCTGACCCGCTGAGTTACCCCAGCACGTTGTGTCTCTCTCTGAGTAGAGTTAAGTTAGTCTATTGGGATTGATGAGCCAGAGTCCATTTCAAGATCCCTATGATTTCTCATGTGCTAGAATTAACACATAAACCTGCCGTCAGGGAAACTACTGCACTAAATATACCGAGCTGTTAAACATTGCTCAACCTTCATATCTCCGTGCATTCTTGCAATTTTTAGCTTAGTTCACATTGTTTAGAGTCTGAAGAAGGGTCCCGGTCCGAAACGTCACCTATTCATGTTCTCCACAGATGCTGCCTGACCCACTGAGTTACTCCAGCACTTTCTGTCTTTACTTTAGTTCAGTTTAGAGATAAAGCATGGAAACAGAAGGTTCTGCCCATCAGGTCCATATCAAACATTCATCACCCACAGTTCTATGTTATCCCAATGCCAGGTAGCTAATTCACTCTTTTACAGCGTATTAAACTTTCTAACCTCGAAAGTGAGAGGCAGTTGAATTAATTATATCTCATGGAAATTGACAACACATCATACTCCAAAAAAAATTTCAGTGCTCAGAAAACTGATGATTAATTTTGCTCTGATTACCCCATGGTCCACTTCTTAAAGGATTGGACAGGTTAGATGCAGGAAAAATATTCCCGATGTTGGGGCAGTCCAGAAGCAGGGGTCACAGTTTAAGAATAAGGGGTTGGACATTCAGGACTGAGATGAGGAAAAACTTTTTCACCCAGAGGGTTGTGAATCTGTGGAATTCTCTGCCACAGAGGACAGTGGAGGCCAATTCACTGGATGTTTTCAAGAGAGAGTTCGATTTAGCTCTTAGGGTTAAAGGAATCAAGAGATAGGAAAATGCAGGAACGGGGTACTGATTTTAGATGATCAGCCATGATTATATTGAATGGCGGTGCCGGCTTGAAGGGCTGAATGGCCTACTCCTGCACCTTTTTCTCTATGTTTCTATCACTTTGCTGCCTTTGATGGCTTGAAGAGGCTACATTTTCTATGTCAATGCAGCGCATTATTGGAAAGATTCCAATCATCTCAACACGGCATGGATATAGAAATTTTAGGTGCATGATTCTTCTGTAAGTTTTCTGTCTGCTTTCTTGCTGAATCCCATCAGGTGTGAGGTTGTTGTGGATTATGCAGTGTCCCTTGTCTGTGAAGATTATTTCCCCAGCGTTCTGGTGTACATTTCATTTGGTGACAACGTTAAAATAATTTTTCTGCATTTTGTTTTCAGATTGGCGAAAGAGCAGATTTTTTGAATAAATCAGCGAAAAAGAGGTAAAACTTTCTTAACTTTCTAACCTTTCTAAACAGTCCAAAAGGGTACATTTCTCAAATGGACTTGCTCGTTCTGTGGGAGAGGGACTTAGTTAGTCAGAGGTGGGACAGACTTGGATTGTTTTCTCTGGAGGTTGAGGTGAGACCTGATAGAAGCACATACAATTATGTGAGGCATAGATAGGGTAGACAGTCAGAACATTTTCCCCAGGATTGATGGAAAAATATTCCCGATGTTGGGGGAGTCCAGAGCAATTTTTTTTTACACAGAGAGTGGTGGGGACCTGGAACGCTGCCACGGTGGTGGAGAAGGCAGATACGATAGTGGAGCTTAAGAGACTTCTGGATGGAGATGTGGATATGGAGGGATATGGATTATGTACAGGTAGATAAGAGTTGGTCTTGGCATCATGTTCGGCACGGACATGTGTTGTACTTTTATATGTTTTAAGTTCTATCTTCCAACTTCTATGTCTAAGTTTCTGGCAGCCTCTACAGAAGGTTTGCCTGTTGCCCGCACACTTATGTAACAGTTTGTTGCAGTGGGTGGAGATAGGTTGAGATTCATCATTGTCACGTGTACTGAGGTACAGTGTAAAGCTTGGTTTTGGATTGCATCCAATCAGATCAGATAATACTATACGTAAATACAATCAAGCCAAAATCAAGTATAGAGCAAAGGTACAGAGTGCAGAATATAGTTCTCAGCATTGTAGCGCACCAGTTCCATGGACAAAGTCCAATGTCCGTGATGGGGTAGAGGTGAATCGGACAGAACCCTAGCTTATGGAAGGACCGTTCAGAAGCCTGATAACAAAGGGGAAGCTGTTCCTGAATCTGGTGATGCGCGCTTTCAAGCTTCTGGACCTTCTGCCGGGTGGGAGCAGGGGGAAGAAGGAATGACTGGGGTGGAACATTACACCCCACAGTATGGTGCATCGGTAGAAGTTTGTAAGAGTCATTGGAGACATGCCGAATTTTCTCAGTCTCCTCAGGTTCTAGTTGCGTTCTAGTTCCAGGATCTATGGCTGTGCTGTACTGTTCCACATTGTATGTTCTATGGGACAAATATCACTGGCAACTTCACTTTATTTGCAGCACAACCACCAAGGTAGCACGTCCTGTACTGGGGGTGTCCAAGATTGACAGCAAATTGGAGCAGTATACCAACGCAATTGAGGTGAGCATTCAGCACAGTGACCTAAAGCTATCATCGCTTTTCCTGAACCAGAAAATCTGGGGATCAATAAAATTACACTTTCAGAAGAATTTTCCGAATTTGTCTTTAAGACAACGGCAACATTTAAACCCTCCAAATCTGGAAATATTAGTAGATATTTAAATAAAATATCATATAAATCAAATGCACTGTTATCACAAACTGAACTGAATATCACAAACAAGACTGGAAAGCTTTAATGGAATAAAATTCAGAGGTATAAATCATTTTAGGTGATGAAAAGTTTATCTTAACGGCTTGCCCACATTCTCTAAACCCTGAGATTAGCTGCAGCCCACAGTTTGATCTCAGTACCATTAACAATAGCTGTGGAGTTTTATTCCCCGGGATATATTAATCCCATTTGCGCAAAACCCTCAAGCAACACTAGGATTATTTTTTGCGTTGATTGCAGAGAAAGCCTTCAGGAATTGGTGAAGGAAGTTGACAATGATCATTGTAGACCATTGTGATCTTGATGTGTATATTTGCCTCGGCGACTGCTTTCACCTGCTCTCCGATCACTTTTGTCTCCATCTAGGGTGCCAAAACCACCAAGGGGGGCAAGCCTTTGGCATCGGACCTCCCGCTGACAGCTGAGGGGGTGCGGAACATTAAGAGCATGTGGGAAACTGGTGATGTCTATGGTTCTGCTTCCCCAACTAATAAGGGGACACCCAACAAGGTAAGGTATCTCCGTGGGGTCTTGCCACCCGCGTAAGATGGCACGGAAATAGAACAAGGGTAGGTCAACAGCATGAGACCAAATCTGTCCAGTGTGCTGACACTGCATAACACTGCTCACAGATGTATTACACCGCTATTTTTGTTCTTGATATGATTTGTGTCCTTTGTTGTTTAACACTTTATCCCGTGGAGGTGTTTGGACACGTTGCTTTGTATATGAGAATATCAGGTTTATATCGATTCTCTACAGCTCTTCCTGAGCTCTTTGATGCGGCCTATTTTAATTTCAATTTCCTTTGGTGGGATGAAATTTCCACTGCTTTACAATTGAGTAACAGTCAGAATGTGAAGATAAAGTTCTACCCTTTCCGTTATTAATGATAATGATAACTTTGGTCCCAAATGTGTATGTAATAATGAATCAAAAGTCCACAAAGCTCACCCATTCCTTCCATCCAGAGATGCTGCCTGTCCCGCTGAGTTACTCCAGCATTTTGTGTTTATCTTCAGTCTAAACCGGCATCTTCTGTTCCTTCCTACATGTTTCGTGTTGAAAGCACCTCTTGGTTTGAGAGTTAAACATTCAAACTATGCTTAATATCACTGCATCATTCTTCATGAGAAGTCTTTTCATTGTATTGGGCATTGGAGGTGTTTATCCTGTTTGATTAATTAAACCAAAAAGATTTGCCCATTGCAGTGAAATGGAGAAAACCCCCAAAATGTCTCCACCACAACTTAAATTATCTTTGTTTGACATTGCTTATGTACTCAGGAGTTAACCCGGAACTGTTGATCACAGTTTAAAACTCCCTCGTGGTCTCAGAGTTAGTGAGCACACCTTAAACGCCTGTGAAATTTCCATAGAACAGCACAGCACAAAAACATACCCTTCGGCCCACAATGTCTGTGCCAAACATAATACTAAGACCAACCCTTATCTGTCTATACACAATCCATATCACTCCATTCCCTGCATATATGTGCCCAGTCTCTTAAACGCCCCCACCACCCATAGCAGTGCATTCCAGGCACCCACCACCCTCTGTGTAAAAAAACTTGCCTCACACATCTCCTTTAAACCTTGCCCCTGCCGAAATCCTAGATTTGAAAAAAAAGATATGCACAATACCAGAAAATTTTCATCACAGGAACTGTATTCCACCAGGCGTATTCTGACTACATATATTTAGCAAGGAAAAGTAAATTGTTTGATCGCATCTAATCTAGAGCCATGGAGTCATGTAGCACAGAAACTTCAGCCCAACTCATCCATGCCAAGAAAGGTGCTCCATCTAAGCGAATCCCTTATGCCCTTGTTTGGCCCATATCCCTCCAAACCTTTCCTATCCATGTACTTTTCCAAGTATCTTTTAAATATTGTTATTGTACCCGCCTCAACTACCTCCTCTGGCAGCTCGTTCCGTATACCCACCACCCGCCTCGTGAGGAAGTTGTTCCTCAAGCGCCTATTAAATCATTCCCCTCTCATCATAAACCTATGTTCTGTTGTTCTTGCCCCCCCCCCCCCCCAGCTGGAAAAAGACTTTGCTTTCACCCTATCTATTCCACTCATGATTTTAAATCCCCATAAGATCACCCCTCTGCCTGCTGTGTTCCAAGGAATGAAGCACTGGTCAATCCAGCCTCTCCCTATAGCTCCTAGATGCAATTGCTCATAACATCCATGTTCAATTGCTACATAAGTTCATAAGGTATAGGAAGCAGAATTAGGCCATTTGCCCTATCAAGTCCACTCCGCCATTCAATCATGGCTGGTCAAACTCTCCCCCTCATCCCCATTTTCTTGCCTTCTCCCCATAACCCCTGACACCCGTACTAATCAAGAATATCTATCTCTGCCTTAAAAATATCCATTGACGGCCTCCACGGCCTTCTGTGGCAACCAATTCCACAGATTCACCACCCTCTAAAGAAATTCCTTCTCATCTCCTTCTTACAGGAACGTCCTTTTATTTTCGAGGTCATGACCTCTGGTCCTAGATTTCTCCCTATTGATATTTAATGTGAAACCTTTTTCACCTTATCAGTTCCCCTCACGATTTTATACACCGAATCTCAATTGCAGAGACTATTTCAGGAAAACGATATTGGTTGCAGTTATTTATTGAACTGTATGTTGTGGTGGCAAGCTTTTAACTCTGACTGGAATGTGCATGCAATCACAAGAGCTTCACGGGATTCTGTTTGTGGCTGTCCTTGTAGGATGTAGCAGGTCTGAAAGTTGGCGTGGCCGGTCGCATCAACCAGTGGCTCACCAAAACTCCTGAAACAAACAAATCACCTGCAGCTAAACCCTCAGTAAGTCACCCGCCTCTTCCCTCTGCCTTTCATAACACGTGCTATCTCAGGGCAATGATTCTGGGGCATTCCTGTTGAAATAGGAAGCTCGACCTGCAGCGGTGGCCTGTTCTGAACTTCAGTGGTCAGTGGTACTTTATTGTCACAGGTACCGAGGTAGAGTGAAATCCTTTTGCTTCTGCATACAGTTCAGTGGAAGTAATACATTATTACTTCACTTTAGAAATACATCCTGGAAACAGGCCCTTCGACCCACCGAGTCCGTGTTGACCATCGATCGTCCCCGTATACTCGCGCTATCCTACACACTACGGACAATTTTACCTCCGCCAATTTACCTCTAAACCTGTACATCTTTGGAGTGTGGGAGGAAACCAAAAAACCCACGTGGTCACAGGAAGAACGTTCAAACTCCGTATAGGCAACGCCCTTAGTCAGAATCGAACCCGGGTCTCTGGCGCTGTAAGGCAGCAACTCTACAGTTGAGCCACTGTGCCGCCCTAATTACTACTAATTACTAAGCATGTCTTAGATTCAGTTGTATATAATAGTACACTGAGATCATATAAAAGAGTCACCAGGTTTGGTACCATTCTCCAGTCCGAGTTGTTGTAAGTGCTGAACTCTTCACCTGGCCTTAAAGGCCCGTTGTCCTGGCGGTGTTGCAGACATGACATGGCCAAGCAGAGCCGTCGGTGTCCTCCACTGTTGCTCCTGCACTCCGTGCCACTGCAGGCCGCATCTGGTCCGCGTGCTCGGCCTCTTCGAGAATCACCCGATCCAATTGAGCCGAAGGTTTTCCCCGGAGGATGAGTTCTTCTCGATCACGGTCAGACACGGACGGGAGAGGAAGGTGTGTAACGTGATTAGAGGGTTTGGTTAATCTGTCTTGTCAGAAACTAGCGACGTGTTTGCAAATGTGCACAGGTGCACGATTCCACCCAAATTAGTGGTGAAAGGTAACAGGAATTGTGGAGAAAGGAAGAGAGAAAAACGTGAAGGGTCCTTTAGCTCTCAAATTCAACATCAGGCCGGCAGCTTTCCCTCAACGGAACTACTATCCAATCGAAGCTTCAGTTTAGATTAGTATAGAGATACAGCACAGAAACAGGCCCTTCGGCCCACCAAGTCTGGGTCGACCATCGATTCCCTTACACGAGCACCACCCTACACAGTAGGGACAATTTACAATCGTTACCGAGGCCAATTAACCATCAAACCTGTACATCTTTGGAGTGTGGGAGGAAACCAAAGCACCCAGAGAAAACACACGCCGTCTCAGGAAGAATGTACAAACTCCGTACAGACAGCACCCGTAGTCAGGAGCGAACTCAGGTCTCTGGCGCTATAAGTCAGCAACCCTACCACTGCGCCATCATGCCACCCTTCAGTTCTTTTCAGCCTGTTCACATTGATTGAAGAATGTTTTTTAACAAAGTGAATGTCAACAGCACGGAGTAACTGTTGCTAAGAGAACTCTACAGCACAGTACGTTTTTTTCAAAATCCTTAACTCAATATGAAACAGAAGCTGATATTGATGGATGTAATTGATAATAACATCCATGGCCAATAGCTACATTGAAAGTAGAATTATATTGCAGTGTTTTCTCTATAATCGACACAGAAATAATTCAAAAAAGACAATGGGTCTGCTGAAATTTTAATTTGCACTTTACCAGTATTTTTGTCCTTGGAATAGGATGGTGTTCGCTGTGGCTCATTTGGTTACATTCCTGTCTTGTGGTGAAAGATTGTGGGTTTGATACACTTTTAAAATTGAACTATAAAGATCGAGGTTGACTGCATTGTAGTATTGAAAGAATGCTGTACAGTTGTCTAAAGCTGACAACCCAATGATAGCAATATTGAATTCCCTAATTTCAATTAATACCCTCTCTCTTTCCCCCACACCTCATCACGGTACACATCCATCTCTCTCTACGCTCATCTCCACTCCTGGATCCCCATTTCCTTTTATCCCCCCATCTTTCCTGCACCCCCTCTGTCCCTTTCCACCTACATCCCTCCCTCTGGTTTTACATTTCACCCCTCCTCTTCTCTCCATATCTGACACCCTTTTGTCTCCTTTACACCTCCGAACTTTGTCACTCCATCCACCAATCTGACAATCTCCCTGACCTGTATCCATCTACCACTTGACAGGATTTATCCTGCCCCCACCTCTCTTTTCCATCTTTCTCCCCCCCCCCCCCCCATTCTGTCAGGCTAAGGGAAGGTCCAGATGCAAAAAGTTGCCTATCCATTCCCTCCACAGATGCTGCCTGACCCACTGGAGTTCCTCCAGCCCTTTGTGTTGAGCTCAAGATTTGCAGTAGTTTTTGTGTCTCTTGGTTTAGAGACTGTATCTTCTCCTGGATGGGAGCGGAGAAGAAGGAATGACCGAGGTGGGACAAGTCTTTGATAATGTTGCCTGCTTTCCCGAGGCAGTGTGAAGTGTAGATGGAGTCGATGGTGGGGAGTCCGGTCTGTGTGATGGACTGGGCTACATCCACAACTCTCTGCAATTTCTTGCGGTCTTGGGCAGAGCTGTTCCCAAACCAAGCTGTGATGCAAGCCGACTGTGTGCTTTCTATGGTGCATCTGTAGAAGTATGTGAGAATCGTTGGAGTCATGCCACATTTCCTCAGTGTCCTGAGGAGGTGGAGGCGCTGGTGTGCTTTCTCAGTTAGCTTTGAGGAAGAGCTTTGCAGAATAAGACTAAATCGGTCGCAGTATCGACTGGGATTCTACCAACCACTGCTTCAGATCATTGTTTCTTAATTGGTGGAAGCGAAGCCACACTTGAGGGGAAAAGTGGAGATGATTTCTGCTCTGCTGAGGTGCTCCATTGTTAGACTCCCATCAACGGTTGCGAGCTCAGGTAAATTCCTTGTCCATTTGAAGGAGGAGAAGATGTGATGGTAATAGACTTCTGCATACAGTTAAGAAAAAGAACCGTGCGCATTTTACTCCCAGAGTTTGAAACAGTAAGGCATAAAAAAGGTTTGGCATTATGCGGTTATTGTAGTCTCCACAAGAGGGAGGTG
Organism: Malacoraja senta; assembly: GCA_038087875.1. Taxonomy (NCBI): domain Eukaryota; kingdom Metazoa; phylum Chordata; class Chondrichthyes; order Rajiformes; family Rajidae; genus Malacoraja; species Malacoraja senta. Next base: position 29,638,705 of record CM075985.1, read on the forward strand.
TTATACACCTTAAGGTTTAGAACCGAAGGCTGGAAGGAGCTTAACAATTTAAGTTATATTCTGTCCAATTTTATAATTTGAAACATGTTTCCACAACTCATTTACAACGACTTTGTGGAACTGCATTTATGTCGCCAGAAATCTTGTGTAAAGCATAAGGACCTTGTGTGCAGTTTTTTAACCTCTCACCTCTCCTCTTTTCTTACCTAGTTGATCCCTCTACCTCCTTTCTTCATATCTTCGCTCATTTCTTTCTGATTTGGCATCTCCTATACTTTCTTTCTTCTACTTGCTGGTGATCAGAGACTTTTGTCATTAATCAGGTAAATCTACCTTGACTTTTTTTTTAATTGTTTATCCAGGACAATGTTCACGTTGAGTAGGGCAAAATGCAATTTTATTTTTCACTAGGTCATTCAAATCAATGCACACGCTAAAACATGACCTTTATGATAATTGTAAATTATGTTGACTCTTCCCATGCCTTTCACAATTTTCTCCAACTGTGATATCAGGCTCCAAAGTTAACAGTCCCCGGCATCAGTTGTACAAATTGCATTGACGGAAGATGTACTTATGACAGCCTTGACTATTCCTATATAGTTTCATTTAGTTTAGAGATACAGCGGGGATACAGGCCCTTCAGCCCACCAAGTCCGTGCCGACTAGCAATCCCCACACACTAGCACTATCCTACACACTAAGGACTATTTACAATTTTACCGAAGATGAATTAACCTCCAAACCTGTACGAGGAAATAGAGCTCCGGGGGAAAACCCACGCGATCACGGGGAGAACGTGCAAACTCCGTACAGATAGCACCTGCAGTCAGGATCGAACCCGTGTCCCTGGCGCTGTAAAGGCAGCAACTCTACCGCTGTGCCACTGTGCCACCGCCTCTCCTCCCCTCAAGGTCTTTTCAATGAGGCTGATCAAGCGACAAGATTTAATTCATGACCTCCAGTTAGAGTGCAGCATTAAACAGACTGCAAAGATAGTTGAATGTTTTCTGCACTGTAAGAGTCAAGGCGAGAGTCAAGAGTGTTTAATTCTTATATGTACCGACAAGGGAACAATGAAATTCTTACTTGCAAAAGTATAACAGGCCTGTAAACACACTACTCATAGATAATGTAGTAAATAAATGAACATTCAATAAATTAGAAACCCCAATATTAGTGCCAAAAGCCCAAATTCTAAGTGAAACCATGAGAGTTCAAATATCATGATTTAGTTAGTGTTGTGTTCAAGATGGTGGTTTATAATTTGAAAGATGGTTGTTGGGAAGAAGCCGATTTTGATCATGGTGGTCCCGGTTTTCAGACTCCTGTACCTTCTTCCCGATGGCAGGAGTGAAATGAGAGCATGGCCAGGGTGGTGAGGATCTCTGATGATGCTGGCTACCTTTTATGGCAGCGACTCCTGTAGATCCGTTCGATGGTGGGGAGATCAGAACCTGTGATGGACCGGTGGCAGTGTCCACCGTTGTTTGTAATCTCCTCTGTTCCTGGGCGTTCGAGTTGCCGAACCAGGCCGTGATGCAACCAGTCACTATACCGGACAGTCAATAAATTTGACTTTTATGTCAAAAGAAAATGAAGCAGATTTAGAACTTAGTGCTTTGCTCTGCGTGTTCAGAGCTCTCTTGCTAACAAAACATAAATGGCAAGTGCCACCTTATTGTTCTGGGCTCCATCCCCTTGAAGTACCCCAACATAAATAATGTCAGCCTTCCTGTGTCGCCAAGATTCAGCAAGCCTTTTAAAAGAGCCAAGGATTGTGCTCCACCAGCTCGAAAGTTGGCAGAAAGCTTGAAAATTGAGTCAGGAGGACACACTGTGCTGAGAGAAATGGGTGGAGAAAAGCAAAATAAATCATTGATTGCTCCCATTATCACATCCACCACTGACTTTAAACCCAGGTGTCAAAGACAGAGTTGATGATTTGTTAACCCTGCCAGTTGTAGATTTCTTCATAAAGAAACTACGCTTTAAAGATTTGCCAAAAGACTACCAGAATTAAAGGGACCAAGATCTACCATTCTGTTTAGAGGTTTTGGGAGTCTGTTCTATGTTGGTGTTTTATTGGGCAGTAAGTCACACTGTGCATTCATTTCAATGTTATACTGACAGATGGCCTCAGTGTAGCATTGACATGTATAATTACAAACTGCCTGGAGTGCACTACGCACTTTGGGCTTTAGTTTGTTTTTGCACTATATTGGAATTTTTATTTAATGCAATTTCCTTTTGTTTGTTTATTATGTTGTCTAGTGAGTACCGTCTTTACAAACCTGCTGTGCTGCTGCAACCTATAACAATTAAACACTCATGGCTCGTGACTGTGGTGTGGAGAGGAAGCTATACAATCCTGGCATTGTACATCTGAGTGAACTGAGGCAAATATGCCCATTCGAGTTTGAGTTGAGTTTAGTTTATTCTCAAGTGTACCGAGGTACAGTGAAAAGCTTTTGTTGCACGGTCACCCGGTTTCTTTGTGTCCCATGTCAGGGATTAGAGAAAATGACCTGCAAGGAGTGAGATATGTACAGTCCCTTCCTTTCATGTAGAGCATGCCGCCTACAGACTCTTTATCCAGAGAGACAATTTTGAATTTTGTCATGGCAGTTGAGGAATTCAAATAAAAGAGAATAATTAAACCCAGAATTATGTGGGGGAAAGTGTGTTGTTAATGTTGACCAATGAGGCAGCAGATTGGTGTAAAATCTCATATGATTAACTAATGTCCTTCACCAATGTAAATGGCCTGGTCTGGCCTGGCCTGGCCAACTCTTCACGACACTCTCTGATCTGAGCAAGCCACTCATATCAAGGAAGATAGACACTAAAAGCCATGTTGTACAAATTTAATATGAATGCAAACCAAAACAAGCTGGTTAAGTTTAGGAAGATACAGAGTGCAGAATATAGTTGTCAGCATTGTGGCGTGACAGTTCCACAGGCAAAGTTCAATGTCCACAATGGAGTAGAGGCTCAGGGAAAGAAGCCTCCGATCGATGATTACATTTTAGTTATGGAAACAATGGGGTGGATCTTGGGGGTTGGAGATAAATCCAGCAGCAGGACTCAGTTTCCATTTACAATGATCGGCCGTTTTTAATTTCTTCTGAATCACATTTAATGGTACCTTGGCTGCGATGTCAACTTTGACGTTCTCTGGACTGAACTCAGAGCAGATGGAATAAAACTTGTTGAACCGCACTGCGGAAATAAACTACGTTGATGCAGCAACAAGAGTTCATTGGGCCTCATCTTTGTGGCTAAATTCACAAAGGATGGTAAAGTATGAATTTGGAGACTACAATCTGCGCACTGTGCATGGTCATCGTTTAGATAACATTGAAAACACAGTATGCTGATGGGTGTTAATTCCAATCTATTTTGCAAATCATTGGATCACTACTTTTGGATATGCCTTGCTCTCTAAGTCATACCTGCGATACCCAGTGAACAGAACTACACCACGCTTTGTCTCTTGTGCGCCACATACAAATTACACCGAAAATGATTGTTGAACACATCACAAAGTCGGGAAAAGATGCACAATGTCCCAGTCTGTGTGCTTGTGTCATAGAGCTGCAAATGGATATAAGGTGCTGCAGTGGCTCAGTGGGTTGGGCAGCATCTCTGGAGAACATGGGTAGGCGATGTTTCCGATCGGGATGCTTCCTCAGACATTGAAGAAAGCTGAAGAAGATGCTGCCTGACCTGCTGAGTTACTCCAGCACTTTGTGTCTTTCTGTGTACTAACCAGCATCTGCAGTTCTTTGCTCCTGCATAGATCTGCAAATTTATTTTTGTTAAGATTTTAACAATTTTTGTATCTAATTTCAGGACGTGAGGCCAGGAGATGTATCAAGCAAGCGCAACCTATGGGAGAATAAAACTGACACTTCCAATGGAAAACCAACCACCCCTTCTAAGGTCATAATTGGATAGAAGACATATATCTATATTCATGCCGACTCCAACTTTAACTCAGATGTAAACTGTTACATCTCTGGATTGGCTGCACAAAACAAAGATGTTCACTGGGGAGCTATTTAAATATTATTAGTGATTATCCAAATATTATACTGAATTTTTTTTTTATTGATCCTAAACCTGTAACTTATCAAAATGAAGAAAAGTTGCGACTGGTATTTTGTGCTCAGATGAATAAGGAGGAACTGTGATAGAAAGTTTAGAGCAAGAGAATAGGTATCAGAATGGGTCTTCAAAAGTTAAAAATGCCATTTTGTCTCCAAGCTCTGGAGACAAATCTGACCTTGGTCACCAGATTCACACACAGACAGGCTGGCTTGAAACCTCGGTTGTCATTGTCCCCAGCGAGTGACTGCTTTTGTGTTGGTGATATGTTGCAACAAGTACATTCACACACTTACTGACCTGCCATTTCACCAGGTACCGTTTGTTTAGTTTAGAGATGCAGCGCGGAAACAGCTGTATCCCTAAATCTGTGTTGGCCCACCGAGTCCGCTCCGAAACGTGATCCCCGCACACTATCGCCACCCTGCACATTAGGGACAATTTTACAATTATACCAAGCCAATTAACCTACAAAAACCGGTACATCTTTGGAATGTGCGAGGAATCCGGAGATCCCGGAGAAATCCCACGTGAGTCACGGGGAGAACGTACAAACTCCGTACAGACAGCAGGATGGAACCCGGGTCTCTGGCGCTGCACGGCAGCAACTCTACCGCTGCGCCAGCGTGTGCTGGGGAACAAACTGAAAGTTTTCAAGATGCCCAAGTCACATAATCCTCTCTATCAACACGTTTTCAAAGATCAACATCCCTGCTCCATGTGACTGGAAACTTATTTTCACAGAGGAACATTTTGGGGTGCTTTAGCATCCATTGTAGAGTTTGGCACCTCATTTTTCTGGCGGGATCCACATCCTCCATTGCACTTTCTTTTCAACGTGAAGCTCTCTGAAATGGTGGTCAATATTCGCACAGCTAAAAACAATCTCTGCAGCAGGTTCCTACCGGTCTAAACACAAGCATTCTAATTTAGTCACAACAACTAGGCTTTCCCTAAAAATGTGCTATCTAACGGGCCGACACCTAACTACCTACAAACAAAGGTAGATACAAGGAACTACAGATGCTGATTACAAAAAAAGATGCAAAGTGCTGGAGTAACTCAGCGGGTCAGGCAGCATCTCTGGAGAAGATGGATAGGTGAAGTTTCATCTTCACACTGACACGAAACATTGCCTATCCATGTTCTCCAGAGATGCTGCCTGACTCGCAGAGTTACTCCAGCATCTGGTGTCTTTTTTTACCTACAAACAAATCCCCCCTTTCCACACTGCCCACACTTTCCCCCTCTCTTCCCTGTGCCCTACCTGAAGCGCACCCATTTCTCCCTTTCCCCTTCGCCTCGCCCCTTCCACCATTATTCCTTTCTCTGGCTTCACAGTTCACGCACCTTCACTCATCTCCTTATCTCAAGCTTTTTGTCTATTCATCTCTGGCTTTTGTCCAATTATCCATCAATCATTAACTTCCTGTCTCCCCACACCCATCTGTATCCACCATTCATTTGCCATAGCCCCCCCCCCCCCCGCCCTTATCAGTATCCACCTATCACTTGCCAGGCTTTGTCCCCTCTCCCCACCCCCCACCTCTCATCCAGCTCTCTCCCTCACACTACAATCAGTTTGAAGAAGGGTCCCATCCCAAAACGTCGACTGTCCATGCTCTCCATAGATGCCGCCTGACCCACTGAGATACTCCAGCACTTGGTGTCTTTTTTGGTAAATCAGCATCTGCAGTTCCTTCGGTCTACTCAAATGCATTCTATGTTCTCACGCCCAATTACCTAAAATGTGTGATTTGACTCAATCACAGTTGCAGTTACACTCAGCTTCCCAGCAACAAGTTCATTCAAACTCCTGCCCTGTCCCCCCTTCATTACAATATCTATTCACTCTGTAGCTGGAAGAGTGCTCATTGTATGGTGGTTTGACCTTTGTATGCTGGATTCTGGCCATTGCAAGAATTTGCTGTACGTCAATCAAGGTTACCATGCTGATATTAGGGGGTGTTCATTACAATGGGAGGTTGGACAGACTTGGATTGTTTTCTTTGGAACGTTGGAGGTTAAGAGGAGGTGTGATTGAGGTATATAAAATGATGAGAGGTGTAGATAGGGTCGACAGACCATCTTCCCCGGGATGCAAATGTCAAAGACTAGAGGGCACAGCTTGAAAGTGAGAGGGGCAAAGTTTAAAGGAGATGTGTGGGGCAAGTATATTTTACACAGAGGGTGGTGGGTGCCTGGAAAGCATTGCCAGGGGTGGTGGTGGTGGAGGTAGATACGATAGTGGGCGTTTAAGAGGTTTTTGGTTAGGCACATGGAAGTACAGGGAATGGAGGGATATGGATCACGTGGGTAGAGGAGATTAGTTTATCTTGGCATCATGTTTGGCACGGACATTGTGGGCCGAAGGGCCTGTTCCTGTGCTGTACTGCCCTATATTCTATGAAACCAACAATGTCAGTGACATTAAAATCGACCTGCTGTTCTTTAAGTTCTTTAACGCTTGCCATTGAAGTTCTGAATCCTTTGTTGGACTTCTACAAATAATTTTTCATTGATATACGTGGCCATTTCAATGTTAAAACATTGTTATGAAGTAATTTCCTGACTAAGGTCTTCAACCTGTCTGCTGGAGAGCTGAGGCTGGGCTTGGCACAGTTGGTGAGGCAGCATGATTTTGTGAGTTGGTGGGTTCATTTGTCACTGTAAACTCCCCCTAGTGTATGGGTGAGGCAGAGAATCTGGTGGGAATGTGGGGAAAACGAAAATAAAAATGGGATTACATTAAAATGGATGCTTGATGGTCCATGGTATGGACAATGGGCCAGACGGCCTTTTTCTGTGATTCTATGATAATCTTTGTGAATGTGAATGCACCACTACATATTGACGCTCTTACCCAGCACAAAATGAGTGAACCAGTCATACATGCCAATTATATGTGTCGTAGAGTCATACAGCGTGAAAACAGGCCCTTCGGCCCAACTTGCCCACGCCGACCAACATGTCCCATCTCCACCGGCAGCTCGTTCCATACACCCACCACCCTTTGTGTAAAAAAAGTTACCCCTCAGGTTCGTATTAAATTTTGCCCCCTCACCTTAAGCCTTTCTCCTCTGGTCCCCAATTCCCTTACCCTGGGCAATAAACTGTGCGTTTACCCAATCTATTTCTCTCATGATTTTGTAAACCTCTATAAGATGACCCCTCATCCTCCTGCTCTCCAAGGAATAGTGTTCGAGCTTACTCAATCTCTCCCTATAGCTCAGGCCCTCGAATACTGGCAACATCCTCATGAATCTTCTCTGCACCCTTTCCTGCTCGACATCTTTCCTATAACAAATGTCTTTTGATTATTTTGGCCCAGTGAGTTTGGCAAAGCCGTCTTGGCAACGAGCTCTCCAATTGGCACTGATGTTGGTTCCCATTGCAGTCCTCTGGGCATGTTCACTGGTCTATGCATCGCTTGGGCCAGTGGATAGAAATGTATTCTCTCAGCGGCGAATCTCTGGTATTCCTTGCCCCCCGAGAGCGGTGGAGGTCAGATTATTAGATTGAACTGATATGCAAGATACAGCGTGGAAACAGGCCCTGCCGACCATCAACCACCCAATTAACACAACCCAAATCCACTATTTGTTAGTTTGATTGAAAGATACATCATGGAAACAGGCCCTTTGACCCACCAAGTCCACGTCTACTATCAATCACCCGTTCACACTAGTTCTACGTCATCCCACTTTACCATCCACTCCCTACACATTAGATGCAAATTTTAGAGGCCAATTATGCTACAAACCCACATGTCCTTGGGATGTGGGAGGAAACCGGAGCACCCGGAGAAAACCCACACGATCACAGGGACAACTTGCAAACTCTGCACACAGCACCCGAGGTCAGGATCGAACCTGGGTCTCTGGCGCAGTAAGGCAACATCTCCACCAGCTGCATCTCTGTGCCGCCCATAGGTACCAAATGAAAAAACTTACTCTGGTCACGCCAGGTGGACTACAATCTGTTCAAGGTTTAGTGTTAATGTCTCTGAAAGGGTAAAAAGTTAGCTGGTGTTCAGTGGTTCATTAAAGTAGGTGAAAAATTAGATAGGATGCCAAAATGAACAGAGCCACAACTTGTTTTAATAATAATGATGGTAATGGTGAACTTTGGACAAGTGATGTTATGTAGAGTCTTCAAACAGCCATCGCTTCCTCTTTTGTTTTTGGAAAAAAGGATTAAATGTATTAATTGCATTGTACAGAAGTGCTTATGAAAAACTAGAACATGTATGTTAAAAGAACATATCACCAGACTGCAGTTTTGTCCATTAAAGCGTGGATTCCCTTTTAAGTGCCCAGGTGTCTTTCTCAAGTCGAGTTGAGTTTATTGCCACGTTACTTGGGCGTGTTTCACCAGCAGATCTGGCACAGAAGGTAGATAGATAGAGACTGAAAACTGATTGAAGGAAGCATTGAACAGGCGGAGGAGTTGGGCACAAATTATTACAATTTACTCTAGAAAAATGATGACCATTGTCCTTTGTTACACCTAGATTACAACTGGAAGTAAGTTCACAGCAGGTTCAACAGGGGATCATGGCGGTTACGTTAATGGTAAGTGAGTTTCATGAGCGCCTCAAGTGGAAATTGAACATTACATCCAGGTACAGTACTTGTAATGTGTTCACAGCACTATTTCAGTCTATGCTGACAGTTATTATGAATGAACTGTAGCAGCTGAACATTAGATTATTTTATGGTGGTTTCAATAATGTTTATTAGGCGTCAGCAGAAAGGCTGCAAAACCATAACACTGACTAAGCGACAGCATTGAGAACAAAGTGTACGTACCCTTTAAAGGCCAGCTAAAAAGAAGCGTCTGATGAATGACTGGCCATGTGTCAATGCATCTTTTGTTTCACTGCTGCTGTTAACGACTCTTTACCAAAAAGGTGATAAATCACCTGTTTATTTCTAAAATAAGAATATTTTTCAATGTTAAAGTGCCAGCATTGCCTTGTATTGTCTAAATTTAAATAGACATAGGAATCTGAGCCGTGCTTGTTAAATCACATGTGGGACAAATGTGTTGTGTTAAAATGAAGAGCACGTCAAGACTGGTTGTTAATCACTCTTAGCCGCGGCAGCGTTTAAAAATACCTTATGAAGGATACCAAGAAGTAAACAAGAGTCACATCACCTTACAGCAGCTGCGTATTGTTCCTGACTGTGGCACGAAATGAGTAAGGTTCATAATGAGGAAGGAACTCCAGATGCAGGTTTATAACAAAAATACAAAATGCCGGAGTAACACAGCGGTTCAGGCATCATCTCTGGAGGACACAGGCAGCAGACATTTCAGGTCGGGACCCTTCTTCAAACAAAAGAAATCTGAAGAAGGTTCTCAAACAAAAAAAAGGGTCCCACCCGAAACATCACCTATCCATCTTCTCCAGGGATGCTACCTGACCAGCTAAGTTACTCCAGCACTGTGTGTTTTTCTTTAAGGCTAACAACTTGCCAGGCATAAGATGGTTGTGCAGGCTTGATTAGCAAGGACTGAATGCACATTGCAAGACTGGAAAGGGTGCAGAGAGGATTCACGGGGATGTTGCCAGGACTTGAGGCCCTTAGATTATAGGGAGAGGTTGGTCAGGCTAGAACCTTATTCCTTGGAGTGCAGGAGGCTGAGGGGTGATCTCATAGAGATGTACAAAATCATAGAATGAATACACAGAGTCTTTTACCCAGAGTAGGGAATCAAGAAACAGAGGACGTAGGTTTAAGGTGGGAGGGGAAAGCTTTAATAGGAACCTGAGGGACAACTTTTTCACATAGAGGGTGGGAGGTATGTGGATTGAGCTGCCAGAGGAGGTAGTTGAGTCAGGTGTTATAACAACATTTTAAAGACATTTGGACAGCTACATGGATAAAGAAGGTTTAGAAGGATGTGGACCAAACGTGGACATGTGGGACTAGTGTAGATGGGTATGTTGGTCGGCATGGGCAAGTTGGGCCGAAGGGCCTGTTTCCATGCTGTATGACTCTATGACAAGTTCAGAAAATATTAGTGAGGGTCATTATTATGATATTGATTTAATTTCCTTTCAACATAGTAAGTTACTGTAAGCAGTGATCAACAACATATGTGCCATAAGAACAGATTGTGCCTGGGATACTAAACAGATGGAAGATGTGTCATGGAGAATATAACAGAGAGAACCTTTTAACAGTGACGGGTTTTCATTAGAAATGGATTAACTGTTCAGTAATAGCAAAATTAAGGATTTTCCACATTGATCTATGATTAGCGTTTGACTTTCAATTAATTTCCTGCCACAGCATTCAAAATTGACAAGGCAGCATCTGTGGGAAGTCATACAGCACGGTAATAGGCCCTTCGGCCCAACTCATCCATGGCGACCGAGTTGCCTAGCTGATTTAGTCCCACTTGCCTGCTCAAGACCCATACCCCTCCAAACTCTCCTACCCATGTACATAGATACATAGAAAATAGGTGCAGGAGTAGGCCATTCGGCCCTTCGAGCCTGCACCGCCATTCAATATGATCATGGCTGATCATCCAACTCAGTATCCCGTACCTGCCTTCTCTCCATACCCCCTGATCCCTTTAGCCACAAGGTCCACATCTAACTCCCTCTTAAATATGGCCAATGAACTGGCCTCAACTACCCTCTGTGGCAGAGAGTTCCAGAGATTCACCACTCTCTGTGTGAAAACGTTTTTTCTCATCTCGGTCTTAAAGGATTTCCCCCTTATCCTTAAGCTGTGACCCCTTGTCCTGGACTTCCCCAACATCGGGAACAATCTTCCTGCATCTAGCCTGTCCAACCCCATAAGAATTTTGTACGTTTCTATAAGATCCCCTCTCAATCTCCTAAATTCTAGCGAGTATAAGCCAAGTCTATCCAGTCTTTCTTCATATGAAAGTCCTGACATCCCAGGAATCAGTCTGGTGAACCTTCTCTGCACTCCCTCTATGGCTATAATATCCTTCCTCAGATTTGGAGACCAAAACTGTACACAATACTCCAGGAGTGGTCTCACCAAGACCCTGTACAACTGCAGTAGAACCTCCCTGCTCCTATACTCAAAGAACTGTACAAGTACCTGTCCAAGCATCTTTTCAATGTTGTATGCAGACCCGCCTTGACCACATCCTATGGCAGCTCATTCCATATATGTACTAGTTACTCTCTGTGTGGAAAAACTCTGCCCCGCAGGTCCCTTTCAAATCTTTCCCCCCTCACCTTAAATGGATGCTGTCTACTTTTGGACTCCCTTCCCCTCCCCTGGAGAAAAGGCTGCGGCTGTTCACCTAATCTACGCCCCTCATGATTTTGTAAACCTCCATAAGATCACCCCTCAGCTTTTGTACACTCCAGTGGAAAAAAGACCCAACTATCCAGCCTCTCATTATTGCTCAAACCTTCCAGACCAGGCAACATCAATGTTAATTTCCTTTGCACTCTCTCCAGTTTAATGACATCCTTGCAATAGCAGAATGACCAGAACTGTACAAGTACTCCAAATGTGGCCTTGTTCAGCCTGTACTCAATACATTGACCGATGACAAAACCCTTCTTTACCACTCTCTCTAGCTGTTTTGTCACTGGCATGGAATTGTGTACCTGCATCCCCTGGTCTCTCTGCTCTCACCGCATCCCATCGGGCTCTGTGTAAGTCCTGCCCTAGTTTATCTCAGCTCTGTGCGACATCTCACATTTATCCAAATTAAACTCTATCTGCCATTCCTCGGCCCATTGGTGCAATTAATCAAGATCCTATTGTAATCTTGGATAACGTTCTTCACTGTTACCACCAAGAAAGAGAGTAAAGATTTCAGGTCAAAGACTCTTCATCAAAACGGCAATAGAGAGGCCTTGTTTAGTTCAATTTAGTGTAGTTTAATTTAGTTTAGAGATACAGCATGGAAACAGGCCCTTCAGTCCACTGAGTCCACGCCAACCATCAATCACCCATTCACACTAGTTCTAGGTTATTCCACTTTCACATCCTACACATTAGGAATGTGAAATTGGCATTTTACAGAGGGCCAATTAACCCACAAAGCTACACATCTTCTGGATGTGGGAGGAAACCGGAGCACCTGGACAAAACTTACGCGATCACACAGGGACCGTACAAACTCCTTACGCACAACACCGACCGGCAGTCAGGATCGAAGTGCTTTCCTCAAAGTCATCATGAAGTGCTTTGAGAGGCTAGTTATGGAACACCTTTAGTCCAGTCTACCAAGTAGCCTTGACCCACTGCAGTTTGCCTACTGCCACAACAGGTCCATGGCCGATGCCATCTCCCTGGCCCCACACTCATCCCTGGAACACCTGAATCAGTGAGACGCCTACGTCAGACTTCTATTCATAGACTACAGCTCTGCTTTTAATACCATTATCCCATCCAAGCTCATCGGTACATGTTCACAATGTATGGAAAGAATTACTTGCCACATCAGGGACATTACATCAAAGCTCCGTACATGTGTTTTGAAAAGTACGTCATTTTAGCAAACGCATCTTCTCATTGTTGTAGAGGGGCTGATTGCGAATTGATTGATTGAAAGAGCAAAGTTTATGTGTTACTACAGTCTTCATTTCGTTTGCACAGAATAAGTTTTAAAAAAACTTCTTGGTATTCCTAAACAAGCCCAATTTTTCTGCTCCCCATGGAGTTTGAGTGACTGCAACAGGAGTTCATTGATGTTCCAATTTTAGATGGGATGGATTTGATTGGCAACTATTTTTGGACATACCTTGATGAATTATCAGACTCCATTAATTGTCATTCACACTCGATGCCAACAGCATATGAACTCCATTGAATGCTTCAACCATTCAACACGGGAAGGGTTAAAATGACACATTTCTGAAGAGCAGGTCTCGTTCGTTTTTTTAACTCTTAAACTTGATCCGAAATGTAGACACAAAATGCTGGAGTAACTCAACGGAACAGGCAGCATCTCTGGATAGAAGGAATGGGTGATGTTTCGGGTCGAGACCCTTCTTCAGTCTGACCCAAAAACCCTGACCCAGTCTGACCCTTCCTCAGTTGACACAAAACGTCACCCATTTCTTCCATCCCGAGATGCTGCCTGTTCCGCTGAGTCACTCCAGCATTTTGTGTCTTTAAACCAGCATCTGCAGTTCCTTCCTACACATTTGATCTGGAATGTTCTTTGGCACAGAACTCATTTGATCTCTCTTTCTTTCATCAGCAGGGATGGCACCTTATGAAAATGAGCCTTAAAGACATCTTCACAGAATACTGACCCACACGGTTCTGAGGCACCTAGTTGAGTTTTCTATATTTATGGAGTATTTTATGAACAAATGTGTCTTCACATCTTCCCAGTCGTCACCACGTGTAATATCAATGCATCGAAAATCTGTATTTGCAACGGATATTCATAGGTCTACTTTTGCTTTGTATCGATTTCAGAATTCCTGATATTGCCTACAAGAAATGTGCTGTGAGATTCAAACATTTATAACATTGATTATACATACTTGAAAACAAAATTACTTATCGCAAAGAGAACATTTTGATCATGAATTCATTGATGAGTTAAATATTAAAACCAATACGGTTTGTGATCAGACCTTTTCCCCAATTTAGAGTGCTCTGCCTAATAGATAATTTTGTTTTTTTTATTTTCTCATTTCTGTTAAATATGTTTCAATAGGTTTAAAATTGATTTATAATAGTGGTACTGATCATGGAAGGGTTCAGTTTGCTAAGAGCGGAGGAACATAAAGATTCATCACAGATAACAATCACACTTTCCAGCTTTGTAGCGTAATAAGAAATAGAGAGCTTTTAACTAGCTTAAAAGGCGAGATCATATATTCAGCAATAAACCAAATAGATGCCTGCATCACAGTGTATTTGAAATGTCCACGTTTCCCGCCATACTTTAGTTCCATCCTCAGGCTTTGGGTGTTCAAAATGAATTCTGAAACAAACAAAAAATATAGAATCTGCCTCAAAATTATTAAAAAATGGTATCATTATATTTTAAGGTATGAGTGTGTGTGTCTGTGTGTGTATGTATGTATGTGTTTACTGAGAGATGGGTCAATGGGCAAGGTATTAAGAGAAAGAAAGGAGTTATGCATTTTCCAAAACACTGAACTTCCAATATGCATGTTACAGGAATTGTATTTCATACATTTTGACGTATTACACTCTTATTTATATCTTTAACTGCATATGTGACAAATACAGAAAGGGTGTAACGGTCTTGGTTTGGAAAGAATTTGGAATTGTTAAAACAGGAACAGTTTCACTTTGAGACTGAATGGGGGGGAAAACTCCTTCTGTACTTGGTCATCTCTGCAACAAGTAAAGGTGAAAATCCAGCCCAAAGATGTGCTACAAATGCTACGCTATGAACCATTTTGGTTTTTGTTTGGTTTACATATAACATGAAATGCAAATGCACTCAATTATTGTATAGGTCTGAAAAGAAAACTATGCAACTTTTATCTTAAGTCATTCTGCTTTTTGCCACTTTGTGAACACCACAACTAGTTACGGCGTGTTAGGCAATTGCATTTTTCATTAAAAGTGTTCAAAAACAATGTATTTTGACAATGGCAATTCACAATAAATAGATTATTTCTATAAGCTGACTCAGAATGTTTATTAGCTGGGGAACTCATCTAAAATTACCCCCAACATATGTTGCGTTTTGCATAATGCAGTGGTGTTGAAGAATTGACCATCATTTAGGAGCAGTTATTGTGAGCAGTTTTGAGTCCCATATCTGAGGAAGGATGTGCTGGCAATGGAGAGGGTCGCGAGAGGGTTTACGAGAATGATCCCAGGGATGGTCGGGTTAACATTTGATGAGTGTTTGAAGAATCTGGGCCTGAACTCACTGGAGTTTAGAGGGATGAGGGAGGACCTCATTGAAACTTAACAAATAATGAAAGGCCTGGGTAAAGTAGATATGGAGAGGATGTTTCCAGTAGTGGGAGAGTCTAGGACCAGAGGGCACAGAATAAAAAGATAAAATAGAATAGAGATGTGGTGGAATTTCTTTAGTTAGAAGGTGGAGAATCTGTGGAATTCATTGCCACAGACGGCTGTGGAGGACCTCATTGGGTATTTTTAAAGGGAAGGTTGACAGATTCTTGATTGGTAAGGGTGTCAAAGGTATGAGGAGAATAGGTTTGAGAGGGGAAGATAGATCAGTGAAGATTGAGCGGTAGAGTAGACTCTATGGGCCGAATGGCCTAATTTTGCTCCGATGACATATGAACATGAACAGACAATGAATCAGAAATCCCTCCACTGAGCATTCACTGCTGTGTTTTTGAAGGGGAACTCTGAATGGCAGGTGCTACCGGTTCTGGTTGCCACATTACAGGAAGGATGTGGAGGTTTTGGAGAGGGTGCAAAAGAGGTTTCCCAGCATGATGCCTGGATTAAGGGGTATTAGCTACAGGGAAAGGTTGGGCAGACTTGGATTGTTTTTTTCTGGAATGCCGGAGGATGTGGGGAGACCTGATAGAAGTATATAGAATTATGAGAGGCATAGATAGTCAAAATGTTTTTTTCCCAAGATGGAAGGTCAAATTCTAAAGGACATAGTTTTAAGGTGAGAGGGGCAAACTTTAAAGGAGATGTGCAAGGCACATTTTTTACTCAGAGAGTGGTGAGTGGCCAGAACACACTTCCAAGAATGGTGGTGGAGGCAGATACAATTGTGGTGTTTAAGAGACTTTTGGATCGGCACAGAGAATGGAGGGATATGGATTATGTGCAGGCAGATAAAAATTGGTCTTGGCATCATGTTTAGCACAGACACTGGAAGGTCTCATCCTGTGCTGTAGTGTTCTATGTTCTATGTACCTAGGTTCCAATCAGATGAGGCTATTTTTGCATCTATATTGGCAGTATGCATGAAACTTCACTTAAAGGTGATTTGCCTTTACCAACGATCTGTCATGGACTAACTATATTGAAGTGATAGCCAAGAAAGCCCACCAATGCCTCCACTTCTTCAGGAGACTGGGGAAACTTGGCATTTCTCGAATGACTCTCATAAACTTCTACAGTTGCACAATAGAAAGCAGACTGTCGGGTCGCATCAGAGCTTGGTTAGGGAACAGCTCTGCTAAGAAATTGCAGAGAGTTGCAGATTTAGCCCAGACCATCATGTAGTGGACCTGTCCGATGTACAGTGAACAGATTGGTTTTGCAAGCTGTACAAGCAAATCGTATACAGTAATGCTATCTCTAAATATAATCAAGCACAATAGGTAGAACAAAGAGGAAGATACTGAGTGCAGAAGGTAGTTCTCAGCATTGTAGTGCAACAGCGCCATAGACAAAGTCCAATGGAATAGAGGTGAATCAGACTACCTAGCTAATGGACGGGCCATTCAGAAGCCTGATAACAGAGGAAGAATCTGTTCCTGAGTGGTGGTGAGCGCTTTCAAACTACTGTAAGAGGCGGCACGGTGGTGCAGTGGTAGGATTTCTGCCTTCCAGCGCCAGAGACACGGGTTCGATCCCGACTATGGGTGCTGTCTGTACGGAGTTTGTACGTTCTCCCCATGACCGCGTGGGTTTTCTCCGAGATCTTCGGTTTCCTCTCACACTCCGAAGACGTCCGGGTGTGTAAGTTAATTGGCTTGGTATAAGTGTAGATTGTCCCCAGTGGGTGTGGGAGAGTATCAATGTGCGGGGTGATCGCTGGTCAGTGCACGCTCGGTGGGCCGATGGGCCTGTTTCCGCACTGTATCTCTAAACCAAAGATCATAGAGCGGAGCAAGGTGGTTCACTCTGCGAAAAAGCCGTAGTAGGTGATGGGCTTCCGTCATTGCGTCAAGCTAATTCAGGCTGAGAGATTCTGCTACATCAGGCTGCGAGATTAAAGGATAGACACAAAATGCTGCGGGTCGGGCGGCATTTCTGGACAAAAGGAATAGGTCACATTTTGGGTCGAGACCCGTCTTCAGACTGAGTCAAGGGAAAGAGGAACAAGAGATATAGACGGTACTGAGGACAAATGAATGGAAGATATGCCTATATCTCCCGTTTCCCTTTCCCTTGACTGTCAGTCTGAAGATGGATCTCGACCCGAAATGTCACCTGTGCCGCTCTATAATCTTAGCTTTCGTCCGTCTGTCCGCGCGTTCGCTCGCTCTTGGTGCCGGCTCTTCTCCCCTCAGACTCCGCCAAACAAACACACACACACAGCATGTCCGACAGATTGGTGCGGGCCGAGACCAGGAGCAGGGCGAAGGATGACATCAAACGGGTCATGGCAGCTATCGAAAAAGTCGACTTGAAATATCACCTATTCCTTTTCTCCAGAGATGCTGCCTGATCCACTGATTTACTCCAGCCTTTTGTGTTTGTCTTCGGTTTAAACCAGCATCTGCAGTTCCCCCCTGTACAAGGTATGTGCCGTTTTTGTGTGTATTAGCATGTGTCCAGTCAGATTTGGCTTCCAGTCAGATTAACAATCACGCAGGTTTACACACACACACTTACTTCAGCAAATAACAACCAAGGCAGTGCTGACAGTGATGGGGAAATTGATGTGGGTTTAAAATGAAAATTAAAAAAAATATTTAAAACATTTAAAAACACACAAACTGTTCCCCCGCAACGCTCATTACACTGCAAGAGGCATAACTGAAGTCGGGTCGGGTTTACTGACATGGCGGAAGTTACGCTCCGGTGCGTACTACACGTCAGTCCATTGGATTTCGCAGGAGTGAACCATTTTCCTCCGCTCAATGATCTTCCCTCTAAACTAAACTACCATCTCCCCGACGGAAGCAGGGAGAAGAAGGGATAACCAGAATGGGACGTCTTTGTTTATGTTCGCTGTTTTTCCAAGGCAGCGTGAAACTTAAATGGGAGTCAATGGCAGTGTGATGGACTATAGAGTGTGGGGAGCAGGGGTGAGCAATAGAATGATCAAAAGAAGGAACAGGCCTTGCCTGATGGGGATTCTAATTCCACATCGAAAAGACCCAGATGTCCCGAAAGTGGGCGGGAGCAGCATCTCGCAAGTCAACGCGGTCCCAGCTCCGCTGCAACGATTCAAAATGAGATGCTTGTGAAGCAAGATCATTGCTAACTGCCTACCATGCCGAAACTGCTGCCGGGTGCTGCTAAATCAGGCCAGTTCAATCTGCAGAGCGACATAAAATGATCTTCAAATGGTCTTTACCAAGTTTTACTATGAAAGAGAGACCAATCTTCCCTTGCAAAACACTGCAGGAAACAGTATCATGTGATTGAATTTCCGGACATATCTTTTATATAAATATGAACCTGGAAATTACGCTTGGCATTTCCACAAAGATCAATTTTTAAAGTAGTTTTACAAGCTATTCCATCGATCCCTCTCCTGTGTAAATGCATAAAGCTCTAATCCTTCTAAATCAGAGTGCCAATCACTCACCAAGTGCTACTGGCCACTACTCTTTGGCCATTCAGTCATAGTCATACAGCACAGAAACAGCCCCTTCAGCCCAAGTTGCCCAAGCCGACACAAGGCCCCATCTACACATGTCCCATTTGCTCGCCTTTAACCCATATCCCTCTAAACCTCTCCAATCCAGATACCTGTCCAAATTTCTGTTATATGCCTCAAATCCCTCCTCTGATAGCTCGTCCCATATACCCACCGCCCTCTGTGTGAAAAAGTTGTCTCTCTAGTTCCTATTAAATCTTACCCTTCTCCTTACCCTTACCCTTAAACTATGCCCTCTAATTCTTGATTCCCCTATCCTGGCTAAAAGACTCTTGTGTATTCACCCTATCTATTCCCTTCATGATTTTATGCACCATAATATGACCACCCCTCTATATCTTGATTCCACTATCCTGGATAAAAGACTGCATTCTCCCTAACCCCTCACGTTTTTATACACCTCTATAAGATCACCCCTCTAATTCTTGATTCCACTATCCTGGGTAAAACAAAACCCTGTGCATTTTACCTATCTATTGTGATTTTATGCACCACCTTGTGATTTTATGCACCACTATAAAATCACTCCTCAGCCTCCTGCGCTTCAAGGAATAAAGTCCTAGTCTGCCCAACCTCTCCCTGTGGCTCGGACTCTTGAGTCCTGGAAACATCCCCATAGTCTTCGTCATTGTTCCAAACGTAAGCTCCCGTTCCCCCAGGTTTTGAAATAGCTAGTTAATAAAAGGATTTGCAACAGCTGTGACCTTCACTTATGGAGCATAGCCAGATATGCCAAGTATCCGTAAACTATCTCCAACTACTTGTCACACTTCATTAATAGGCTCCCTGAAAAAATCTCAACCAGTTTGCATGCAACTCTCTCATTTTTCACAGGATATCAGCGACCTATCATCCTCCCGGCTTGGCAAATTCATCCCTCCACCGGCATCAGTGCTAAGCTTAGTTTATTGGTGATATGTGTGCAACCGTATTAAGTGATCAGCAAAGGAAACCATGAACCATGAATATGAAATTACCCACCTATCAACAGTCTTAACTGCGATCTTCCCAACTGATTCAGGAATATGCAGGAGACTATAAACGAATTTCACAACTTTTATTTTAGTATAGGCGGCAGGGTGGCGTAGCGGTAAAGCTGCTGCCTTACAGCGCCAGAGACTCGGGTTCGATCCTGACTATGGGTGCTTGTCTGTACCTGCGTGGGTTTTCTCTGAGATCTTCGGTTTTCCCCCACACTCCAAAGATGTACAGGTTTGTAGGTTAATTGGCTTGGTATCAATGTAAAATGTAAATTTGTCCCTAGTGTGTGTAGGGTAGTATTAATGTGCGGGGGATCGCTGATCGGTGCGGACTCAGTGGGCCGAAGCGCCTACTTCCACACTGTATCTCCAAACTAAACTAAGCTAAATTAAACAGGTCCTTCAGCCCTCCCCCCTCACTCCCCAAATCCGCCCTGTCCATCCTTGGCCCATTCACACTAGTTCTACGTTATTCAACTATCACGTCCACTCCCTACACATTAGGGACAATTTATAGAAGGCCAATTAACTTACAGACCCACACATCTTGGGGATGTAGGAGGAAAACGGAGTTCAGGGTGGACGTGCAAACACAGCACCCGAGGTCAGGATCGAACCCGGGTCTCTGGCGCTGTGAGGCAGCGGCTCTACCGACACCACCACTGTGTTGCCTTCAGAAATGCCACCATTTATGGCAAGAAACTCTTAAGAAAATAACTCTCTTTTGAAAGTTTGTTTTGATATCATTTGTTCTTGAAGTTGGTGGCTTGGTGAAGATAATCATAAGACGGATCTAGGAAGGATCCTGCAAATGTTGGTCCAAAATCCTATGATAGTATTGCCAGTGCTTTGAGGTGCTACGAACACACATCCAATGGCCAGGTCACACACCCAAGCCCAGAGTCAGGAAACAGACGATAGACACAAAATAATGGAGTAACTTAGCGGGACAGGCAGCATCTCTGGAGAGAAGCCCTTTTGGGTCGAGGCCTTTCTTCAGACTGTGACTCAGGGAAGAGGGAGATATAGAGATATGGAAGGGTAAGGTGTGAAAACACAGATCAAAGGGGGACGATGAACAAGGAAATGTAGAATAGTACATAGTTAGCTGAGGGGAAAGCAACAAGACATACAATCAGTAATATTTAATCAGGAGGACAATGAAACTAGTAGGAGAACTAGGATGGGGGAGGGACGGAGAGAGAGGGAAAACAAGGGTTACTTGAAGTTAGAGAAATCGATATTCATGCCGCCTGGTTGTAAGCTACACAAGTGAAATATGAGGTGTTGCTCCTCCAATTTGCATTGGGCCACACTGACAGTGGAGGAGGCCCAGGACAGAAAGGTCAGTGTGGGAATGAGAGGCAGAGTTCAAGTGTTTAGCAAACAATAGAGAGTAGGTAGACTAGGGCGGTCAAGGTGGCGCAGCGGTAGAGTTGCGGCCTTACAGCGAATGCAGCGCCGGAGACCCAGGTTCGATCCTATCTACGGGTGCTGACTGTAAGGAGTTTGTACGTTCTCCCCGTGATCTGCGTGGGTTTTCTCAGAGATCTTTGGTTTCCTCCCACACTCCAAAGACGTGCAGGTTTGTAGGTTAATTGGCTTGGCAAATGTAAAAATTGTCCCTAGTGGGTGCAGGATGGTGTTAATGTGCAGGGATCGCTGGTCAGCGCGGACCCAGCGGGTCGAAGGGCCTGTATCTTTAAACTAAACTAAACTAAACTTAGGCAGGCTGAGCGGAAGTGTTCACTCTATTCTGAGATACATCACCCTTTGTAAGAAAATAATTTCACAGTGCATTTGCACTTCGCACATGTGACAATAAAGTACCATTGAACCATTGTGAGAGATCATCAGGTGGAGAGAGGAAAAGACTATGGATTATCTCAAAGTGCAACCAGCCACACGCTCCCCCGCCCACAATCATCCCAAAAGGGGAAGAAGTATTTGGGATGACATTGAAAATCTCAAATCCATTCATCTGAAGTCCAGAGTAACGCCAAGAGGTGTATCACCTCCCAAATTCACCACCCCATCATCCACCTCCACCCCCATGCCACAGTCTGTGGGTCCCACTTTGGCCTCACCAGCCAAACACGTCAAAACCCACAAAACTGGTGAACCAGTCACCCTCAACCCTGATCGTTTAGGTTTATTCATAACACATCAATCAATCAATCAATCATTTCTTATTTATATAGCACATTTAAAATCAACTCACGTTGAACCAAAGTGCTGTACATAGAAGAATTTGGGTTGCCATACAGCCATACAAATAAAAAGAAAAACACAACACACTATAGAATTTAACATGAACGTCCCCCCACAGCAGAGTTAATGTTTTCTACTGTGAGGGAAGGCAATAAACAGTTCAGTCCTCTTCCTCTGTGTTCACCCGTGGTTGGGGCCTATTGAGGCCTCCGCAGTCGCCGCAGCTGAGGCCCGATGTTTCAGGCCCTCTCGCCGGATGATGGAGCTCCAGCTTCGGAAGAACACTCTCAGCGGCTTGGAGTTCCGAATCGGCCGCTTCCTACCAGAGACCGCGGCTCCCGAAGTCCACAGGCCGAGCTGGGCGGAGATTCACACTGGCGACCTCGGCGAAAGATCCCAGGCTCCACGATGTAAAACTCAGCGCCACCCGCAGCGGGAAGGTCCGCAACCACAGCTCTGCGATGTTGGAGTTGGCGGTCTCAGCACTCCAGAGCTTACCACACGGCGATCCTCGGTAAGGCATCGCCCGCTCTGCGATGATACTTCAGCGCTGCGCCGCCGCCGAAGATAAAGTTCTGGCCGGTCTCCGGCAGGAAATGCCGCTCCAGTCCCGTTGGTAGGCCGTGAGGAGGGGGCGAAGATGTGGCTCGGAGGAAAGACGCATCTCCGACCAGGTAGGGACTGAGAAAAACAGTTTCTCTTTCCCCCCGAAAGGACGAACAACTGTAGGCAGAGCAGCCATACACAACGGCGCCACCCTCCGATACGGAGGTACAGTGGAACTCTTGTTTTGCATTCTAATCCATCGGATCAGACAATACTATACATCAATACAATCAATACAATCAGGTCAAACTCAAGTACAATAGGTAGAGCAAAGGGGAAGATACAGAGTGTAGAATATAGTTCTCAGCATTGTAGCGCATCAGTTCCAGAGACAAAGTCCAATGTCCACAATGGGGTAGAGGTGAATCGGACAGTGACCTAAGTTATGGAAGGACCGCTCAGAAGTCTGATAAGATAACAGAGGGGAGGGAAGAAGCTGCTCGTGAGTCTGGTGGTGCACATTTTCAAGCAAAAAAGGACCTGAAACATGTTTAAACTGGAACACAGAATTTTCATTGGCTATATTTAAGAGGGAGTTAAATGTGGCCCTTGTGGCTAAAGGTATCAGGGGGTATGGAGAGAAGGCAGGTACAGGATACTGACTTGGATGATCAGCCATGATAATATTGAATGGCGGTGCAGGCTCGAAGGGCCGAATGGCCTACTCCTGCACCTATTTTCTATGTTTCTATGTTACTGGATGCACCATTAGTGGGGATTAGATGACCTCTTGTTCTGCGTATCCAAGGTTCTTCCAGCAGTCAGTGAACTGTTGCCTCACCTTAGGATATTGGCTTTACATTTCACTCCTCCCTTTCTCTCTTTAACTGACACCTTTTTATCACCTTTTCACCTCTTGCCTTTGTCACTTACTCTACCCATCTGCACATCAAACCCCTCTCACCTGTATCCACCTATCACTTGCTAGGCTTTCTCTCGCCCCCACCTCTCTCTTACAGCTTCCCCCTACTACAATCAGCTTGAAGGATGGTCCCAACCCAAAATTCCACCTATCCATTTCCAGAGTCAGGGGTATTTAATTGTCACATGGACCGACAATGAAGTTCTCACTTGCTAAAGCATGACCAGCCTGTAAAAACAACACAGATCATTTATAATACATGTATAAAAAAGTCAATAAAGTTATAACCCCAATACTAGTGCAAAAAAATCCAAAGTCATTATTGCAATGAAAGACAGTTCATAAAGTTGAGGTTAGTGTTGTGCAGTGTTCAAGAGCCTGATGATTGTTGGGAAGAAACTGTTCCCCTGACACTTTGAAAAAAAAAAAGAGGATGAACTCAGCGGGTCAGGCAACATCTGTGGAAGGAATGAACAGGCAACATTTGGGGTTTGGACTCTTCTTCTGCCCTGAAACCTGCTGGCCTTCCAGTTCAAGGAGTTGTCTACCAGTGGGGATACTTCCAACTGGGATATTACTTTGAGAGATGGGAGAGTGATGCTGAGGAACACCATGAAGCCTAATGCAACCAGCACAATGTTTCTGTGGGGAGAGACCAGAGTATGGGTCTGTGGCCAGTGGATCCTGTGTAATAACCTCTCAAACAATTCATTGATACAATTGATACAAGGTGCGGCACAGTGGCACAGCTGATGGAGCTGCTGCCTTACAGCGGCAGAGACACAGGGTGGATCCAGACCTGAGATATTGTCTATGTGTGGAGTTTGCACATTCTCCCAGTGACCATGTGGGTTTCCTCCAGGTGCTCCAGTTTCCTCCCAAATGCCAAAGACATGCAGGTTAATTGGCCTCTGTAATTTGCCTCGAGTGTGTCGGGAGTGGATGAGAAAGTGGGATAACGTAGAACTAGTATGAACGGCTCATCGATGGTCGGTGTGGGCTCAGTGGGCCGAAAGGCCTGTTTCCACGTTGTATCTCTAAACTAAACAATGTCTGGAACAAAACATTCATAACTTTCTAAGTGAATATACTGAATTGCTTGATACAGTGACATGTTCTAAATGTCTGACTGTATATCTTATGAATAGGATTTTCGGGGGGAAATTCTGACAGGATTGCTCATTTCACATGGCTTGTTTTTAACATAATTTGATGAACTTTGTTATGTTATCTATGAGGATTGTGCTTACAGACCTGCTGTACAGCTGTAATTAAGAATTTCAAAGTTCTGATTTCGGTACATACGACAATTAAACGTTGTTGAGTCTGTAGAAGGGCTTCCACCTGAAACGTCACCTATCCATCTTCCCCAGAGATGCTGCCTGACCCGCTGAGTTACTCCAGCACATTGTGTCCTTTTGTGTAAACCTGCACCTGCAGTCCCTAGTTTCTATAATTAAACACTCTTGATTCTTGACCCTCCTGAGACATGAGAAATGGACACAGGTGCAAATGTTACAGGGCCACACTGATTGAGAAAATGACGTGTGTGGCGGCAGCTTATCTTTGTCTGTGTTTACAGCCAAAACAAAGGGGGTACTGTTTGTCATGGTAACGGGACAAATCACTCTGGCACCGTGTTCCAGGAACCCACCACCCTCTGCCATAGAGTCATAGAAACATAGAAAATAGGTGCAGGAGTAGGCCATTCAGCCCTTCGAGCCTGCACCGCCATTCAATGTGATCATGGCTGATCATCCCCAACTCAGTATCCCGTACCTGCCTTCTCTCCATACCCCATGATCCCTTTAGCCACAAGGGCCACATCTAACTCCCTCTTAAATATAGACAATGAACTGGCCTCAACTACCTTCTGTGGCAGAGAATTCCACAGATTCACCACTCTCTGCGTGAAAAATGTTTTTCTCATCTCGGTCCTAAAAGATTTCCCCCTTATCCTTAAACAGTGACCCCTTGTTCTGGACTTCCCCAACATCAGGAACAATCTTCCTGCATCTAGCCTGTCCAACCCGTTAAGAATTTTGTAAGTTTCTATAAGATCCCCCCTCAATCTTCTAAATTCTAGCTAGTTCATGCCGAGTCTATCCAGTCTTTCTTCATATGAAAGTCCTGACATCCCAGGAATCAGTCTGGTGAACCTTCTCTGTACTCCCTCCGTGGCAAGAATGTCTTTCCTCAGATTTGGAGACCAAAACTGTACGCAATACTCCAGGTGTGGTCTCACCAAGACCCTGTACAACTGCAGTAGAACCTCCCTGCTCCTATACTCAAATCCTTTTGCTATGAATGCTAACATACCATTCGCTTTCTTCACTGCCTGCTGCACCTGCATGCCTACTTTCAATGACTGGTGTACCATGACACCCAGGTTTCGTTGCATCTCCCCTTTTCCTAATCGGCCACCATTCAGATAATAGTCTACTTTCCTGTTTTTGCCACCAAAGTGGATAACCACACATTTATCCACATTATACTGCATCTGCCATGCATTTGTCCACTCACTTGCTCATAGTCATACAGCACGGAAACAGGCCCTTCAGCCCAACGTCTATGCTAATGAAGATGCCCCATTTGGTCCATATCCCTCTAATCCTTCCCTTTGTGTACCTGTCCAAATGTCTTTAAATATTATAACACCTGCCTCAACTACCTCCTATGGCAGCTCGCTCCATACACCCACCACCCTCTGTGTGAAAAAGTTACCCATCAGGTTCCTATGAAATCTTTCCCTTCTCACCTGAAACCCACGTGCTCAGTTTATTGTTTTCCCCACTCTGGGTAAAAGGCTCGGTGTTTCTATCCAATCTTCATAAGTTCTAAGAGCAGAATAAGGCCAGTTGGCCCATAAAGTCTACTCTGCCAATCAATCATGGCTGGTCTCGGAGAACTTAGCCTTTACAGCCTTCTGCCGCTGTGTCTAAAGCTATGTCCTCCAGTCTTTGACATTTCCACCCTGGGGAAAGGTTTGTGGCTGTCAGTGCCAATGCCAGGCCACAATACAACAGGGCACCTGCTCATCTTGCTGGGACATCAGGAATAAGGTGACTGCATAGACCTAGACCCCCTCCCCCATCCCCCCTCCACCCAACCCTCTGCCTTGCCCACCAATCCCACCATTGCCAAGCCTCCCCCGCCTTGCACAAACACTCCCCATGGCCAATGGCAGGGCGCGGGCGCGGCCACGACGCAGGCCGGCTGCGGGAGCGCGCGTGCTAAATGTGAACGCGCATCGGGGGAGCGCGCATTGCTGCAGGCGAGAGCGGGGAGAGTGGGCAGAGGCAGCGCTTGCTCCTTCCTGGCTGCAAGTTGACGCAGGTGAGATGCAGCGGCGGATGTTTGCTCCGTTCATAATCTTGTATCTGTGCAAAACGTGTTGCACCAATGTGGATATAAAGCATCAATGCAAAGAGGGCAACCCATGGGGATTTCCTGCACCGTTTATATTTATTGCAGGAGATGTTATATTGATGAATTTGCACAATTATTAACTTCACTCACTGAGTTGCTGGTCGGTTACCACAGTGCTGAACTAGGAGCAAACTTCAGATGCACACCTAAACTGTGGACAAAGATTTAATGACGGCTTTATTTGTAGAGTTTCATCAATGTAATTCTTTGGAATCGTTATAAAACTTTCCCCAAGAAGTTCTCAGTTACACAGGCCAATGTTAGCGTGAGATCTTTGGTGGAACATTTTTAGCTAGGTTTCTTTCCTTTTAAACAGCACCAAGTATCGACTGTTACTGTGATATGGAATGAGTTTAATGGGAGGAAAGTTCTGAACCGGTTTTAGAGGTTGGGATTCAGCAACTACCATCAAAACCTGGGTATCATTTATCTCCAGGTGGAATGACGGAATGTGTCTCCGGGGACAACAGGCACAGCTGAACTAAACACACTGGGGTTTCTTCCCAATGTTTTCCAAAGAAGGACATCTCATCGGTGTCAGGGTCTGTGAACTCTTCCCCACTTCCCCCACCCCTCCCGATGTTCCTTTCTATTGTATCCCGCTCCTGAAGCTGGCATAATTCAGAAAGTTCACCATTCTTGCCTGTAACATGACATGTGCCTGCCTTTAACTCTGGTAGCATGTCTCTTTTTTTCAAAGCAAGTATAATTCTAGAGAAGTGACAATGCCCTGTACAGAGGGTGGTGGGTGCCTGGAATGTGCTGGCAGGGGTGATGAAGGCTGATACGATAGTGGCGTTTAAGAGGCTTTTCATCGGCACATGGATATGCAGGGAATGGAGGATATGGATCATGTGCAGACAGAGGAGATTACCCAGTAATCTCCCAGATTAGAGGGTAGTTTAATTTGGAATAGTTCTGAAACACATAGAATTGAGGAACTGCAGATGCTGCTGAATACACAAAAAGACACAAAGTGCTGGAGTAATTCAGCAGGTTGGACAGCATCTCAGGAGAGCATGGATAGGTGACGGATCTTGACTCGAAACATCGCCCATCCATGTTCTCCAGAGATGCTGCCTATCCTCCTACTGAGTTCCTCCAGCACTTTGTATCTTTTTGTTTTTTAACTTGGCATCATGTTCACCACAGACACTGTGGGCCAAAGGGCCTGTTCCCGTGCCATACGCTTCCATGTTCTATGTTGCACATTCTTCAATCAGTAAGGGGCGAATGGTAAATGCCTTGAATAGATTAAAAGAAAGCGAGCATTGTTTCTCTGTGTGGTTTTGTTTTTCCTTTGGTTTGGGAAGTTGGCAAGACATAGATAGCACTTTAAATAATACGCATTCTTCAACGGACCTTTCTGTTTTCAGTGTGTATTTTAAGATATTTTCTTCTTGCAACGTGCCAAAGATGACAAGTTGTTCGTTCCCTGAGTACGTGCTCAGTGCCTGAATGCCGGGATAATAGTTACAAGCCTGAAGGACAATTTAAACATCCTTCTCACTGTATTTTGGCTTTTGAGATCCTTTACATGCCTCTGTGTGATCTCTGACTTCAGAAGATTGGCAAACAAACATGGCAAGACGTTTGCTTGGACTATCTGCCTGATTTTATGAGTGAAGTGAAACCTCCAAACAATCTGAACATTCTACACATCAAATTATCTTTGCAGGGGGCCACATTGTATTGGCAAACTTTGAGCCATTGCTGGGGGGGGGTTTATATCAAATGCTGCACAGTCCACAGGCTTCTCAGAGGCATCTATTGATTAGTAACCACCAGGGAGAGACCTTCGGCTTTGGAGAGCTGTGCAGGTAAGCAAAGAGAGTGGCACATCACAGCTTCCATCCGGAGGGGCCGTGGGTCTGTCCTCAGCAATGGACCGCACACCTGGCCCATAAAGCAGGGGCACTCCAAGTAGGGTCACTTCATCCATATCCTTCAACTGAAGTAGGATTCCAACCCAAAATGTTGTCTGTCCATTCCCTCCACAGTTGCTGCCTGACCTGCTGAGTTCTTCCAGCACTTTGTAGTCTGCTCTTTTTAAACTTTCCCTCGCTGATCTCAAAGCTATGAACTCTAGTCTGGGACCCACACCACCTTGGGCACGCTATCATTTTATTCCTGCCATTGGGAAGAAAGTACAAGAGCTTGAAAACTGTATTGTTCAGGAGCAATATTCTTCCCAATAACTATCAGGCTATTGAGTACAACGAATACCAACCGAGCTCCGAAATATGATCTGTCCTGGTTGCCCTTGGGACGCAAGGCTCATTTGCATTAAATAGTGGGGTTTTTATGGTTTAATAACTGCGGAAAATCTTATACTTAAATTCTGGAAAAAGATAACAGTCCCCACAGTGAAGATGTGGATCACAGAAATGACCGAGACACTACATCTAGAAAAAATAAGGCTTGTATTGTCTGACAAACCAGATCAATTTTCCAAAATATGGTCTCCTTTCATTGAATTTCTTCAACAACATAATGGTTGAACACAAATTCAAAACCGACGCTAGGGTCAGGTGAGCGGGCGTAGGGAAGGGTAGTGGGATATATCTCCGCTTTTTTCACTTCTTCGTTAGTTCATGGGTTTTTCTTTTTTCTCTTTCGTGTTTTTTTCGAAATTCTTTATTTTTCTTTTCTTCCTTTCCCTTTCCTTTTTTCTTTTTTCCGATTTAGTCATTAGTTTATAAAATGTTAAAACTGAAGCTGTACGAAAATTGTATAATTGTTATGTCGATTACTTTCTCCTTGTACAATTGCTTCTAATAAAATATATATATTTTTTTAAATAGTGTTTTTTAAAAATGTATTGAACTTTTTTTGTTTGATTATTATATTATCTCTCTGTGTTTACAGATATGTTGTTCTGCTGCAAGTAAGAATGTTATTGTTCTGTTTCAGGACCTATAACTGTAAAACACTCTCTTAACTCTTTGACATTCGACATTGTCAAAAGTCAGTCTTTGACATCTCCACCCTCGGTGAAAGGTTCTGACTGTCTACCTTATCTATGCCTCGCATACTTGCATGCCTGTAATGCTCTGAGCTGTTTTTTTGGAGAAACCATCGTAAAAAGTCATTTTAATTAAATTTAAACCATCACATTTTACCCTTGTTAGATACATAACCGATTGTACCACCATGGCGGATACAGAGGAGCTCTTAGAAGAGATGCAGTAAGTAATATAAATGATATTGTGTATTGTCATATTACAGTCAAATTGAAAGAGCAATTGTTTTATTTTACTGATGATTTATTTTGCTTTTTTCTCTTTTGCGAACAGGGAGAAGGAGGAAGGTAAGGTACTATTTCTGACCATTTTACACATTTTCTTTCTTTCACCTTATTTACTGCAGAGCAAACATCTACCAAAAAATTGCCACTTTGTAAAATTGCCCCTAGTGTGGGGAGCGGATGAGACAGTGGGATAACATAGAACTAGTGTGAACGATGGGTGGCGCGGACTCGGTGGGCAGCAGGGCCTGCTTTCTTGCTGTATCTCTTTCCTCTTCTTATCGAGTCCACATACAAGATTAGAAGTTGTTCAGCCAGAGCTGAACACACTTCTCGGCATCTGCACAATGGTGTCTGTCTTGCCCTTCTTGTGGCTGTATCTCCAAAACTAAACCAAACTAAAGTTGAGAGAAATATTTACCTACATAGCTTGTTCAACGTAGTTTCCAGTACATCTGTGGTGAAATGCGAAAGTGGATGTAAAAATGGAAAATAAATTCTGCAGCATCTCCTAGATGCTAATCTTTGGAATGACGAGGACAGAAATTCTTCCTGAATTTAGACTGTTGCATAACTAACTGGATTATTTAAAATGTTTGCATTAGTAGAAGAAATAGCAGAAGAGGAAGAAGCAGCTGCTGAGGATGAAGCCAAGCTGGAAGAAGGTAAAATTATAGTCTACGTTGTCAATGAAGCCACTCTGTGTATGTTCTGCTCGGAGTAAACTTCATCCCATCGAGCATGATGTTTACATCTCCAGTACACAATGATGCCCTCCAGTTTGCAAAGAAGTGCCCCGACGCAAAATGTCACCTATCCATCTTCTCCAAAGATGCTGCCTGACCTGCTGAGTTACTCCAACACTTTGTGTAAACCAGCATCTACAGTTACTTGTGTGGTGGGTATTTGGAATGAGCTGCCAGAGATGGTGGTTGAGGCAAGTAATACAACAGTATTTAAAAGATATTTGGACAGGTATATGGATACGAAAGGCTTAGAGGGATATGGGGCAAATACAAGCAAATAGGGCATCTTGTTCAGTCTGTCACCGTGCTCTGTGACTGTCTGAATATACCTTTCTAAACCAAAACAGATGGAGGAAAGAATCGTGCATGTCATTTGGCTGCTTCACTGGTCAGGCAAATTAGGTTTTGGCACTCAAAAATGTTATGCTCAACCACACAATTTTGTGTCGGATGAGGCCATAAAAATGTAAGGCTGATTTTCAACGTCATCTCTGCTATTGGAGCCTTTTTGCCTTTCTTGCACACTGGAAAATCGCAAAATGTAACTGTATAGAATGGACCTGCAGATGCTGGTTTATACTGGAGATAGACACAAAGTGCTGGAGTAACTCAGTGGGTCAGGCAGCATCTCAAGAAAAAAAGGATGGGTGACGTTTCGGGTCGGAACCCTTCTTCATCCCATATACTCAATCCCTACCACCATGGATAAGGACTTCAGACACATGGACACTCTGTAACGTCCCAGTCACACGCTATCATCCTCTGTCACATATAGCATGGCGTGCAGGTGAATATTTGGAATATTTTAGTTTAGTTTAGTTTATTGTCACGTGTACCGAGGTACAGTGAAAAACCTTTGTTGTGAGCTAACCAGTCGGTGGAAAGACTATGCATGATTACAATCGTGCCATCCACATTGTACAGATACAGGAAAAAGGGAATAACGTGAATAACGGTTCGTGCAAGATGAAGTCCATTCAAAGATAGTCCAAAGATCTTCAATGACAACCTTCGTGGTCATGAGGAGGTCATTCAAGATCTCTCTCTCTCCAACAGTGGGAGTATCTACACCAGTGCAGCTGCAGCAGCTCAAGTGGGCAATTAGGGATGGACAATAAATGCTGACACTGACACTGATGACCCCACCGCAAACTATTAACAAATAGGCAATCAAGTTGCAATTAGTAACAGGGAATTATAGACCAGTTAGCCTGACATCGATGGTGGGAAAGATGCTGGAGTCAATTATAAAAGGTAAAATAGCGGCACATTTGGATAGCAGTAACAGGATCGGTCCGAGTCAGCATGGATTTACGAAGGGGAAATCATGCTTGACTAATCTTCTGGAATGTTTTGAGGATGTAACTAGGAAAATGGACAAGGGAGAGCCAGTGGATGTAGTGTACCTGGACTTTCAGAAAGCATTTGATAAGGTCCCACATAGGAGATTAGTGGGCAAAATTAGGGCACATAGTATTGGGGGTAGAGTGCTGACATGGATAGAAAATTGGTTGGCAGACAGGAAACAAAGAGTAGGGATTAACGGGTCCCTTTCAGAATGGCAGGCAGTGACTAGTGGGGTACCTCAAGGCTCGGTGCTGGGACCGCAGCTATTTACAATATACATCAATGATTTAGATGAAGGGATTCAAAGAAACATTAGCAAATTTGCAGATGACACAAAGCTGGGTGGCAGTGTGAACTGTGAGGGGGATGCTATGAGAATGCAGGGTGACTTGGACAGGCTGGGTGAGTGGGCAGATGCAGTTTAATGTGGATAAATGTGAGGTTATCCACTTTGGTAGCAAAAACAGGAAGGCAGATTACTAATCTAAATGGTGTCAAGTTGGGAAAAGGGGAAGTACAACGGGATCTGGAGGTCCTTGTTCATCAGTCAATTAAAGTAAGCATGCAGGTACAGCAGGCAGTGAAGAAAGCGAATGGCATGTTGGCCTTTATAACAAGAGGAGTTGAGTATAGGAGCAAAGAGGTCCTTCTGCAGTTGTATAGGGCCCTAGTGAGACCACACCTGGAGTATTGTGTGGAGTTCTGGTCCCCTAATTTGAGGTAGGACATTCTTGCTATTGAGGGAGTGCAGCGTAGGTTTGCAAGGTTAATTCCTGGGATGGCGGGACTGTCATATGCTGATAGAATGGAGCGGCTGGGCTTGTAAACTCTGGAGTTCAGAAGGATGAGAGGGTAACTTATTGAAACATATAAGATTATTAAGGGTTTGGACACACTAGAGGCAGGAAACATGTTCCTGATGTTTGGGGAGTCCAGAACCAGGGGCCACAGTTTAAGAATAAGGGGTAAGCCATTTAGAACGGAAACGAGGTAACACTTTTTCTCACAGAGGGTTGTGAGTCTGTGGAATTCTCTGCCTCAGAGGGCGGTGGAGACCGGTTCTCTGGATACTTTCAAAAGAGAGCTAGATAGGGCTCTTAAAGATAGTAGAGTCAGGGGATATGGGGAGAAGGCAGGAACGGGGTACTGATTGGGGATGATCAGCCATGATCACATTGAATGGCGGTGCTGGCTTGAAGGGCCAAATGGCCTACTCCTGCACCTATTGTCTATAGTAAGACATAAGAAACTGCAGATGCTGGAATCTTGAGCAAAGCACAAAGTGCTGCAAGAACTCAATCTGATATGTTTCCTGAAAAGACACAAGCATAAATTCAGGGATCTGTGATAAACATTCAAAGTGGACGGCACAGTGGTGCAGCGCCAGTGACTGGGGTTTGATCCTGACCTCGGGTGCTGTCTGTGTGGAGTTTGTACGTTCCCCCTATGCACTTGGATTTCCTTCGTGTGCTCCAGTCTCCTCCCTCATCCGAAGGGCGTGCGGGTTTGTAGGTCGCTTGGCCCTCTGTAAATTGCCCTTGGTCTTGGTGGGCCAAAGGGCCTGTTTCAATGCTGTACCTTTTAATTCAATTCAATTTGAACTCCCTCCACTGATGCTGCCCGACCCACTGAGTTCTTCCGGCACTTTGTGTATTATTGAGCTGTTATTAGCTTTCAGTTTACCTGACGTTTAACTCAACTTTCTTTATTCTCAATCTTCATCCAACATGCAGATCTTCCCCAAGGTACATTGTTTGTTCGTTTGCACTTTCCAGCATGGTGTGTGCTAACTTTTACCCGTCATCCACCAAAATGCTTTGTTGCTTTAGTGCTTCCCTGTGTCTTGGGACCCATGATAGCAGCCCAACCCTGTAGATGCCAACAGAAGTGCAACAACAGTCCCCACCACCAGATATTTTATTTGAACAAATAAATATCATTACAGGCAGTTCTGCTGTAATACAATAGTTATGTTCCCAAGAAACCTTGTGTTACAGAAAACCATGTTATTATGCCAATTGTTGTCAATGGGGGCAAGGGGGGGATTAGCGGCTAGAGAGTTTCAGACCCGCAATAACAAAGTTATTTTCCCTGCAGAATATTCAAAAGGAAATGTACTTTCAAAGGCAACACGTTTATTTTTGTTAGAGTGTCACTGCACTAATGTCAATAAAAGTGATAGCTTAACAGTTTCAATGGCCTTCTATGGTTGAAGTTGAAGTTGAATTTTTAAGAGGTAATGGTAACTGATTACTGCAGAGAAGTAACATGGAAACAGTTTTCCCCTAAACTGTTTGAATCTAAGACAGATTTTTTTCCCGCTTGTCAATTACCATAGTAACATGTAAGTGTTTCTCTAGTTCCTGATTCAAATTGCACCAGAACGATTTCAGCTTATGTAATGCAAATAATGTTCATTCATGTTATGGAAATGCCTGTTGGAGCAGAACTGCCTCAATCGGATTCCCTGCGGAAATATGATTAAGGAAGTGTAAAGGGGGGGGATCAGGGCTACAGTGATGAAGTGTTGATACGAAACCATTCTCGTTTTTAAGAATGCACATGTGTTGCCAATTTAAGTTAATTATCTGAAATTATCAATAAAGTTATAATTATCACTAATGGTATATAATTTTAATTATCAATATTAATTTGGACCGTGTAGGCACATATTTGCTGTGTCTAATTTTAAATAATATTCACATTCTAAATTAAGTTTGCCTTTAAATTCTATTCTAAACCAAAATTAATTCTAAACTTGGATATGCTGTGATGAATAGTTTAATTTATTCGATGAGAAATAGGTATATTCATTTTTAGGAAAGGGCAAGATCCTAACATTTATTGTCCAGGTGTCGTGTCGTTAAGTGAAAGGCTTTCTAGTGCTTGTTGATTGGAATGAAGCTAAGATTCAGAATTTACTAATTCATTGTAGACTCTGAACCCAGACTCCAGCCTAACTGCCTGGCTACGGCATATTTCATGTTCTTGTCATCGGGGCAAAATTAGGCAATTTGGCCCATTGAGTCTACTTTGCCATTCAATCATGGCTGATCTATCTTTCCCTCTCAGCCCCATTCTCCTGTCTTGTCCCCATAACTCTTGACACCCGCACTAATCACCTATGAATCTACCTATGCCTTAAAAATACCCAGTGACATGGCCTCCACAGCTGTCTGTGGCAATGAATTCCACAGATTCTCCTCCCCTTTGACCAAAGAAATTCCTCCTCATCTCCTTTCTAAAGGTATGTCCTTCATTTATCTCGTTACTTCACTACTGTCTTTCAACCATTGTTGACCCGAAACGTCGCCCATCCATGTTCTCCAGAGATGATGCCTGACCCACTCAGTTACTCCAGCCCTTTGTGTTCTTCATGGCAAAGAAAACACCCATTTCTTTATCTTCTAAATTTTCCGTTGAGCTAAAACATCTCACCAACAGCTGATTTACCAATATGTCTTGCCTGGGAAAACTGGTTATAGTTTGATGTTTTTGTTACCACTTCCCATCTAACTGTGTTTTCTCTTTTTCAGCAGAAGAAGCTGAAGAAGGTATTGTCATTTTTTATATTATGAGCTAGAAACATTTTAGAAAAATGATTCATCGCATGCAGAGAGTCAAAGGAATTTTGTTAAGTGAAATCAAAGCTCTATTTTAGATTGGATGCTAGACAAAAATGAGAATGTCTTGCAATCTAAAAATGCAGCATTAAGTTTCAGCTTGTGAGTTAGATGGTTTGAAAGATACCAGGATAGAATGTATAACGGATTGGTTGGCTATGTATACTGTTGAAAGTTTACGAGCAAAAGACAATTTTTGCTGTCTGCCTAGTCTGAAGAAGAACCCTGATCTGAAGCATTATCTATCCATGTTCTCCAGAGATGCTGCCTGACCAGCTGAGTTACTCAGGCACTTTGTGTTTTTTCTTTGTAAATCAGGATCTGCAGTTCCTTGCACCTACCATAACTATGTAGCATTGGCCACTTCCTTAAGAGGTAGGCCTGCAGTTATACCTCTTGGTAAAGTGGTACAGTTCTTGTGCTAGTTCTCGATTAGTAAGGGCATCAGGGGTTATGGGGAGAAGGCAGGAGAATCGGGTTGAGAAGTGTCAAGGACTAAAGGGCTTTAAGGTGAGAGGGGCAACGTTTAAAGGAGATGTATGGGACAAGTTTTTTACACAGTGGGTAGTGGATGCCTGAAATGCATTGCTGGGGTGGTGATGGAGCCAAATACTTTAGTGGCATTTTAGAGGCTTTTAGATAGGCACATGGATATGCAGGAAATGAAGGGATATGGATCACATGCAGGAAGAGGAGATTAGTTTATATTGGCATCATGTTTGGTGTGGGGTGAAGGACCTGTTCCTGTGCCATACTGCTCAATGTAGACACAAGGAACACAGATGCTGGTTTACGAAACAAAACACAAAAAGTGCTGGAGTAACTTAGCGGCCTGTTCCTATGCTGAACTGTTCTATAAAAAGATACAAAGTGCTGGAGTAACTCAGCGGGTTAGGCAGCATTCTGGAGAACATGGATAGGTGACATTTCAGTTCAAGTCTGAAGAAGGGTCCCGACTTGAAACGTCACCTTTCCATGATCTCCAGAGATGCTGCCTGCCCTGTTGAGTTACTCCAGCATTCTGCATCTTTCTCTGATAATCCAGCATCTGCAGTTCCTTGCTATTACTGTTCTATGTTCTATGCACCTTCCCTGGGAATGTTTGCAGCCACCGACTCCCTAGAATGAGTGAAAGAAAGAAAGCAGGATATGTGTCGTTGCACATTGTGAGAGTAAATACAATTGCTGTTTAATCATGCCGTCTCATTGGAATCCAACAAAAATGAATTGCTAGGTTGTTGAAGGCTTAATTCTAAGGAGGAGTAGAGAGGTGTTTCCCTTTGCTCCTTTATTAACAAACACCCTGCACAATTCCGCCAGCACTGCTATGGAATTCCGCCAGCATCAGTCGTACCATCCCCACACAGGCAGCTGAAGAGTGAGTACATTCCTCAACAGCTGCACTGCAGTGCTAACTCCAATCCATCAGGAACGCCAGTCTTATCCCTTAATCTCAGATAATTTTTAAACTAATTTCAATTTCTCAAATTTCATGGTAGGATTTGAACTCTTGTTCCCTGGGTTCTTTATAAAGACCTCTGGATTACTTATCCACCACTCGCATTAACTTTGAACAATTGCCCTTTAATCTCACTGAGCTCACGGCCTGCTTCGGCAACTCGAACCCCCAGGAATGAAGGAGACTGCAAGAAGTGGTGGACGCTGCCCAATCCATCACGGGTACTGACTGCCCCACCATAGAAGCGATCTACGGGAGTCGCTGTCTCAGCCAGCATCTTCAGAGACCCACATCATCCTGGCCACACTCTCATTTCATTCCTGCTATCAGGAAGAAGGTACAGGAGCCTGACAACTGTAACGTTCAGATTCAGGACCAGCGTCTTCCATACAACATCAGGCTATTAAACACTACAATCTCCAAATAGGCTCCAAATTATATAGACTGGCAGATATTATTTTTGACTTTGCGCTAATATTGTTTGCTTATTTGTCTTTTTTATATTTTGAATGATTTGTTGTTCATAATGGATTTTGCAGAATAATATGTTTACATATCTGATGAAAGTAAGAATTTCAATGTTCTGTTTCGGGGCATATGACAATAAAAACACGTGTGACTAATCTGTATTTTGTGAGATAATGTCGCTTACAACTGATTCCACATGGATTTGTAAATTCTGATTTATCCAAAGTTAAATATTGTTTGAAAGAGAATTTTGTATTACATGGCAATACATAAGTTATATCCATGTTTTCTTCTGTTGCAGAAGAGGCCAAGCCTAAACCAAAGTAAGTCCTAACTTGAAACACTTGTAAAACCCGTGAAGTTTTTGGAATATATTAGAGCCCTACAGCATAGACACCTGGTGGCACAGTGGGTAGAGCTACTGTCTCATAGACCTGGGTTTGATTTTGGATGCTGTCTGTGTAGAGTTTGCACGTTCTCCCTGTGACTGCGTGGGTTTCGTCCGGGTGCTCCGGTTTTCTCCCACATCCCGAAGAGGTGCGGATTTGTAGGTTAATTGGCCCTCTGTAAATTGCCCTTGGTGTGTCGGAAGTGGATGAGGAAGTGGATTAACATGGAACTAGTGTTCGATGGTCTCTGTGTACTTGATGGGCCGAAGGGTTTGTTTCCATATCGTATGATTCAAAGACGAATAATAACGGTATTGTTTCATGGTTATAAACCAAGTTACATTTTGTATTCAGTCCATTACATCTTTTCTGTTTGTTTCTCCAAGTTACCTGGTGTGTGAAGTGTACAAGAAATTATTATACTTGTTTTATGCCTCAAATATTTCTGTGCAAATAAATATATGATTAAATAACTGGGAATAATGGTAAAATATTGGAAAAATAAACGTGATTTTGCAGTTTCATGAGAAGAAATTGGTCACAAGGTACTCTCAGCCGCCATTAAACTGGTGTAAATAAAGGTCCCAAGCTGCATTCAAAAACAATGGTGAACTGGGATCTTTCACTTTAAAACTGTTCCATTTGCCTCCAGAGGTCTATGTTTAAACAGGCAAGCTTCTGCTGTGATGTGAGCCTTTGTATTTGTGTTAATACCAAACATTTTTATGTACAATGCTCTTTATTGCTTTAATCTGTTCCTCCAATATTTGCATCATCCTTTAGTTTTCTCGAGACCCCAGCCTTTACAGGATAAATCAAATTGGCAATTATAGTATTATCCACATGGTAGATACACTAGATAGAAAGTAATCTGTGGTTTTTGCTGTGCCAGGGTGTCCCAAAAGCTTTGTAGCCAATGAAATACTTTACAATGTGCAGTGTTTAAAGAAGAACTGCAGATGCTGGAAAAATCGAAGGTAGACAAAAATGCTGGAGAAACTCAGCAGGTGAGGCAGCATCTATGGAGCGAAGGAATAGGTGATGTTTCGTGTCGAGTGACCCTTTTTCAGGTAATTTACAATGTGCAGTCACAGTTTGGTTTAGTTTAGAAACACAACGTTGAATCTGGCCCTTCGGCCCATCGAGTCCGTGCCGACCAGCGATCACCCGTACACTAGTTCTATCCTACACACTAGGCTTTGGAATGTGGGAGGAAACTGGAGCAAACGGAGAAACCTATAAAGTCACGGGGAGAGCGTACAAACTCCATATAGACAGTAACATAGTCAGGATCGAGCCTGGGACTCTGGCGCTGTAAGGTATCACCTCTACAGCTGTGCCACCGTGCAAAGCAAGAAAAGTGGGAGGCATTTTGTACATAGTAAGATCACATAATCAGTGACCTGTGGCGATGAGATAATCGGGTAATTGGGGACGGTGATTTTACAAAGGAGATGCAAAGAACTGCAGATGTTGGTTTCCAAAGAAAATACACAAAGCGTTGGAGTAACTCAGTGGGTCAGGCAGCATGGCAGTGCGGGCCAGGAGTGAGTCTGGTTCGTAGAGCTGGGGACCAGCAGGAATCACAGAGGAGGAGCAGTGAGAGAGGCTCTTGCAGAACTCCCGTCAGAGAGAGGAGAACTTCTTCAAAGTAGACATACCTCGAGGAGATGTCCCAGTGGGGCTGTGAAATGTAGGCACAGGAGCTGAGAATGCTGGTTTACAATAAAATAAACACAAAGTGCTGAAGAGGGGTCATGACCAAAACCATCACCTATCCCTGTTCTCCTGAGATGCTGCCTGACCCGCTGAGTTACTCCAGCACTTTGTGTTTTGTTTGTGATTTTGCATATCTTATACCACATTGCAATTTTATAAACTAGCTATATTGTTAAACCGGAAATTCGGAACAGATATGAAATTAATCTTTCTCCCCCTCTCTCCTAGACCATTTATGCCAACTCTCGCTCCCAAAATGCCCGATGGTGAAAAGGTTGACTTTGATGCAAGTATACTTGTTCTCTCAGCTCTGTACTTCATGCAATACCCACTCATCACCGTACAACCTTCATACCATTGTATTTATCCTTCTATAAGTTGAGTGTTCGGCACGGACTAGAAGGGCCGAGATGGCCTGGTCCGTGCTGTAATGGTTATATGGACTTTGGACCCAAACTGTGTCTGGGATTCTACCATGTTTAGTTTAGAGATACAGCATGGAAATGGGACCTTTGGCCCGCTGAGTCCATGCCGACCATCGATCTCTCCATCACAGTAGTTCTATGTTATCCCGCTCTCTCATCCACTCCCTACACATCAGGGGCAATTTACAGAGGGACAATTAACTTACAGACCCGCATGTCTTTGGTAATGAAAGTGGAGCACCCAGAGGAAACCCATGTGGTCACGGGGAGAATGTGCAAACTCCACGCACAGACAGCACTGGAGGTCAGGATCGAACCCGGGTCTCTGGCGGTGTGAGGCAGCGGCTCCACCAGTTGTGCCACTGTGCCGCCCTTAACACTATCATGGTAGATCCTTAACCAGTACATCTTTTGTTAATCATATCTCATTACGCAAGACCAAATCCGAAGTAGCTTGTTCTTGGTTAGATTTTCTAACGTACTGCTTTGGAGAAACATTCCCGGAGTAAGGAGTCTCCCCTTGCTCCCTTGCATTTGATTAGTCCAATCAACGTGCAAATTAAAATCTTCCATGATAATTGCAGTTCATTCTTGTATGCTTTTCAATATTTCCCCATTCCCCCTTCATGTCTATTCCACATAGCAAAGGGATGGAGTCATAGTCAACGAGCGTGGAAACGGGCCCAACTTGCCCACACCGGCCAACATGTCTCATCGACACTGGTCCCATCCGCCTGCGTTTGAGCCATATCCCTCGAAACTCCATATAGACAGCACCCATAGTCGGGATCGAACATGGACCTCTGGTGCTGTAAAGGGCCACTGTGCTACTCTTCAATCATCATTGGTTCCTTCTCACCTGCAGGACATTCAGAGGAAGCGTATGGAAAAGGATCTCGTGGAACTTCAAGCTCTCATTGAGTCTCATTTCGAGAGGAGGAAGAAGGAGGAAGAGGAGCTTATCGCTTTAAAAGACAGAATTGTACGTTTAGAACGACCAATCTATTGTAAACATAACATCAAATAATGCCACTTATTGCAAGTGGCGCATGCTTAAATCTAAGTGTTAGTAACTGCTAAAAATATTAGACCCGTGCATAAAATTACAATTTTACAATCTTTGTGCGATCCACAAAGATCGCAAAATTGATCTTGTGCAAGGATCTGAATCGCCCTCACCTGTATCCACCTATCACTCGCCAGGCTTTGTCCTGCTCCCGCCTCTCTTTTCCAGCTTTCTTCCCCCAACTCTGAGAATGACTCAGACCTATCATTTAGGTTTGCACAAACACCAATCTGGTAATAACCTCACACTCTGTTTGAAGAATATTGTGTGCAAATTATTAACCAAGATGTCCGGGATAAATTGTCTGCCCACTTTCAAAACAGAACCATGGAAATCTTTATCCCTACCAGCCGGAACAGTCTAGAGTATGTCTACAGCATGGAGTAAGACCCTTCGGCCCACTGAGTCCACACCGACCATCGATCACCGGTTCAATGTTGTCCCTCTATCTCTTCCTACACACTCTCATACACACAAGGGGCAGTTTACACTGGGCCAATTAGCCTACAAACCCACACATCTTTGGGATGTGGGAGGAAACCCACGTGGTCACAGGGAGAAGGTGCAATGTTCTTTTGTAACAGTTTCCAAATAAAAATATCTTTTCAGGAAAAGCGCAGAGCAGAAAGGTCGGAACAACAGCGGATCCGGGCAGAGAAGGCGAAGGAACGTTTGAACCGAGCGGCTGTAAGTCATCGGAATCTGGGAGCAGATCGGTCTGTGACTGGGTCAGCGGCCAAGTAGAGATTATGAAACGCCTGTTAGATGACCATGGGGTGTTGGGAGGGGAGAGAGCCAGTATCCATCTAGGCTTTGGGCACACAAGGAACTGCAGAGCCAAAGCACAGTGCTGGATGAATTCAGCAGGCCAGGCAGCATCTGTGGGGGAGGAAATGGACAGATGACGTTTCGGGGTCGGGACACTTCAGACCTATGGGAAGGAGAAAGCTGGAAGAGCAAGGTGGGGGTGGAACAATGCCTGGCAAGTGATAGGTGGATACAGGTGAGGGGGTGATTGGCAGAGGGACAAGGGCTAGAAGTGAAAGGAAGACAAAAGGGTGTCAATGTTCATACTGCTGGGGTGTAAGCTGCCCAAGCAAAATATGAGGTTCTGTTCCTCCAATTTGCACTGGGCCTCACTCTGACAATGGAGGAGGCCCAGGACAGAAAGGTCAGATTGGGAAAGGGAGGGGGAAGTAAAGTGTTGAGCAACCGGGAGATCAGGTAGGGGTTTAGGCGGACTGAGCAGAGGTGTTCAGCAAAACGATACCACAATGGATGTTGTTCTGCTAATCCATCAATAAACTACACATTCAAACACTCGCTGTTGGCCCTCGAGAGCAATGCAATGAAAGTTTTTTGATTTGAACAAATTGAATAGCAATTTAATTTTACTCTACTCTGCATGTTTTAATCTACCCTCGTTAGGAGGAAAAGACAAGAAAAGAAGAAGGGGAACTTCGAAAGAAGGTGGAAGAGGATTTCAAGAAGAAGAAGGTTCTGTCCAATATGTCACTGCACTATGGAAGCTACCTGCATAAGGTACGGAGTATCACACCTTTCCCCTTGGATATACTTGCTGTAACATACAGTTCAATGGTTCCTTTAAGGTACAGTGAGATTCTTTTTTTGCATAGAAAAATCCCTTTGCTACTTTAAGTAAATAGAAAAGGGATTTACTTAAGTACAATCCCTGGCTCAGTACATAATGCATAGAAACTGCCCGCTGAGTGTATATGTAGGAATCTCCAGGTTTTGGCACCATTTCCCAGTCCCAGCTGCAACCATAAAATCCTGTTACAGCCATCGTCTCCATCCGGTCATCCCGCGAGCCGTCGACCCCTCACCTTGTCCTGACATCATGGCCCTTTGTAACCTTTGTGCCCTGGGGGCACCTCCCACAGCCGACCTTGAAGGTGCGGAATGTAAGACCACCCACCACCCCCACCCCCCCCCCCCCCCATTCTTCTAACCGTCCCCTTCCTCTCGCGCCCGGTGTGGACTCCCTTCACCTCCTCCCCAGTTCCCAGTCTTCGGGGGCGAGCAGGGGCCAGGCTCGGTGGCTTCCCTCTCCCAGTTCCACGGTGGTCAAGCCAGC
Source organism: Malacoraja senta (assembly GCA_038087875.1). Classification (NCBI taxonomy): domain Eukaryota; kingdom Metazoa; phylum Chordata; class Chondrichthyes; order Rajiformes; family Rajidae; genus Malacoraja; species Malacoraja senta. The sequence continues at coordinate 29,681,992 of CM075985.1, forward strand.
CTGCAGTCGGTGCAAGGCCGGGACTGGGATGCAATGTGTAAAATAGCTGGTAGTATTGTAGACACGGGGAGACATTAATTTAGTTACGTCAAAGAGAAGGACTTGGTTTCCTTAAGTTGTTAATGGGAATGATTTAAAGCCGCCATTGGTAAAATGGGCCAACGTGGATCCCATTTACTGAGCCAGATTTTGCTGTCCGATAGACTGAGACCCGTAAAGGTGGCAAGAGGCAAACGGAGAGAGAAAAGAAGAAAAAGATTTTGGCGGACAGGCGCAAAGCTCTCAACACCGAGAATCTCGGCGAAGAAAAACTCAAGTAAGAACTCGCAAATAACAGCTATACCATTTGTAAAATTAGCTGCAGTATAAAAACAAGGCTAGTTTACAGAAAAGGACGCATAGTGCTGGAATAACTCAACGGGTCGGACAGCATCGGTGGAGGACATGGATAGGCGACGTTTCGGGTCAGGACCCTTCTTCAGAAAAAAATATCTCCACTGGTGAAGTGTTTGTAGCTTAGTGTTTGTGTTAATAGGATCCATAGAACTGCTAGCCACTTTGGCACTGCCACGGAATGCCTGCTGATTAGTTTAGTTTGCTTGTCGAGCTATTCCTTGGGTTTGGGCTGTCAGATCTGTACAGTGATATTAGGGGTAACTGAAAGGAGTTGAATCTATGCAAGAATGCAATGTGAATGGAAGAATAAATAGGCAGAATGTGGGGACGGAGAGGTGAATGTGGAGACGGAGAGGGTGAATGTGGGAATAGGAGGATTGTTGGTGGGAAAGGGGGAATGTGAGAATAGGAGGAATGTGGTTGGGAATGTGGGAGGAAATAGGATGAATGCACTGACAGATAGGGAGAATGCGAGGACAGAGATGGTGAGCGCAGGGACAGATAGGAAGATTGCAGGAATAGATATGCCAGAGGCCTCTTTAGTCAGAGGGTGTTGAATCTGTGGAATTCTTTGCCACCTCCAGCTGTGAGGCCAAGCACAGGGTATTTTTTAAAGCCGAGATTCGTAGGTTATTGATTAGTAAGGGCGTCAGAGGCTATGGGGAGAAGGCATGAGAATGGGATGGAGAGGGAACGATAGATCAGCCATGATTGAATGGTAGACTCAGTAAAGGTTAGGGTAGGTTTGATTGGCAAATGGGTGGACAAAGGCCAGAGATGGGAAAAAGAGAAAAGGGTGAGATGAGAGAAGAGTCATAAAATGTGAAGTCAGAGGAAGGGATATAGGTTGAAGGCGACGGGGGAAAGGGGAGTGAGTTGTTGTTGCTTTGTTCCTTAAAACTGGAGAATTCAATGTTCATACCATTGGGCTGTTAGCTACCCAAGCTGAATATGAGGTGCTGTTCCTCTAAGTTGCGTGTGGCCTCACTCTGGCAATGGAGGAGGCCCAGGACAGAAAGGTCGAAGTGGGAATGTCGTTTAATTTAGAGATGTACGCAGAAACAGACCCAGCGAGTCGGCACTGACCAACAACCATCCCGCACACTAACACATCCTACACACGAGGGGCAATTTACCTTTTTTTACTGAAGCCAATTAACCCACAAACCTGTACGACTTTGAAGCGTGGGAGGAAACCAGAGCACCTGGGAAAACGTACCCGGTCACAGGGGGAAGGTACAAACCCCGTACAGACAGCACCCATAGTTGGGATGGAACCCGGGTCTCTGGCGCTGTAAGCTGTGCCACCGTGCTGCCAGCGGTCTTTAATGGGCTGGGTGATTTGCAACATTCGTAATCAATGGGGTGAAATATTTGCAACTACGTTTTGTGGAATTGGTGTGCTGGCAAATGCCCGTCCAATCATCCAAATGAGAATAAACTTTTCTGAACTTTTAAATTAACTGCCTGTCTACATTCCGTCGCTTTAGGGAGAAGGCAAGGGAGCTGGCGGATTGGTTGCAACAACTTGAGGGAGAGAAGTTCGATCTCAGTGAAAATCTGAAGAGACAGAAATATGAAGTACGTGGATTCTTTGTGGGTTTTTTTTCATAAACCTGTGCTAAATACAATCCGTCTGAATGGTTGCTTTCTGTGCACTAGCAATGTAAGTTCTGCAATGGACAATTTCCCCCTGTCATTATTGGTAAATAATTTGTTCTTTTGAGGATTCAACAAAGGCAAATGTCTCTTTGTAGTTTTTATTTCAGTTTAGATACACGGCGTGGAACGGATCCTTCGGCCCACACAGTTAACCCGTTCACACTAGCTCAATGTTATCAATGTTATTGATTAGTACAGGTGTCGGGGATTATGGGGAGAAGGCAGGGAGAGATAGATCAGCCATGATGGCATGGCGGAGTAGACTTGATGGGCCGAGGCCTAATTCTGCTCCTATCAGTTATGATCTTATAATCTTATGATCCCACTTCATATTTTACGGGGCTATTTTACGGAGGCCAAATTAACCTACAAACCCACACGTCTTTGGGATGTGGGTGGAAACTGGAGCCCCCTGAAAACCCCCACATTGTCAGAGGGAGAACATTCAAACTCCACACAGAACCCAGGTCTCTGGCGCTGTGAGGCAGCAGCCCTACCAGCTGTGCCACCAACGTGACTCCATTTTCCATATTCAAGGGTCAACAGAGTTTAATTGTCGTATGTACCGATAACAATGCAATGGAATTCTTGCCGTTTGCACCTTATCGTCCATAAACTCAATACCAAACAGATAGTATATAATAATTATTGATACAATAAATGAATATCCATAATAACAGTTAACTGGAAGAATGCAAAAACCATAATGCATGCAAAGACACGGTCCATAGAAGATAACTAGTCGGTGAGGTTAGTGTTGTGCCGTGTGCAAGAGCCTGATGGTTGTTGGGAAGAAACTGCTTTCAAGATACAGCGTGGAAACAGGCCCTTCGTCCCACTGTGACCAGCGATCACCCCGTACACTAGCACTATCGTACACAAGAAGAACAATTTACAGTTTTGCAGAGGCTAATTAACCTACAAACCTGTATTACTTTGGAGTGTGGAAGGAAACTGGAGCACCCGGAGAAAACCCACACACGGTCACAGGGAGAACGTGCAAACTCCATCGAGACAGCAGGCGCAGTCAGGATCGACCCTGGGTCTCTGGTGCGGTAAGGTAGCAACTCTCCTGCTGCGCCCAAGTTGCTCTTGAACCTGGAAGTCACAGTTTCTTCACGATGATGGTAGTGAGGGAATATTTTAAATTGTGCATGCATTTAGTAGTTATATTGGAAACAAAGCACTGGCACACTGAAGTATCCAGGTTGCAGTTTCCCAATGCATCCAGTCACTCCCTACGGTCTGAATCACCAGATCAGAGTACTGGAGACGACACACAATCTCACTGCATGTTCTGTCTTCCAGATCAGCCTTCTGCAGATCCGAGTTCAGGAGCAAATGGGGAAATTGTAAGTATGAACAAATTCCTGTTTGCCTTTTACAATTTTACATACTTCTATCGGGTCTCTCCTGCATAACAAAGCAATTCAGCAATTGATCCACAAAATATTATTTGGTATAATAGTTTAATGAAACATGTCGACAGGTACATGGAGAGAAAGATTTAGAAAGGATATATGGGCCAAATGTGGGAAGGTGGGACCAGTGTAGATGAGGCATCTCGGTTGGCATGGTTGTGTTTGGGCATGTGATGAATGGATCTATGACACCAATGGTTGTTATTCATTTGAGAAAGATAAAAGATGCTGTTTTTCAGTAAATGTTATACTGGGCACCTTCAGTTGTGAATTGAGTCAGCATTATATTAATCATGTGGAGGAAGGAACTGCAGATGCTGGTTTAAACCAAATGTAGACGCAAGACGCTGGACTAAGTCGACGGGACGGGCAGCATCTCTGGAGAATGAGAATAGGTGACGTGTCTCTAGTTTCCCTTTCCCCTGAAACTCGATCTGAAGAAAAGTCTCGACACGAAACGTCACCTATTCCTTATCCCCAGAGATGTCACCTGACCCGCTGAGTTACTCCAGCTTTTTGTGTCTATTATATTTATCATGTTTGTCATAAAATGAGACCTTCACGAGCACTGTTTTTCTTTGCTAACCACAGCAGTTCGAAGGGAACCCGTGGCAAAGCCAAGGTGGGCGGCCGCTGGAAATAATCAGTGACCGGAACAGAACAGGATCTGCATCTTGTGAAGTCCACCCGAACGCACGGACGGACTTCCAAACACCAATAAATGACTTTTCTATGTTGACAATTAAATGAACAATGGTCTTTCTGCATTATTGCAAACAGCATTTAATCTCTTGGTGTCAAAGTCAAAAGATTTCAAAGTGCACATTTAAAAAAAAAAATTGTATTTTTGCTGATGTCGATTTTAAATTTGTAAGACTGCGCATTAAAACAAGCCATTATGAGCAAAATTTACATAGTTGAGACAAGGAACTGCAGATGTTGGCATCCTGAGCAAAATACAAAGTGCTGAGGAACTCGGCGGGTCAGGCAGCATCTGTGGAGGGAGTGGACAGACGAAGTTTCAGGACGGGACCCTTCTTTTGAAGTCTGTAGATGAGTCCTGATCCAGAAACATCACCTGTCCATTCCCTCCACAGATGCTGTCTGAACCACTGAGTTGCTCCAGTACTTTGTGCTTTGCCCAAGATTCCAGTTTAGTTTATTATCATTATTGCCACGTGTACTGAGGTCCAGTGAAAACCTTTTTTTGTTGCGTGCTATCCAGTCAGCGGAAAGACTACACATGATTACAATCAAGCCGTCCACAGTGTACAGATGCAGGATAAAGGGAATGTACTTGCCAGATAGATAGTGCAGTGACTATTGAACAGATGGATCCCTGGGACAGTCTCATTGGTGTGTGAGAGATGGGCAACCAGGTCTGTATTCATTAGACTTTAGAAGAATGAGAAGGAATCCGATTGAAAATTATGACTTACTGATAGGACTGGGTGGCGTAGCGGTAGAGCTGCGGCCTTACAGCGCCAGAGACCCCGTTCGATCCCGACTATGAGCGTTGTATGTATGGAGTTTGCACGTTCTCCCCGTGACCGTGTGGGTTTTCTCCGTGTGCTCCGGTTTCCTCCCACGTTCCAAAGACCTGTGGGTTTGTAGGTTAATTGGCTTCGGTAACAATTTTTTAATTGTCCCTAGTGTGTAGGATAGTGCTAGTGTGTGTGGGTCGGTGCGTACACAGTGGGCCGAAGGGCCTGATTCTGCCCCGTTTCTCTAAACTACACAGGCCAGAAGTGGGGAGATGTGCAATCTAATTGTTCGTGACCCCAAGACAAGGTTCGTGTGCTCACGTTTCCTCTGAGTCATTGGTCCCATGGTAGTTAGGTAATCTTCCAATGGCTCAGTATTGCTGATCTATTGTGTAGGGAGGAACTACAGATGCTGGTTTACACTGAAAATAGACACAAAATGCTGCCGTAACTCGACGGGTCAGGCAGCATCTCTGGAGAAAAGGAATAGGTGACTTTGCTGGATGGAACACTTCTATTTTTCCCTCTCAACCACATTTTCCTGCTTTCTCCCAGTAATCTTTGACACCCTTATTAATCAAGAACTTATCAATTTCCGCTTCAGGAGCAGCGGTGAACAGGTCTGGAAGTATCACTGTCCAATGATTCAACAGAGTTTGGCAAAGAAGTAATGCCACATTCATGAAAGCTGCTCCCTGCTTAACAACAAAGACATAGTGGCATAGCATCAAAGTGTCAAACGCACAGCGTCTCAGTTGCCCAGAGTAGGTAAACACACAGAGTCTCTTGCCCAGAGTAGGGAATCCAGAATCAGAGGACATGTTTTCACACCAAGTGTGGTGGGTATATGGAACAAGCTGCCGGTGGAGGTAGGTGAGGCAGGTTCTATCGCAACGTTTAAGAAACATTTAGACAGGTACATGGATAGGATGGGTTCTGAGGGATATGGGCCAAACGCAGGCAGGTGGAACTAGCGTGGATGGGACATGTTGATTGGTGTGGAAAGGTGGGCTGCAGGTCCTGTTTCCACACTGTATGACTAAAGTGAATTTTATGAATGAGCTCCATCAGTACAGAGCAAGGAATGCACGTAGCCAACTCAAGCACAAAGGGCTGAGTATTGTGTACCAAGACTATACTTGAGATTGGGAGCACAGCACTGTACCCAGGTCAGTCTGTCATCCATTAAATGCATTCAACATTACGCTGAAATATCATGGACATTTTAGCCAGAGGAAAGTACAGATAGAATGATGCGATGGCTATGTACTTATCCAATATGTTTACAGAGCAGAAAAGAAACTCTGGTTTCCTTCTTACTGGATAGAAAATTTACGAGGATAGAGCAAGGGTCTGAGCTCTAGGCAGAGGTTGGGCAGGCTAGGACTTTATTCCTTGGAGCGCAGGAGGCTGAGGGGTGATCTTATAGAGGTGTATAAAATCATGAGGGGAATAGATCGGGTGAATGCACAGTCTTTTACCCAGGTAGGGGAATCACGGACCAGAGGACATAGGCTTAAAGTGAGAGGGAAAAGATTTAATAGGAAACTAAGGGGCAATTTCTTGTACACAGAGAGTGGTGGGTGAATGGAACGAGCTGCCAGAGGAGGCAGGTACTATAACATTTAAAGAACATTTGAACAGGTGCATGGATTGCTAAGATTTTGAGGGATATGGGTTAAATGCAGGCAGGTGAGACTAGTGTAGATGGGGCATTTGGTCAGCATTACATGGGGCAAATTGTTTCGGGCCATAGATGAGTTGGGCTGTCGGGCCTGTTTCCGTGCTGTATGACTGAATGAAAGTAAAAGAAAAGGCAAAACTACATTGAGAGAGCGTGCAGCGTTACATCCTTATGAAAGCTCAAAGCAAGTTGATGCGGTAAGTGTGATGTGCCTCCTCAGCCACCTAACACTGCAGAGTAAAGAGAGGATTGCTGATACTACTGGAGTGCTGCATAAGATTTCTCCGTACATCTAAAGTGGTGCAGGTTTGTAGGTTAATTGGCGTTGTATAATTGTAAATTCTCCCTAGTGTGTGTAGATTAGTGTCAATGTGTGGGGATCGCTGGTCTGCACAGATTTGGTGGGCCGAAGGGCCTGTTTCCGAACTGCATTTCAAAACTAAACTAAACAAAAAACATTGGAAGACACTAATGCATTAGGAGCAGTGCCTGGTCATTTGCTTTGTCAGGCATGCTCTCCCGTTTAATAAGAACATGGGCAGAACTGACCCTGACCACAATTTTGCATTCTGTCTAAATTGGTAAATATATACTCCATTGCTTACTGAGAATCTATCCACCTCCATATCAACAATTTTGTAGACACTCTGTCCACTGCCTCCACCAGGAAGAAAGTTCCAAGCCCTCATCACCTTCCAAGAGAAAATAATGTTCCTTAAAAGGGCAACAATTTATTTTTAAACAGCGGCCTGCTGTTCTAAGTTTTTCGACACGAGAAGAGTTCCTTGTTGAGGTTCCTTCAATCACCCTGTGTAGCTGGAAATGCAAGTAGATGACTGAGCAATGCACAAATGGAACAATAGTCATGATGGGAGCCAAGACCAAAGTCCCTAATGGAGGAAATGTAAGAAGTGAGTGAGAAGAACAGAGGAATGAATAAAGGTCTTTGTGAGAGGGACGAAAATTGAACGAATGAAATAATATACAAAGTAAAGAAAAGACCAGGAAAATAGAAAGGAAACAAGAAAGAATGCATGCTGAAATTTAAATTATAATAATCTCTTAACAAGAGAGGGCAGCACAGTAATGCAACTGGTAGAGCTGCCAGAGACCTGGGTTCGATTCTGACCTCGGGTGCTGTCCATGTGGAGTTTGCACGTTCTCCCCGTGAACGTATAGTTTTCCTCCGGTACTCCAGTTTCCACTCGCATCCCAAAGTCGTCTGGGACTGTAGATTAAATGGCCCTCTGTAAATTGCCCTCGTGTGTAGGGAGTGGATGAGAAAGTGGGATAACATGGAACCAGTGTGAAGGGGTGATTGATGGTCAGCGTGGACTCGGTGGGTCAAAGGGCTTGTTTGCATGCTGTGTCTCTCAACTAAACTAAGCTTACATGCAAGAATAAGATTCCAATTTTATTTTCACTGCCTGAGGTTGCCTCTAATTCCATGAACATTTAACACGAATGTTAACACCTGTAACTTTCCATAGTGTGTTTTTTCTGTAATTACTGAAGAAAGGTCTCAAATTGGAAGGTTGCCTGAGGTAATGGACAGACAAGGTTTTGGGTTAAGACCTTTCAGACTACAGGAAGAAGACCTGAAATTCCTCCACAGATGCCGCTTGATCCTCCAGCACTTGGTTTAGAGAAATTGATTTACAGATACAGAGTGGAAACAGGTCCTTCGGCCCACCAAGTCCACGCTGAATATTGATCACACGGTCACATTAGTTCGACCCTACCCCACTTTTGCATCCACTCCCACACACCAGGGAGAATTTACAGAGGGCCGATTAACCTACAAAGGTTAAACCTACGTATTTGGAATGTGGGAGGAAACCAGAGCACCCGGAGAAAACCCACGTGGTCACAGAGGAGAATGTGTAAACTCCATACAGACAGCACCCGAGGTCAGGATCGAACCCGAGTCCCTGGCGCTGTGAGGCAGCTGCTCTACCGGTTGTGCCACCTTGTGTGTTTGGGCTTGATTCTGGTTTTCCGACATAGAGCAGACAACATTATGAGCATCAATCAATGGTCGGCATGGACTCGATGAGCTGAAGGGCTTGTTGCCATGCTTTATTCTGAACTAAATTAAACTAAACCATCGATTCATAATACGGCAGAAGGCGTTTCACGTCTGCGCCAGGCTCTTTCAAGTGACAATCATAATTCTCTTAATCCTGCCTTTCTCCTCTTGCTGGGAATTTATCTTACACTCACCTTCATCTGCCAGGGTATTGAGTATAGAGTGGATGGAACTAGTGTGAACGGGTGATCGATGGTCAGTGTGGACTTGGTGGGCCGAAGGGCCTGTTTCCATGCTGTATATTTCAGTCAATCTCCAGGGAGGAGATACAAGCACTGCTTGCACCTTCCCCCAGCCGCCTCTGGGGGGCAGTGAGCGCTCATGTATGGTCCTGGCTGTGCATGTCTGGGGAATCTGAGATTCTCCTGCCTTTCTCCAACGCTGGCACCTACAATGAAACTATGTGTGCATTGCACTAGAACAAAGTCCAACGGGACCCTCTGAATGTGGGGACATATACTTGACAGGGGACTTGTCAACAATATGTTCATGGGAGCAAATGGCATCTGATCCAAGAATAATGGACAAATGCTAATTTGGGCTGCACAGTGGCGCAGCTGGTGGAGCCACTGCCTCACAGCGCCAGAGACCTGGGTTCGATCCTGACCTCAGGTGCTGTCAGGGTATGGAGTTTGCACATTCTCCCCGCGAGTTGTTTTTTTGTCTGGCTGTGGCGGCTTTGACAGTCCAGAGTCGCCTACCAGAGGGAAGTGATTCAAAGAGTTTGTGGCCAGGGTGAGAGGGGTCAGAGATGATCTTACCCACTCGTTTCCTGGCCCTTGCAGTGTACAGTTCATCAATGGAGGGATGATTGCAGTCAACAACCTTCCCTGCTGATCGGACAATTTGCTGCAGCCTCAGGGCGTCGTGTTTGGTGGCTGAGCCAAACCAGACCATGATGGAGAAGGTGAGGACAGACTCTATGATGGCCATATAAAATTGGACCATCATTGCCTGTGGCAGATTGTGCTTCCAAGAGTCAAGAGTGTTTTATTGTCATATGTCCTGGATGGGACAATGAAATTCTTACTTGCTGCAGCACAACAGAATATGTGAATATGTAAACATTGTATATAACGGGGGAAGAGAAAAAAAAGTTCAATAAATAACAAATAGAGTGCAATAATAATATAGTCTGTTGCAATTCAGAGCTTATTTGTTGTTGTGTTTAATAGCCTGATGGCTGTAGAGAATAAGCTGTTCCTAAACCTGGACGTTACAGGTTTCAGGCTCCTGTACCTTCTTCCTGATGGCATTGGTGAAATGGTGTACCTTCTTCCTGATGGCAATCGTACTTCCTCAGCTGCCGCAGGAAGTACATCCTCTGTTGAGCCTTTTTGACTGTGGTGTCGATGGTGGCCCCCCATTTAAGGTCCTTGGAGATGATGGTTCCCTGGAATTTAAACAACTTATACTCATAGAAACTTGACAAACCTGAAGGAAAGACAAGACCATACACTTTGTAATACTTATGATATTGTTCTAAGCTGATAATGAGCTGCCAGAGGATGTAGTGGAGGCAGGTACTATAACAATATTTAAAAGACACTTGGGCAGGTACATGGATCGGAAAGGTTTGGGGGATATGGGTCACATGTGGGCAGGTGGGACTAGCTTAGATGAAGCCTCATGGGTAGCATAGACAAGTTGGCTCGAAGGGCCTATTTCCCTGTTTGTTTGCTATGACTGTCATAGATAGATTAAACCATTTAAATAACTGGCTATCCTATTGGAAGGATTTTGAATCTATCATGAAGTGTGAGATGTTGTTCTTTGGGAGGTCCAATGATGAGTGCCTGGAACATGCTGCTGGGGGTGGTGGTGGAGGCAGCTACCATTGTGGTTTTTAAGAAACTCTTTTATAGGCAGGGAATGGAGGGATATGGACCATGCGGAGGCAGAGGAGATCAGTTTAACATGGCACCCTTTTCAGACATGCAGACATTGTGGGCCGAAGGGCCTGTTCCGGTTCTGTACTGTTCTACGTTCTACTCCATCACTCTGAAGAAGGGTCCCGACCTGAAACGTTGCCTGTCCATTTCCCTCCCTACCCCTAACCAGTCTGAAGAAGGGTCTTGACCCGAAACGTCACCTATTCCCTCTCTCCAGAGATGCTGCCTGTCCAGCTGAGTTGCTCCAGCTTTTTGTGTCTATCTCCACAGATGCTACCTGACCCTTTGAATTCCTTCAGCACTTTGTGTTTTGCTCAAGTTTCCAGCATCTGCAGTTCCTTGTGTTCATATCAATAATGTTTTATTGTTTTATGTGTCATTTCTAACTGTCACTGTATGTCATGTTGTCACTTGGGGGCGGAGCACCAAGGCAAATTCCTTGTATGTGAATACTTGGCCAATAAACCTATTCATTCATTCATTCATTCATTCATCAGCATTGTGTGAATTTTGTTGTTAAGATCTGTTGTTAGCTCAGGGTTTGTGGGCTGAAAGGCCTTCTCCTGTGCTGCACTGTTCTATGTTCTATGAAGGGAAAAAAACTTCTGATTGAAGTACACCGCTATTGATCACATGAGATGTAACAATAATATATAACCCCATTGGCCTTGTCTGCAACAGTTGTGGAACACCAGGTTCTGGTCTTACTGCCAATATACTCTGACAGATGTGGACACAAGGGACTGCAGATGCTGGTTTACAAAAATGCAACACAATCTGTTGTAGTAGTATGTCCCACCCCCATCTCCCCTCCAGCTTTCCACCCCCCCCTACTAAAATCAGTCTGCAGAAGGATTCCGACCCGAAACGTCGCCTATCCTCCTGAGAAGCTGCCTGACCCGTTGAGTTCCTCCACAACTTTGTGTTTTACTCTGACAGATGTGAGCGTTCAAATAGGTGCCAGTCCACTGGTATTTCCTGATTGGGAAACAATAGGTAATTTACGAAGCCATTTGCCTTTTTGGATTTTTCCATAATTTGAAAAAATCCACCGCGGGTCGAAAAATGCTTGCAGCTTGCTAGGATATTTCCACAGTGGAAAAACATCTAAGTGAAGAAGATTTCCTCTCGTAATCCTCCTGCACATTACTGCTCTGTTACATCGTAAACACACAACTCATTGATGCTGACAGTTCTCAGTTTTCTGCGATCTCAGTTTACTCACAGTTCATAACTGGTGCAAATGAGGACAGTCCTACTGCAGTTTAGAAGTTGTAAATTAAACTGATTGAAAAGCAATTTGCTTAATATCTTTCCATTTCTCCACATATTTGAGCCAAAACCCGTTTTAGACCATAAGACCATAGAGATAGGAACAGAATTAGGCCATTCAGCCCATCAGGTCTGCTCTGCCATTCGATCGTGGCTGATCTATTTTTTCCCTTCAACCCCATTCTCCTGCCTACTCCCCATAACCTTTGACATCCTTACTGTTCAAAAACATATCAATCTCCGCTTTAAAATTGCCTGATGACTTGGCCTCCACCGTCGTCTGTGGCAATGAATTCCACAGATTCACCACCCTTCGGCTAAAGAAGTTCCTACTCATCTCCATTTTAAACTTACATCCTTTTATTCTGAGGCAATGCCCTTTGGTCCGAGACTCACGCAGTATAGGAAACATACTGTCCACATCCACTCTACCCAGACCTTTATTTTTTTGATAAATTTCAATGAGATCCCCCTCATCCTTCTAAACGCCAGCGACTACTGGCCCAAAGCTGTCAAACGCTCCTCATACATAAACCCAATCATCCCAAGGATCATTCTTGTAAACTTCTCCTGGTCCCTATCCAACGCCAGCACATCCCTTCTCATATATGCGGTCTAAAACTGCTCACAATATTCCAAATATGGCCTGACCACTGCCTTATAAAGCCTCAGTATTATGTCCCTGCTTTTTATTCCAGTCCTCTCAAAATGAATGCTAACATCACATTTGCCTTCCTTACTACCGACTCAACCTGCAAATATACATTTTGGTTAATCCTGCAGCAGCATTCCCAATTCCCCTTGCACCTCCAATTCCTTAATCCTCTCACCATTTATAAAATAGTCATAGAGTCATCGAGTCTTACAACGTGGAAACAGGCCCTTTGGCCCAACTTACCCACACCGGCCATCATGTCTCATCTCCACTAGTCCCATCTACCTGCATTTGGCCCATATCTCTCTAAACCTGCCCTATCCATGTACCTGTCTAAATGTTTCTTAAACATTGCGATAGTCACTGCCCCAACTACCTCTTCTGGCAGCTTGTTCCATACACCTACTATCCTTTGCAGTGAAAAAGTTACCCCTCAGATTCTTATTAAATCTTTCCCCTTCTCCTTAAACCTAGGTCCTCTGGTTCTCAATTCCCCTACTTTGGGCAAGAGACTCTGTGCATTTATCCAATCTATTCCTCTCATGATTTTATACTCAATGCCTGGACTCCATGGTATTAGCTATAGGGAGAGGTTGGACAGACTCAGATTGTCTTTTGTGGAATGCGGAGGGAAGGTTGAGGGGGGACTGCTAGGAGTATATAAGGTTATAACAGGGAGAGATAGGGTAGACAGTCAGAATCTTTGGCCCAGGGTGAAAAAGTCTAGAGGGCCTAGCTTTAAGGTGAGAGCGACAAACTTTAAGTGGGTGTGTGGAACGCGATGCCACTGGTGGTGGTGGGGGCAACTACGTTAGTGGTGTTTAAGGGGCTTTTAGATAGGAACATGGATATGCAGGGAATGGTGACGTATGGATCACGTGCAGACAGAGGAGATTAGTTTAACTTAGCATCATGTTCAGCATGGACACTGTGGGCCGAAGGGCCTGTTCTTGTGCTGTACTGTTCTATGTTTAAAACTCAGCTTCAAGTGAACTATTTCAAGTGACATTAAAGAAATCTGTAAATGTTGACTCCTCGGAGCCAGGGATTCCGTGTACCAATCTGTAGCTAGTCCTCTTGACAATGGTTGTCTCATTTGCAGGGAATGATTTGCACAGAACCGTCATTACTGCTCAAAATGATAATTGTCTACATCCTTTAGTCCTGGAATGTGGATCAGATTATGCTGTAACTCATTGCGCTCACCTGCTGCAACTTTTCTCCGGAGCATTGGTAGCTGAGGGGAGCCCCGATCGAATTATATGACAGGGATAGATAGGGTAGACAGCCAGAGCCTTTTTCCCAACATGGACAAATCAAAATGCTAGGGGCGTAGTTTGAAAATGGCAAAGTTTAAATGTGATGTAAAGGAAAGACACCAAATACTGGAGTAACTCAACGGGTCAGGCAGCATCTCTGAAGACCATGGAAATGTGACGTTTCAGGTCAGGACCCTTCTTCAGACTGATTGCAGGAGGAGGGGGTATGAAATCTGGAAGAGGGGAGGTGCAGGACTGAGCATGGCGGTAATAGGTAAACACAGGCGAGGAGGTTATTTGATAGGCAGATGGTTGGACAAAGGCCACGGGTGAAAAGAGGGGTGTGGGCCTGAAGGAAGGAACAAACTGTGTGAGGGGAGGGAAATGAAGGAAGCTCTAATCTTAAAGGATCAGCTTTTCTTTTGATGGTTTAAGAGAGAAAATGGTTGAAGAAACACATGATGCTGTTACTTTCAAAAACAAGGCAGAATAATTCTGTTTGTTCTCTGCTCATGAGATAAACGGACTGATACTGCAGTACAAGACGTATCAGCACAGAGCTTTCAAATGCCAGGCCCCATGAAATGCCATCTGATATAAATAAGCAACAAGGTAGCTGGGTGATAGTGGAGCGAGCGCAAGATAAAAATCTCAGATGTACCATCTGAGGCAGTTCTCAGATCAGAGTTCAGATTGCGAGAATGCTTCATTAAACTAACAACAGATCTCAGCTGCAAAAAATAACATAGAGCTAGGTGCAAGGAGGTCCTACTGCAGTTGCACAGGGCCCTGGTGAGACTGCACCTGGAGTATTGTGTGCAGTTTTGGTCACCTAATTTGAGTAAGGCCATTCTTGCCGTTGCGGGAGTGCAGCGTCGGTTCACTAGCTTAATTCCCGGGATGGCGGGACTGACGTATGATGAAAGAATAGATCGACTGTGCATATATTCAGTGGCATTTAGAAGGGTGAGAGGGGATCTTATAGAAACATATAAAATTCTTAAGGAATTGAACAGGCTAGATGCAGGGAAAATGTTCCTAATGTTGGGAGAGTCCAGAACCAGGAGTCACAGTTTAAGAATAAGGCGTTGGTCATTTAGGGCTGAGATGAGGAAAAACTTTTTGTGAATCTGTGGAATTCTCTGCCACAGAAGGCAGTGGAGGCAAATTCACTGGATGTTTTCAAGAGAGAGTTAGATATAGCTCTTAGGGCTAACGGAATCAAGGGATATGGGGAGAAAGCAGGAACGAGGTACTGATTTTGGATGATCAGCCATGTTCATATTGAATATCGGTGCTGACTCGAAAGGCTGAATGGCCTACTCCTGCACCTATTTTCTATGTTTCTATAGTGCTGGAGGAAACCCAAGGAACTGCAGGCACTGGAATATTGAGCAAAACACAAAGTGCTGGAGTAGCTCAGTGGTACAGGCAACATCTGTGAAGGGAAATGGACTGGTGGTGTTTTGGGTCAGCTGGAGGAGCGCTGTACTGTTCTATGTTCTAAGGTGACAGATTTTGAATGAGATGTTCGACTAAAACCTATCTGACCTCTTGTGGACTGAAGACAATGTCCCATTGTATGAAGAAGAAAGGGTTTCTGAGTCTGTTGGCCCACATTTATCACCGTAACTGACTGAAAACCAGCAATTATCACTGTAACAAGCTATGTTCACATTGCTGGTATATTTAAGCTATACGTGAATTAGGTGACAGATTTCCTACATTAAAACTGGCTAGAAAACTGATAGTCCACTGGCTGTGAGGCACATAGGGATGTTCTGAAAGGAATGATATAAGATGTATTTCTGAAGAAGGGTTTCGGCCCGAAACGTTGCCTATTTCCTTCGCTCCATAGATGCTGCCTCACCTGCTGAGTTTCTACAGCATTTTTGTCTACCGTCGATTTTCCAGCATCTGCAGTTCCTTCTTAAACATATAAGTGCAAATCTTTCTTTACATGGGAGGATGTTGAATACTGGGTGTGTCCACCACATTAACTAATATAAAGTAGGTTATTTTGACTTGCATTTGCAAAGTCATTCAGGTTTGTTGAAGAGTTCGCAGCAGTGAGTCATTTGCCTATTATGGCGTTTATCAATTTGGGCTTAAGAGCTATGGAGAAGTGAATTTGGAATAACGCTAATCGGGAAGTAGTAGCGTGAATGTACGACGCAATTCGCATGTTCACCAGTCACAACCCTGGCAAACCAACCATGAAAAAATCCCAGTCAAGCATTCACCCTACATTCTGGTAAATGCTCTCCCGGTGACTGAACCACCGGAGAATTCCCAGGAATATTCACATGACACCCAGCAAACAAGATTACAGCAGTAGACTAAAGTCTTAGAAAAGAGGAACCTAAGGGGTAACTATTTTACACCAAGGGTGGCGGGTGTCTGGAACGAGCTGCCGGCAGAGGTAGTTGAGGCAGGTACAATCGCAGTGTTTAAGAAACATTTAGACAGGTACATGGATAGGATAGGTATATAGGGATATGGGCCAAACGCAGGCAGGTGGGAATACTATAGATGGGACATGTTGGTCGGAGGGGAGAGTGGACGCAGGCGCGAATTGGTCACCGCTGCTCTCTCCTCAAATTGTGTTTCTTATTTTCTTTTGGTGCTCTTGAAATTGAATTCTGTCCTTGATTTGTGTACTGTGGTGTTTTTATATTTAATTTATTCCGATTATGTGTTTTGTATTTTTTTTGTGATTCTATGCATTGTAAGGTGTCCTTGGGTTTTAGAAAGGCGCCAGTAAATAAAATGATTATTATTATTATTATTATTATGTTGGTCGGTCTGAGCAAGTTGGGCTGAAGGGCCTGTTACCATGCTGTATGACTCTATGACTACAGTATATAACTTTGGTGGCAAAAACGGGAAGGCAGACTATTATCTAAATGGTGGCCGATTAGGAAATGGGGAGGTGCAGCGAGACCTGGGTGTCATGGTACACCAGTCATTGAAAGTAGGCATGCAGGTGCAGCAGGCAGTGAAGAAAGCGAATGGTATGTTGGCCTTCATAGCAAGAGGATTTGAGTATAGGAGCAGGGAGGTTCTACTGCAGTTGTACAGGGTCTTGGTGAGACCACACCTGGAGTATTGCGTACAGTTTTGGTCTCCAAATCTGAGGAAGGACATTATAGCCATAGAGGGAGTGCAGAGAAGGTTCACCAGACTGATTCCTGGGATGTCAGGACTTTCATATGAAGAAAGACTGGATAGACTTGGCTTATACTCGCTAGAATTTAGGAGATTGAGAGGGGATCTTATAGAAACGTACAAAATTCTTATGGGGTTGGACAGGCTAGATGCAGGAAGATTGTTCCCGATGTTGGGGAAGTCCAGGACAAGGGGTCACAGCTTAAGGATAAGGGGGAAATCCTTTAAGACCGAGATGAGGAAAAACTTTTTCACACAGAGAGTGGTGAATCTCTGGAACTCTCTGCCACAGAGGGTAGTTGACGCCAGTTCATTGGCTATATTTAAGAGGGAGTTAGATGTGGCCCTTGTGGCTAAAGGGATCAGGGGGTATGGAGAGAAGGCAGGTACGGGATACTGAGTTGGATGATCAGCCATGATCATATTGAATGGCGGTGCAGGCTCGAAGGGCCGAATGGCCTACTCCTGCACCTATTTTCTATGTTTCTATGTTTCTATAACATAGAAAAGTACACCACAGGCATATAATCCATATCCCGCCATTCCCTGAGTATCCATGTGCCCAGCAAAGAGTCTCGTAAATCTTTTTCAGAACTGCTTTTTCACCCTTTTAGTTCTGCTGTCGTAAGTCTTTACAACATTTTTTTAATGATTGGGGGTAATTATTCAAGTTATTCATATATTTTTTCCAGGACAAAGCCTATTTTCCTCCTTCTTTTATTATCCAGGAATGTTCCACCTTTCTGCTGTCTAAGGTCAGGACATCAAAGTTACAACAGACCCCAGTACGAATGTTCGCTGTCAAATCAACTCAGTGGATTTCAAAGATTCTTTTAGTTGCAGGCTTGTTTTTGCTGGCTGGGTTTCAGGGGCAATATTTGAAATGTCTAATCCCATGGGAGAAATCCTAACTCCATGAAGATGTTAGGAAAGCTCGATTGAAATTGAATGCGGGATTTTATCTCTGAACATTTGCGGGCAACAGTTCTGGACATCTGTAAACCTGGAATGTTGTTATTAAAATGGTTGAAGTTGAAGCAGGTTTCAAAGCATTGCTGCAGGCTCGATACGCTCTCCCAGGGACCATTTAAAGTACCACTTCAGGGCAATCATGAAACACTACCTCCCCGACGCTAAACGCTAGTAAACACCGTACTGGAAAGCATCCAGCAGACCACTCAACATATGTAGAGAAACAATATTAACGGTGCAAAT
The DNA here is from genome assembly GCA_038087875.1 of Malacoraja senta. NCBI lineage: Eukaryota > Metazoa > Chordata > Chondrichthyes > Rajiformes > Rajidae > Malacoraja > Malacoraja senta. Next base: position 29,700,189 of record CM075985.1, read on the forward strand.
CAACTTCATTCAACAAATGTAGAAATGAAGAACTGCAGATGCTGGTTTACAAAAAAAAGACACAAGCTGCTTGTAGATGATATGTGCATGTACCTTTAACATAGTGACCTCACCACTACTAACCACTCCCCACATCACCGGTATAATTACAACCTTCCCACCCAGTTCTCTCTCTCTGGTTCCAGTGATAGACCACGGACAGCTAGGGCAGAAACGTATGTGTATAATGTGTAGTATGAATAAACAGTAGTAAAGAAACAGAGCGTTATGACTCATCTTTACACTGCTGACCCCCAATCAGTCTGAAGAAGGGCCATTGACTAGGAACAGTTTAATTCTGTTCCCTCCACAGACTCCATCTGACATGCTGATTGTTTCGGTTATTCCTGCCAATTTTCATTTTTACTGAAGGTTTGGAGATATAGCACGGAAACAGGCCCTTCAGCCCAGTGAGTCCACACCGACCACCGATCACCCGTTCACACTAGTTCGACATTATCCAACCTTCACACCATGCTCGTTGTAGAAGCCAATTAACTTACCAACCCTGCACGTCTTTGGTATGTAGGAGGAAACCCACGCGATCACAGGGAGAACATGCAAACTTCACACAGACAGCACTCAGGTCAGGATTGAACCTGGGTCTCTGGCGCTGTGAGGCTCTACCAGCTGTGCCACTGACTGGGCCTTGCTAACAGCTCACATGGGTAAATTGGCAACATGCATTCAAAGAACAGCTAAAGAATAGCTCAGCTAATTGATGAAAACTTGCAAGAACTCCATCTTAGTTCCACAGCCAAGACATGAAGCAGCAGGTACATGTTTAGTTCTTTTATCCAACTGGATGCTAGTAATTTATAAAACCTGTGCATGTCTTGCAGGTCTCAAACTTCTCAATGTGACGTTTAACTTGTCATCATGTTCGGCACGGACATTGTGGGCAGAAGGGCCTGTTCCTGTGCTGCACTGTTCTGCATTCTATGTTCTGAATATTTTCATGCCTGCCCTTAAGGACCAGTAAGTGTGAACACTCCTGTATCACATGAAGAACATTTAGATAATTTACCACCTAAACAAGCAGGAAGGTTGAAATATAATTATTGTTTATTGATTTATTAATTCACTCACAATGTTAAGCTGATATACGTACACAACAAACACAGACCTCAAATCCTGTTAAAGAAGCACTGGAGTAAAACTCAGCAGGTCAGGCAGCATCCCTGGAGAACATGGATAGGTGACGCTTCGGGTCGGGACCCATCTTCACACTGCTGTTGCAGATAATTAATAAAAGATGCTGAATTGGAACCTTGTACACGTTGAAAACAAGCCCAGAACATTAATGTTTTTCATTAGTGGTCAATGAGATCAAAGAGATATCCCATCTGTAATGCTTTGTAGGGAAAATGGGATTTTCAACGCCAGATGAGTTTTAAGGAAACCAACCAAAAATCTACTTTATACGTGGCTGTATATTTTTTAAAGTCAGGACTAGAAGATTAAATTGTTAATAACTATCATAGGGTCACAGTCATAATCATAGAGTCTTACAGTGTGGAGACAGGCCCTTCAGCCCATTTTACCCACACTGATCAACATGTCATATCTACACTAGTCCCACCTACCTGCGTTTGGCCCATAGCCCTCCAAATCTATCCTATCCATGGACCTGTCTAAATGTTTCTTGAATGTTGCGATAGTCCCTGCCTCAACTACCTCTTCAGGCAGCTCGTTGCATAAACCAACCACCCTTTGCGTGAAAAAGTTACCCCTCAGATTCTTATTAAATCTTTCCCCCTCTCACCTTAAACCTATGTCTTCTGGTTCTTGACACGTTCTTAAAACGTTGCCTTTGGCTAAAAACCTATTGTGAAACAGAACTTGCAAAAATACCCAGCATAAGGGTGAAGGAACTAACAGAACGTCTCATGGCTCATGCCTGAATCCCCCGAGGTACAAAATCTGTACGATTATTCACACAAAAGGATGAAATTCCACATTCCAGATCTACACTCATGACGAACACAAACAAACCTTATCCAGCAAAGATCAGAAACAACCTAGTTACCAGAAAAAGCAACAAGAAGGATCTGTCACTTTTAAAAGCAGAGCCAATTTGTTCACAAAAGAAGTATCTCCAAATGTCAAATAATGAAAGGCCTGGATAGAGTGGATGTGGGGAGGATGTTTCCACTAGTGGGGGAGTCTAGGACCAGAGGTCATAGCCTCAGAATTAAAGGACATTCCTTTAGGAAGAAGATGAGGAGAAATTTCTATAGTCAGAGGGTGGTGAATATGTGGAATAGATAGATTCTTGATTAGTACAGGTGTCAAGGGTTATGGGGAGAAGGCAGAATGGAATGAGGAGGGAGAGATAGATCAGCCATGATTGAATGGCGGAGTAGACTTGATGGGCTGAATAGCCTAATTCTGCTCCTATCACTTATGACATTGTGTAAGATTTACCATGGGCATCTTGGGAAAAAGCTTTCAAAAGACAAACAGAAAGCAGAAGGAATCTTCGCTCATTGCAATCCGATAGATGATGGGTGTTTGACAGAAACTCGTCGTATGTAAACATTTTGACTTACCTGGACTATCCACTTTGGTGACAAAATCAGGAAGGCAGATTATTATCTGAATTGTGTCAAGTTGGGAAAAGGGGAAGTACCACGGGATCTGGGGGTCCTTGTTCATCAATCACTGAAAGTAAGCATGCAGGTACAGCAGGCAGTGAAGAAAGCGAATGGCACTTTGGCCTTCATAACAAGAGGAGTTGAGTATAGGAGCAAAGAGGTCTTTCTGCAGTTGTACAGGGCCCTAGTGAGACCACACCTGGTGTATTGTGTGCAGTTTTGGTCTCCAAATTTGAGGAATGATATTTTTACTATTGAGGGAGTGCAGCATAGGTTAACGAGGTTAATTCCCAGAATGGCGGGACTGTCGTATGTTAATAGAATGAAGCGGCTGGGCTTGTATACTCTGGAATTTAGAAGGATGAGAGGGTATCTTATTGAAACATATAAGATTATTAAGGGATTGGACACGCTGGAGGCAGGAAACATGTTCCCGATGTTGGGGGAGTCCAGAACCAGGGTGCATATTTTAGGAAAAATGGGTAGGCCATTTAGAACGGAGATGTGGAAAAGCTTTTCACCCAGATAGTTGTGAGGAATTCTGAGGAATTCTCTGCCTCAGAAGGTAGTGGAGGCCAATTCTCTGGATACTTTCAAGAGAGAGTTAGATAGAGCTCTTAAAGATACCGGAGTCAAGGGATATGGTGAGAAGGCAGGAACGGGGTGCTGATTGTGGCTGATCAGCCATGATCACATTAAATGGTGGTGCTGGCTCGAAGGGCCAAATGGCCTACTCCTGCACCTATTGTCTATTGTCTATTGACTATGTGGGGAAGAAAGGGAATCAGTGAATATAGTTTCCATACAGTGCTGGAGTAACTCAGCGGTCAGGCAGCATCTCTGATACAGTAAGTGACAAGGATAGGCAACGTTTCTTCAATCTGAAGAAGGGTTCCGACCCAAAGTGTCGTCTGTCCATTCTCTCCACAGTTACTGCTTGAGCCGCTGACTTCCTCCAGCATTTAGTGTTCTTTTTTGCTCAAGGTTCCAACATCCCATAGAGTCATACAGTGTGGAAACAGGCCCATCGGCCCAACTTGCCTATGCCGGCCAACATGCCCCATCTACATTAGTCCCACCTGCGTGCGTTTGGCCCATATCCCTCTAAACCTATCCTATCCATGTACCTGTCTAAACATTTTTTAAACGTTGTGATAGTCCCAGCCTCAACCACCTCCTCCGGCAGCTTGTTCCACACACCCACCACCTTTTGAGTAAAATAGTTACCCCTCAGATTCCTATTAAATCTTTCCTCCCTCAACTTAACACATGACGTCTGGTTCTCGATTCCCCTACTCTGGGCAAAAGACTCAGTGGGCTGAAGGGCCCGTTTCAACGCTGTATCTTTCAATCATCCTACTAACAACTCGAGATCCCAATCTACAATCTACCTCATTGGTGACCCTTGGACTATCTTTGATCGTGTTTATCCAGCACTTAATGTTATTTACGTTATTTCCTTAATCATGTATCTATACAAAGTGGATGGCTCGATTGTAATCATGTATTGTCTTTCCGCTGACTGGTTGGCAGGCAACTGAAGCTTTTCGCATCGGTACACGTGACAATAAACTAAACTCAAACTCAATCAATGTCCACCAGTTGTAACAAATGGCCAATTCATGTCACATTTTTCCAATTTTAAATCCCACTGAGGTTACCAAAAATAAAAATCAGTCGAGGTGTTAAATATGTGCTGACTTGTAATTACACCCATTTTGCAGCATTGGATAATTTGCCAGAAAAATATGTAACAGGACACGTGGATTGTAATCTGCACAAAATCCACTTACCTTAATTGTAAATAAAGCCCTGAGTACGCCTACTGACCGAGTAAAGAGTGTCCAGCAATTAGACAATAACTGGTTAATCCTTCACTGGAATCAAACACCGACTGTTCTATTTAATAATTCACCAACACATTACTCTTACTAATCAATAAGCGTCCGATGAAATAAACCATGGCAGAAGCAAGCTATGATCATAAGATCATAGTATCATAAGTGATAGGAGTAGAATTAGGCCATTCTGCCCATCAAGTCTACCACCATTCAATCATGGCTGATCTATCTCTCCCTCCTAACCCCATTCTCCTGCCTTCTCCCCATCACCCATGATCTGTAATAACAACCCATGTTATATTAAAACAAAGAACAGTACAGCACAGGAACAGGCCCTTCAGCCCACAAAGACCATGCAGAACATGACATCAAGTTAAACTGATCTCCTCTGCCTGCATGTGATCCATATCCCTCCATCCCTTGCATATCTCTGTCCCTGTCTAAAAGTCTCTTAAATGCCACAATCGTATCTACCTCCACTACCACCCCCCTGCAGTGCATTCCAGGCACTTACCACTCTCTGTGCAGAAATATTGACCCACACATCTCACATCTGCTTTCAATTTTGGCCCTCTCACCATAAAGTTATGCCCTCTATTCTTGGACATTTCCACCCTGGGACAACCCTGTGTACCCTACCTATGCCTCTCATAATTTTCAGTTCAGTTGTTCAGTTCAGTTTCGTTTATTACCTTTATATTAATTTGTTTACTAATTTTATATACTTCTATCATGTCTCCCCTCAGCCTCCAGAGAAAACAATCCAAATTTGAATCCTTTAGTCTTTGACATTTATACTTAGGAAAAAGGTTCTGAATGTCCCTTAAGTGTTGGCCCTCAACACCACTTAGTTATAACAGGGACGTGCAGTCAGGGGAGGCAGAGCCTCACCTGTCATACTCCCAATGAAAATAGCTGTTAAGAAAAGTAAAGAAAAATAATAATAAAATAAAATAAATATAAAGATTTTTCCACTGATCTGTTATAAATGTCATTTCAATATGAATCTAGTCGTTTTTTATAGTAAAAATCACCAAATACAGGGAGAGATGAGCGGTGAGGCAGCGACAAGCTGAGCCTCCCCTCTGATTGTGCAACCCCTCAGAAACTGGATGGAGCGCGGGCAATAAGCGTGTGCCTGTTACTATCTCTCTGTATGTCACCAATGTAATGTTTGTGAACCCCTTCATTACATGTCCTCACCTTCCATAGTCCAGGTAACTTATTTCACGCATAAATATATTACATTTAGGCTCGCTGGTCTCATCATAAAACTGCAATGAAAAAGCACCAGGGGAGGCAGTGATCACATCTGCCTCACAGAGGGGGCGTGTCTTGAGCCCAGTGGAAGGAGAGCAAGTGTCAATTATGTAGGCTCAGCCCATGTAATTGACGCTGCCTCGCTCTCACCTCCACGTTAGCTAGCTTCAGCAGCGGCGGCGCAGCACTGGATTCCACCGCTGGCGGCGCGGACTTTCCAGCCGCGGGCGGCGCTGACTGGTAGGTTGATTCGTTCATTTGTATCGGCCGATTCGGAGGCTCTGAGCCGCTGGGAGCTCCCAATTGGGCCCCGCTGGAGTAATGTACTCTCGGCTCGGGTAGATCTACCCCGGGTGCAGGGGGGAGAGAGGGGTGGAGAGAGAGTAGAGGGGTGGAGGGGGAAGCAAGGGGTAGACGGGAAGGGGGGTGTGAGGGGAAATGGAGAAGGGGGAGAGGGGGAGGTGGGTCGTTCCCTCACGGTCCCGGGGCAGCACTCCTGCCCCTCCAGTCGCCGTGCTTCACGCACACAGCCCCGGCTCCACCCCTCTCTCTCCCCGGGGAGACGCGGTGATCAATACAGGGAGGGCCGGGCCACTGAAACTAGCCAGTGCCTCCCCAGCCATTGACCTCACCGCACGTCACTGGGTTATAATATTACAATTTGCCATTCCAATAGGAAATGATTCGAGCCTTGTTCTGGCCCTTGTTGAGACAATGAACTTGCAGTTGTGTTTAATGAACGAGCAGTAGGATGATAATGGGCACTCAAATTCCTTCGCATGTTGTTACCAGTTGATGTGTGATGCAATAACAAGTCCAAGGCAACCTCCCTTTGTTCTCCCAAGTGATCCCAAGGTCACATTCCTACCTTGTTCAATAATGCAGCCGAAGTCCTACATAATTGTAGACCTCATTTTTCGAGCGCAGTCTACATTGACAGATTAATTGCAAAACGGTAGCCCCATTCTTATTAACCCTCCTAACTGCCAATTCCATATGTTACTGGACACTCCATCAAGACCAGGGACAAGTACATTCCACTCACAAAGCGAGGCACCAACTTATGTGTAATTTTCAGTTTAGTTTAGTTTAGAGATACAGCGTAGAAACAGGCCCTTCGGCCCACCGTGTCCGCGCCGACCAGCAATCCCCGCACGTAAACAATATCTACACATAGACAATAGACAATAGACAATAGGTGCAGGAGTAGGCCATTTGGCACTTCAAGGAACAATTTACATGGATACCAAGCCAATTAACCTACAAACCTGTACGTCTTTGGAGTGTGGGAGGAAACCAATGATCTCGGAGAAAAACCCACGCAGGTCACGGGGAGAATGTACAAACTCCGTACAGACAAGCACCCATAGTCAGGATCGAACCCAGGACCCGGGGCTCTGACGCTGCAAGGCAGCAACTCTACCGCTGTGCCACCGTGCCGCCATGCTAAAAATACCCACAAAGTGCTGGAGTAAAGGCTCTGTCTTACCTGTTTGCGGTCATCGGCGGTGAAGCGCGGCATCGCCGGTAGCGAGGACTGCGCGGCAACGGCGAGAGCGTCGAGCCTATCCACCGGAGCACCGCACGGATGCTGCGCGGGGGCCGAGTTAATTCAAACACGGCGGGTCCCACGTGCTTGCGGTAAGTAAATAAAAGGGCGGGCCGACTGCGATGACGTCGGCCCGCCGCACGTGACTCACCAGCGGCGGCTGTGGCAGTGGAGGTTTGACGCACGGCGCTCGAGCCATACTGGCGGCGGCCCGTGCGAGCGGCCGTGCCGCACTCGTGCATCACTGGTGGAGGTTGTGCGGTGAGTATTTAGTTTTGGACATTGTCGATTTTATTTTAGCACCGCGCGGTGTTGGGAACACCGCCGCACGGCCCGGGAATTGTACTTTCTCACGAGTGCGCGGTCTATGGCGGCAGATTCTTCCCGTTTCGCCGCCATAGACCGCAGACTCGTGAGACAGGCCTTTAACTCAGCAGGTCAGGCAACAAGTGTGACTTTCTGGATTGAGACCCCTCTTCAGACTGATATAACATTGAGTATCCATATTCTTCATTGGAAATACATTTGGAGCATTGCGTGCAGTTCTGGTCGCCCCATTACAAAAAAGATGTGGAGGCTGTGGAGAGGGTGTACAGGAGGTTTACCAGAATGCTGCCTGAATTAGAGAGTTTCAGCTACAGGGAGGGGTTGGACAGACTTGGATTGTTTTCTCTGGAACGCCGGAGGTCGAGGGGAGACTTGATAGAAGTATATAAAATTATAAGAGGCATAGATAGGGTAGACAGTCAGAACCTCTTTTCCCAGGGTGGAAATGTCCAACACTAGAGGTCTTATTTATAAGGTGAGAGGGGAAACTTTAATGGAGATGTGTCGGGCACATTTTTTTACACAGAGAGTGTTGGGTGCCTGGAACGCATTGCCTGGGGTGGTGGTGCAGGCAGATATGATAGTGTGGTTTAGGAGGCTTTTGGATAGGCACATGAAAGTGCAGGGAATGGAAGGATATGGATCATGTACAGGCAGACAAGATCAGATTAACTCGGCATCATGTTTGGCACAAACATCGTGGGTCGAAGAGCCTGATCCTGCGCTGTACTGTTCTATGTTCTTTGGCAAGAGTCACGAGTGTTTTTATTGTCATATGTCCTGAAACTGAACAATGAAATTCTTACTTGCAGCAGCACAATGAATATGTGAACATAGTACTTGTCATGTTTAATTGCCTGAAGCTTGTAGGGAAGAAGTTGTTCCCGAACCTGGACGTTACAGTTTTCAGGCTCCTGTATCTTCTTTCCAATGGCAGGGGTGAAATGAGAGTGTGGCCAGGGTGGTGTGGGTCTCTGATGATGCAGCACCTCCAAGAGATCCCTTCGATGGTGGATGGGTCAGTACCCGTGATAGACCGGGCAGTGTTAGCCACTTTTTGCAACCTTCTTCATTGCTGGGCGTTCGAGTTGCCAAACCAGGCCATGATGCAACCAGTCAGTATGTTCTCTTTTCTCCAGAGATGCTGTCTAACCCATTGAGTTACTCCAGAACTTTATTTTATTTTGTCCTATATTATATGTTATTTCTATGGGGCTGGTTTGAGATAAAACTGGTAAAATAAAATGTGAAAAATTCTGCACTATAGAGACCAATTTGTAACCCACCTCAGGAGTGTTTTAATCAATCAGGAGAGATGTTGACCTGCTTATACCCATTTTACAGCATCAGATAAGTCAATGGAGTTAATATAACGCAACCAAACTCTGTGAAAAGAGGAACACCGCTTTCAGAAAGTAAAGGGCCTGTCCCACTTTTTTCAGCGACTGCCGGCACCCTATCAGTGTCGCCAAAAGATTTTGAACTTTTCAAAATCCAGCAGTGACAAAAAAATGTTGCGACACTTGAAAAAACACCGCGCGTCAATACATCGTCACGCCGCATCGCGCCGTGAATTTTTCAGAGACCTGATACGTCAGTCAATGATGCCGGCAGTCGCCGAAAAAATTGCCAAGTGGGACAGGCCCTTAAAATGCAAAGAAGTAACGAAGTTGTGTATAAGGCAATTTAATTCTATTTAGTGAAAGGAATTGGGAGCACCTCAGTCCCCTGTCAATCTTCCCACCAGATTAATGTAAATAATGAATTTGCTTTGGTGTGAAGGAAAGCAGAGGCTTTTATTAAAAAAAACAATCCTAATTAAAGTTCGAGGCCACGTTCTATAATAACAGTGTGATTACTTGAGAGTCGTGCTAAGTCACGGAATGGTGATTTGGGAGCCAGAAATTAATATTGAAAATCACAGGGCACAATATTTAATGTTCATGTTGTGCATGTAGGTTTGAGGCAATTAAAATAACTGAACAAACTAATTTATTTTAGAAAGATTGAGAAACAATAAAGGCATTAAAATAATCTAATAACAAAAAATAATAATCTGAAAAATTAATTAAACCTCCCAAACTAGAACCACTTTTAAACTTATCACTCCATCCATTTTTTGTCCTTCAGAAAGATTTGGTCCTGAAAAGCTGGGGATCTCTGTAGAGAAGGGTTTAGACACTAGACTTCCTGAGCTAGGGTACTCTGTTCCCTTTAGTTTAGAGATAGTGTGGAAACACGCCCTTCGGCTCATTGAGTTCATGCCAACCAGCGATCACCCGTACACCAGTTTTATCCTAAACACCAGGAACAATTTTCAGAAGCCAATTAAACCAACAAACTTGCACGCCTTTGGGATGTGGGAGAAAACTGGAGCACGTACAATGGAAGAATGTACAAATGCCATACGGACGAAAATATTCAATAAATTAATAATCCCAATATAGTGCGCAAATGCCCAAAGTCCTTATGCAAGCAAGACAGTCCATAGTTCATAGTTTAGTGTTGTGTAGTGTTCAAGAGCCTGATTGTTTTTGAGAAGAAGCTGTTTTTGAACTTGGCGATCACAGTTTTCAGACTCCTGTACCTTCTTCCCGATGGAATCATACAACACGGAAACAGGCTCTTTGGACCAACTCACCCATGCTTAGTCCATCTGCCTGCCTTTGGCCCATATCCCTCTACACCTTTCATATCCATGTACCTGTCCAAGTGTCTATTAAATGTTGCATTGTACCTGCCTCAACTACCTCCTCTGGCAGCTTGTTCCATATAGCCATCACCCTCTTTGTGAAAAAGTTGTCCCTCAGTTTCCTATTAAATCCTTCCCCCCTCATCTAAAACCTGTGTCCTCCGGTTCCTGATTCCCCGAGTCTGGGTCAAAGACTCTGTACATTCACAATACCTATTCCCCCTTAACTTACCTATCCAGATACTTGCAACGTTTCATTGCCATTTAGCTTGAGGGGCTTTAAATTTGGAATCAGAGAGAATAAATGAAGGAAAGAGAGTTGAAAGATGACAAAGAACAAAGGGGGAAGCCATTAACTGTAGCAGGTGTCAGCTGTGCAGTGCCAGGTTCTTTGAAGAACTGAAAGGGGTAATTTCATTATAAGCATTAATTTAATATTCTCAAGGCCTTCATTTATTGTCCAAAAAAAAGCATGACAAGTGAAGTTCTACTTAAAAGAAAGAAACTTTATGGGTGGTCCAAGTGCAGACAACTCTGCTTGACCTGAAATTCCATTCTCAAACAGCAAGATAACAGAAAGTGATCTAATACTGTAAATTCAGTAGCAGTTTTTTCAGAGATTCAGGCCCTCGGGCTCACCAAGTCCACACTGACCACCGATCACCCGTTCACACTAGTTCTATGTTATTCCGCTTTTGCATTCAATCCCTACAGACTAGGGGGGTTTTACAGAGGGCCATTTAATCTACAAACCCGCACGTCTTTGGGATATGGGAGGAAACCAGAGCACCCAGAGGAAAGTGCAAACTCCACACAGACAGCACCCGAGGTCAGGATCAAAACCGGGTCCCTGGTGCTGTGAGCCAGCAGCTCTACCCGCTGTGTCGTGTTGTCACGCTGTGCCAAATAAGTTTCAGGTCACAACTTCACCTAAAACATCAATGGCACTAATGATGAAACTCCATATCCCCCACCAAGCATCTGTCACTCCCTCCATTGACATTTCTGTCTTGCCCCAGTACATCTGAAATGACCAACGCTGGACTTCTGAAATATCAAAACATTGGATTACCACATACTTAAAGTGTTATTAATGTTTGTAATTGAAAGAGTTGCTAGTTTCTGTCCTATGGAGTTCCCATAAAGATAGACACAGAAAGCTGGAGTAACTCAGCAGGTCAGGCAGCATTTCTGGAGAGAAGGAATGGGTGACATTTCGGGTCGAGACCCTTCTTCAGCCTAGTTAGGAAAAAGGGAAACAAGAGATATAGACAATGATGTAGAGAGATAAAGAATAATGGATGAAAGATATGCAAAAAAGTAATGATGATGAAGGAAACAGGCCATTGTTATCTGTTTGTTGGGTGAAAACGAGAAGCTGGTGCAACTTGGGTGGGGGAGGGATAGAGAGAGAGGGAATGCTGGGGTTACTTGAAGTTAGAGAAATCAATATTCATACCACTGGGCTGTAAGTTGCCCAAGCGAAATATGAGATGCTGTTCCTTTAATATGCGTTTAGCCTCACACTGACAATGGAGGAGAACTAGGACAGAAAGGTCTGTGTGGGAATGGGAAGGAGAATTAAAGTGCTTAGCAACCAGGAAATCAGGTAGGTACAGGCGGACTGAGTGAAGGTGTTCAGCGAAACGATCGCCCAGTCCACGCTTCGTCTCGCCGATGTATGAGTTCGCATCGAACAACGGATACAGTACATGAGGTTGGAGGAGGTGCAAGTTAACCTCTGCCTAACCTGAAAGGACTGTCGGGGTTCCTACACATGGAGTTTTCACAGTTGTGCAAGATTAAACTTTCCCCACACGTTTCACCTTGAAGCTGAGAAGGGCAAAGTTTGAAGGAGATGTGCAGGATAAGTTTCTTTCCACAGGTGCCTGCAACGTGCGGTCGGGAGCGGTGGTGGAGGCTTGATAGGATAGTGGCATTTAAAAGGCTTTTAGACAGGTACACGGACACAATTCGCCATAAGGAGAGGTTAGACAAACATGGATTTTTGTCTCTGGAATGCTGGAGGCTGGGGGAAGACCTGATAGAAGTATATAAAATTATGATGCATAGATAGCAGAGACACTGGACCTTTTTTGCCAGTGTGGAAATGTCCAGCACTAGAGGGCATCGCTTTAAGGTGAGAGGGGCAAAGTTTAAAGGAGATGCGTGGGACTTTTTTTACACAGATGGTGGTGGGTGCCTGGAGCGTACTGCCAGGAGTAGTCATGGAGACAGATACGATAGTGGCGCTTTAGAGACTTTTGGATACACACATGGATATGCAGGGAATGGAAGGAGATGGATAATGTGCAGTCAGATAAGCGATGGTACGTGGGAAGGAACTGCAGATGCTGGTTTATACAGATGCTCCCCGATTTACGATGCTTCGACTTACGATATTTCGACTTTACGATGGTGCAGACGCTGGGCAATGGCAGCGAGCCGCAGCTCACTTCCGGTCACGTGATCACATTGTATGCGTTTACGATATGTTTATCGGAATGTAACCCCATCGTAGGTTGAGGAGCAGCTGTACCGAAAATAGACACAAAATGTTGTAGTAACTCGGCGGGTCACACAGGAATAGGTGATGTTTTGGGTTAGAACCCTTCTTCAGAGTCTGAAAAAGAGTCTGAAGAAGGGTTCTGTCCCGAAATATCACGTATTCCTTTTCTCCAGAGATGCTGCCTGACCCGCTGAGTTACTCCTGCATTTTGTGTCTATTTCCAGATAAGAGATGTGTTTGGAATTAGGTTCGGCACTGACTTCGTGGGCCGAAGGGCCTTTTCCTCTGCTGCACTGTTCTATTTTGTTCTATAAAGAAAGGAACACAGGATTGGAGCATTGTTGGGCTGGCAACACAGGTTCAGCCCACTCGTGCCCTCCCCTGCTTCACGTAACACAGGAAAATGTTCTAAATCACTGTTGCAATAAATCAACTTCCTCCTCAGATGAATCTTTATTGTGCCACCATCATCCTGTCACTGTCGTATTATTATCTTATCCAAACCTGATATTGCCGTAAATCCTTTATTGTAGCTATCATCCCTATAATTGCTTCAACAAACTACATACTGTTGCCATAAACTTCAAATTATTTCCATTAGCCGCCTAGTGTATTCTTATACCCCATAACAGTGTTTAGGTTTATTATTGTCATGTGTATCAAGATACAACAAAAAGCTTTTATTTGCGTTCTATTTAATCAAATCAGATAACACTGCATAAGAATACAATCGAGCCAAACTCAAGTACAACAGATAGAGCGAAGAGAAAAATACCAGAGAGCAGTACATAGAAACATAGAAACATAGAAAGTAGGTGCGAGAGTAGACCACCAGGCCCATCGAGCCCGCACCGCCATTCGCTCATGGCTGAACACTAAACAGACACCCTTACCCACAAACAGTAGACACAAGACACAGAACACAAGACACTACCCTCCCCTTTATATCGCTATCACCCCTCTCCACCCCAAGAACCGCGTGATCTCCTGGGGGAGGCAAAAAAACGGATAAAAACCCAGGTCCAATTCGGGAAAAAAATCCGGGAAATTCCTCTCCGACCCCAATCCAGGCGATCGACACTTGTCCAGGAGATCACTCAGGTCTTACTATACTAACCATACCTAGGTCCATATCCCTGCCCTCTCCCCGTAGCCCCTTATCCCCTTGGCAGCTAAAAAACCATCTATTTTAGACTTAAATATATTTAATGTTTCTGCTTCCACTGCTCCCTGGGGCAGTGAATTCCATAAATTAACCACCCTCTGGGTGAAGAAGTTCTTCCTCATCTCAGTTTTAAAAGAGCCCCCTCTTATTCTACAACAATGTCCCCTAGTTCTAGTTTCCCCGATCATTGGGAACATCCTCGGTGCATCCACCCGATCAAGGCCCCTCACGATCTTATATGTTTCAATGAGATCGCCTCTCATTCTTCTAAACTCCAAAGAGTAGAGTTCCAGCCTACTTAACCTTTCCTCATATGTCAATCCCCTCATTGCAGGAATTAATCTTGTAAACCTTCGCTGCACTGCCTCCAGGGCCAGTACATCCTTTCTTAAGTATGGACCCCAGAACTGTACACAGTATTCCAAATGTGGTCTCACTAATACTGTGTACAGCTGCAGCAAGACCTCCGTGTTTTTATACTCAATCCCCCTAGCAATAAAGGCCAAAACTCCATTGGCCTTCCTGATTGCTTGCTGCACCTGCATACTAACTTTTAGTGATTCATGTACTACTACCCCTAGATCCCTTTGCGTTGCATTACAACGCAGCTCCACCTCATTTAGAAAATAACTTGCCCTATCATTTTTTTCCCCAAAGTGAATGACTTCACATATATTAGTATTAAATTTCATCTGCCAAATTTCTCCGCATCGCTGCGCAACAGTTCTAGAGAAAAAGTCCAATGTCTGCAATGAGGTAGGTTGGAGGCTCAGTACTATCCCTAGCTTATGGAAGGACCGTTCAGAAGCCTGATAACAGAGGGGAAAACACTGTTCCTGTCTGAGGTGGTGCGTGCTTTCAAGTTTCTGTACCTTCTGCCCTGATGGGAGTGAGGGGAAAGAGAATGACAATTCATTGTTAATTAATACTCGACAAATGTGGTGGAAGAAGGGTCCCAACCTGGAATGTCACCTGTCCATGTTCTCCAGCGATGCTGCCTGACCCGCTGAGTTACTCCAACATCTTGTGTGTGTTTTTTGGTAAACCAGCATCCGCAGCTCCTCGTGTGTCCTTGTGGTGTTATTATCTCCCAGGGACATGGTGGGCATCATAGGTGCAGCTGGCTGGAGCACAGTCTTCTGTTTTCCGATCCAGATACCTTTTCCAGAGAAACAGGTAATAGTTAGAGCCATTAGACTAAGATATATTTAATTGAACTTTCCAGTGGAACTAAATGAAAGAGACAAATGTTGCCGTAAAATGTAATTCCCGTGAAGACTAACATCCGATAATCACCAACTGCACTGCCGCCCCTAGGGAGGCTTGGAGATGAACGTTCCCAGCCTAAGCTGACGGGACTGAAGGAATGCACAGGTTACTATAGAAACTCTAACTGTGGCACATCCAGAATCTAGGGATCTTGGGATCCATAACTACCTTAAAATGGCAACACAGGAGTGGTAAATAAGATACGTGGTCTGCTTGCCTACATTGGTCAGGGCATTGAGGATAAGCCAGGAAGTCACATTGCAGCTTTATAGGACTTTGGTTAGGCTGGATAGATTCATGAAGTCATATAATGTGGAACAGGCCCTTCGACCCAACTTGCCCACAACGACTAACATGTCCCACCTATCTTGTTTGCCTGCGTTTGCATTTGGAGTATTACAACCCGAGTGCCCAGGAACGGAAAAGACTACAAAAAGTAGTAAACACTGCCCAGTCCATCATCGGCTCTGACCTCCCTACCATCGAGGGGATCTATCGCAGTCGCTGCCTCAAAAAGGCTGGCAGCATCATCAAGGACCCACACCATCCTGGCCACACACTCATCTCCCCGCTACCTTCAGGTAGAAGGTACAGGAGCCTGAAGACTGCAACGTCCAGGTTCAGGAATAGCTACTTCCCCACAGCCATCAGGCTATTGAACTCAACTCAAACAAAACTCTGAACATTAATAGCCCATAATCTGTTTATTTGCACTTTATCTGTTTATTTATTCATGTGTGTATATATTTATACAATGGTATATGGACACACTGATCTGTTCTGTATTCATGCCTTCTATATTCTGTTGTGCTGAAGCAAAGCAAGAATTTCATTGTCCTATCTGGGACACATGACAATAAACTCTCTTGAATCTTGAATCTTGAACATGCAGTTCTATTCGTCGCATTATAGGAAGGATGTGGAGGCTTTCAAAAGATGCAAATGAGATTTACCAGAATGATGCCTGAATTTGAGGGTATTAACTACAGGGAGAGGTTGGACAAACGTATTGTTTTCTCTGGAGCACCGGAGGTTGAGGGGAGACCTATTAGAAGTATATACAATTATGAGAGGCATAGATAGGGTAGACAGTCAGAACCTTTTTACCAGGGTGTCAAGTCAAGTCACATTTATTTATATAGCACATTTAAAAACAACTCTCGTTGACCAAAGTGCTTTACATTTGTTATAAGAATAGTATACACAAGCAAACTACATACATATATACAAATAGCCCTCGCTCAGAGGACGTCAAGAAAGGCTTGGGAGAACAGATAAGTTTTTAGTCTAGACTTAAAGTAGTCGATGGAGGGGGCAGTTCTGATGGGGAGGGGGATGCTGTCCCACAGTCTAGGAGCTGCAACCGCAAAGGCGCGGTCGCCCCTGAGTTTATGCCTAGACCGTGGGACATTCAGCAACCCCAAGTCGGCCGATTTAAGGGCATAGCTTTAAGGTGAGAGGGGCAAAGTTTAAAGGAGAATTGCATGGCATGTTTCTTACACAGAGGGTGGTGGGTGCCTGGTACACCCGGCTGGGGGTGGTGGTGGAGGCAGATATGATAGTGATGT
The DNA here is from genome assembly GCA_038087875.1 of Malacoraja senta. Classification (NCBI taxonomy): domain Eukaryota; kingdom Metazoa; phylum Chordata; class Chondrichthyes; order Rajiformes; family Rajidae; genus Malacoraja; species Malacoraja senta. Next base: position 29,717,005 of record CM075985.1, read on the forward strand.
TTAAGAGGATTTTAGATAGGCACATGGATATGCAGTGAATAGAGATACAGATTATGTGCCGGCTGAGGAGATTAGTTCAACTAGACTTCATGTGAAAGTAACATTTAAGTGTATTTTAGATAGGTACACGGATATGCAGGGAATGGAGGGATATGGATTATCTGCAGGCGGTCTTGGAATCATGTTCGGCACGGTAAAAGGCCTGTCTCACGAGTCTGCGGTCATTGGCGGCGAAACGGGAAGAATCTGCCGCCATAGACCGCGCACTCGTGAGAACGCACAATTCCGGGGCCGTGCGGCGGTGTTCCCAACACCGCACGGTGCTAAAATAAAACCGACAATGTCGAAAACTATATACTTACTGCACAACCTCCACCAGTGATGCACGAGTGCGGCACGGCCGCCGCCAGTGTGGCTCGAGCGCCGTGCGTCAAACCTCCACTGCCACAGCCTCCGCCAGTGAGGCACGTGTGCGGCACGGCCGCAGGCACAGCCATCGCTACAGCGCCTCGATCAGGACGGCCGCCACCACAGCCGCCGCTAGTGAGTCACGTGTGGCGGGCCGACGTCATCGCAGTCGGCCCGCCCTTTTTTTTACTTACCGCAAGCACGTGGGACCCACCGTGTTTGAATTACTCGGCCCCCGCGCAGCATCCGTGCGGCGCTCCAGTGGATAGGCTCGGCGCTCTCGCCGTTGCCGTGCGGTCCCCGCTACCGGCGACGCCGCGCTTCACCGCCGATGACCGCTAACAGGTAAGACAGAGACTTAAGGCAGCAACTGCACCACCGAGCCACAGCATGTTTTATTATGTTTTGTTATTAAACATAGCAGAGCAGGAAAGTTAATAAAGTTCCAGATAATCAGGCAAGGTCAACCTGGATTGTGAAAGAGATATATGTTTGGCAGACTTTTTGAAGAATGAACATGGGCAGGGGATAATTGAGAACCCGTGACTGCACTATACATGGATTTCCAGAAGGCATTTGATAAGGCAGCACATTCAAGATTATTGCAGATAGTAAGAGCCCAAGATAGGGGGTAGAACATCATGTCAAGAGAGTCAAGTCAGGAGTCATAGAGTTATACAGCACAGTAACAGGACCTTCGGCCCAACTCATCCATGCCAACTGATTTCCCCCATCTACAGTAAGCTAGTCCACTTGCCTGCTTTGGTCCATATCCCTCTAATTTGTTCCTATCCAGGTAACTGTCCAAGTGTCTTTTAAAAGTTGACACAAAATGTTGGAGTAACTCAGCGGGTCAGGCAGCATCTCTGTAGAAAATGAATAGGTAATATTTTGGGTCGGGACCCTTCTTCAGATAAATCTCAAAGAACAGCGAGAACGTACAAACTCCATACAGACTGCGCCCGAGGTTAGGATCGAACCCGGGTGTCTGGCGCTGTGAGGCAGCACGTCTACCGCTGTGCCACTGTGCTACTCGTCATTCTATGAAACAAAATATCAAAACCAATACGAAGTGCGAAAATCGCAAATGACAGTCGAATAGACTCCATAGATCAACTGAACTGGGCAGCAGACCCTTGGGAAATATCTTCCTGAAGCCAAGAAGAGGATGATATAACTGTCCAATCTTCTTCTACACAATGGTAACAGAATCTGATGAGCATTATAAATGGTTGCTGTCTGCTTGGGTTTGAAAAGTAAATAACATCAGTGCAGATCAGACTTGCCAAAAATCTTTTGTACATTCTCCAGTATAACGTTCTTTCCATTATTATCTGATGTAATGGCAGTAAATTAATTAACTAGTTGGTCTTCGGTCATCTGTAACAGTCACATAAAGAGGCACAGTTGGTAGAGTTTCATTTCACTGCACCTTCGGGTGTATGTGACGAATAAAATTGACTTTGACTTTGACTTTGTCTCACAGTGCCAGACACCCAGGTTCGATCCTGACTACGGATGCTGTCTGCACAGAGTTTGCACGTTCTCCCAGTGACCGCATGGGCTTCTTTTGGGTAGAAGCAGGTATAATATCACTTTTAAAAGACGTTTGACAGATGTATGGACAGGATAGGTTTAGGGGTCCGTGGGCCGCCTCTGTGTGGAGTTTGCAAGTTCTCCTTGTGACCACGTGGGTTTCCTCCGGGTGCGCCGGTTTCCTCCCACATCCCAAAGACGTGCAGGTTTGTAGGTTAATGGGCCTCTGTAAATTGCCCCTAGTGTGTAGAGAGTGGATGAGAAAGTGGCATTACATAGAACTAATGCGAATGGGCGATCGATGGTCAGAATGGACTTGATTGGTCGAAGAGCCTATTTCCGCTGTATAAACAAAATCAATGTCTCATAATGGGACAAATCAGTATGTTCATTAAGTTCTAGGAGCAGAATTAGGCCGTTCAGCCCATGAAGTTATTCCGCTATTCAATCATGGCTGATCTAATTTTCCTTCTCAACCCCACTCCCCTGCCTTCTCCCCGTAACCCCTGACGCCCGTAATAATCAAGAATCTGTCAATCTCTGCCTTAGAAATATCCATTAACGGCCTCCACAGCCGTCTGTGGCAACGCATTCCACAGATTCACCACCCTCTGACTAAAGCAAGGCACTAAATTCATCAAACAGGGCTTAAATGTACAAAGGACGATGTTCTGTCTTGGCACTGGATAGCCGTAAACATTCCTAATTAGGATATCTGAGCCTGAAACATTTTGATTCTATATCTCTCACCAGAGGTTTGGCATTTTCCCCTTGATTTACATTGCAGAAAATGAACCAAGTACCAAAGAAAACCCTAAAGATATGAAAGCAATTCATTTTAATTGACATAGTGATGCAGTAGTTAGTAGTTACTGGGAACTTGGTTCCAATCCACGCAGGTTTAAAATGGTTCAATTTCAGTAGATGTGACAAGATATGTCACATCTACTTAGATACGGCAGGGTTTCTGAGGCTCATGTTGTCGACCTCCCCGTGGTGAGCCCAGTCAACTGACCTCAGGCAGGCGAACGACAACAAGCAGAGACAGCAGCAGCGCCGCAGCTTGGCGCCAACCCGGAGCGTGCGCCCTTTGTAGGGCGGGCACCAACGGATGTCGAAGCGGATGGCATCACCCTGCTGCAGACTTCTGCTGCCTCAAATGCAAGAAGAAGCGGGGTTTCTCGTTTTGTGCACAATTCAGTAATATGATACTATACGTATCCACGACTATACATAAGTGCAAGGGTACAACAATTGTAGGTCGGAATAGTTTCCTTGAAACCATCACAAGTAGATAGGGAGGTCAAGAAGGCTTCAGTCAAAGTATTGAGTATAGAAGTTGGGAGGTCATGTTACAGTTGTTGAGCAGCACCGTGGCGCGGTGGTAGAGTTGCTGCCTTACAGAAAATGCAGCGCCAGAGACCCGGGTTCGATCCCGACTATGGGTGCTGACTGTATGGAGTTTGTACGTTCTCCCCTTGACATGTGTGGGTTTTCTCCGAGATCTTCGGTTTCTTCCCAGACTCCAAAGACATACAGGTATGTAGGATAATTGGCTTTGTAAATGTAAAAATTGTCCCTAGTGGGTATAGGATAGTGTTAATGTGCGGGGATCGTTGGTTGGCGTGGACCCGGTGGCCTGAAAGGGGCTGTTTCCGCACTGTATCTCTAAACTAAACTAAACTAAAGACATTGTTGAGGCCACAGTTAGAGTATTGTGCTCAGCTTTGGTCACCCCGTTAAAGGAAAGATGTTAAGCTGGAAAGGGTGCAAAAAAGATTTACGAGGATGTTGCCAGGACTTGAGGGCCTGAGCTATAGGGCAATCTAGGACTTAATTTTTGGTAGAGTAGGAGGATACGGTGTGATCTTATAGAGAAGTATAAAATCATGAGAGGAACAGGTAGGGAAAAGACACAGAGTCTTTTACCCAGCGTAGGGGAATCGACAACCAGGGGATATACATTTAAGGTGAGGGGGAAAAGATTTGATAGGAACATGTGGGGCAACTTTTTTAAACAGATGATGGTAGGTATATGGAATGAGCTGGTGGTGGAGGTAATTGAGGCAGGTACTATCATAACGTTTAAGAAACATTTAGACAAGTACATGGATGGGAAAGGTTCAGAGGGATATGGGCCAAACACAGGCAGGTAGGACTAGTGTAGATAGGGCATGTTGGTTGGCATGTGCAAGATGGGCCGAAGGGTCTGTTTCCACGCTGCATGACTCTATGACTCTATGAGTAGATTTAATTCCCTCCACAACCTCCTCGCCTTCCCCCAGATCTTCTACCAGTCATCTACACCAGAGGCAATTTACAGAGGACCAATTAACCTACCAACCTGCACCTGGGGAGAACATGCAAACTCCACACATGTGCAGCACCCGAGGTCAGGATTGAACCTGGGGCTCTGGCCCTGTGCTTATGTTATATCTTCTCATCGAGTCATACAGCGCAAAAACAGGCTCTTCCGCTTCACTTGCCCATGCCGACCAAGATGCCCCATCTGCCTGCGTTTGGCCCGTATCCCTCTAAACCTTTCCGATCCATGTACCTGTTCAAATATCTTTTAAATGTTGTTATAGTCCCTGCCTCAACTACCTCCTCTGGCTACTCGTTCCAAATACCCACCACCCTCCGAGTGAAAAAAGTTGCCCCTCAGGTTCCTATTAAATCTTTCCCCTCCCACCTTAAACCAATGTTGTCTGGTTCTTGATTCCCCATGTTGGGTAAAAGACTCTGTACCTTCACCCTATCTACTCCCCTCCTGGTTCCATGTAAAGAGAGGGAGGATAGACTGGTGAATTCATCCCCCAGGAAGCCACAAACACCTGAATGACCCATCAGCACGACAAAGTAACGGTAACCCTACGTCCCATTTATAAGGGTGCCTGTGGTGTGTGACAGATCAGAGAAAGAGACCAGGTTTCACAATGTCAGGCAGGAGAAGACTTGCCAGTTTCCTGTCATTTTAGTATCGGCATGGATGGACTGCTGCTGAAGGCTTTTTAGTAACCTTTCCGATTCTCAAAATAGTAATAATTGGTCATTTAGGCTTGTGAACCGTCGGTCATTCTCCTGAATAAGTGGTAAAAAGACTTGTCTGAGTGTAAATGAGTCACTTGGAAATTGTAATTTATGCCAGAAGAGTATTGAGCAAACAAAGCTACATTTTCAAGCTCTAACTAAAGACTAGAAAGGAGAGGGATTTACACAGAACAGCAGTGTGAAAAGTATTTGTACAGGGGCGCAGCTGGTAGAGCTGCTGCCTCACAGCACAGCACATCATGTTATTGTTGCTAAACACAGGCAGGTGGGACTAGTGTAGATGGGGCACGTTGCTTGACGTGAGAAATTTGGGCTGAAGGGCCTGTTTCCATGCTGTGTTACTCTGTAACTCTATGACACCAGAGACCCCGGATCAATCCTGACCACGGGTGCAGTCTGTGTGGAGTTTGCACGTTCTCCTGTGACCACGTGGCTTTCCTGTGGGGAGAAGCTCAGTTCAGTCAAGTTTAGTTTGTTTTTAGAAGCGGATACAATATGACTTTTATTGGTTCCCATTAGGCAGGAATCTGATGAGAACTAATAATGTGGGAATCCATATGAGGAAATTAGTTGAATTTCAACTAATTACCTCATAGAGATGAATGTTTATTGATTCATTGAATGCGTTCCCATGGCTCTAAGCATGGGAAAGCCATTATTTTCCATGGCTTTGTCAAATTTACAATCTTACCTTTAGATAGATCCAATGGGCTACTCTAATATATATATATATTTACGAGAAACTATAGTTGTCCCAGAGAATGGAATCTCAGATTATTAAGGAAGCCACCAGCTAATGCTCATTGATTTTGTTGAGAAATCAGATCTTTAGACCCATTGTCAAGATCCTTAAATCCCTCCACAAACAGACTCATCAGTGTGAAAAGCTAGATGAGTGTGAAAAGCAGGTTGAGCATAAAGGCAGGCCTGGCCCACCATGTCCATGGTGACCTTTTGATCACCCGCTCGCACTAGTTCTAAGTTATCCCCTCTTTTGCGTCCACTCCCTACACACTAGGGGGCAATTTACAGAGGTCAATTAACCTACAATCCTGCACGTCTTCGGGATGTGGGAGGAAACCGGAGCATCCGGAGGGAACCCATGGGGTCACGGGGTGAACTCCACACACAGACAGCAACCGAGGTCAGGATCGAACCTGGGTCTCTGGCCCCGTGAGGCAGCGGCTCTACCAGAAATGTGTCTTTTTCTGTAAACCAACATCTGCAATTCCTTGTGTCTTCACTGAATACAAATGTAATCGATCCTTGTAAACCACAACACAGTATGATCATTGCCAAAGAGCCTTACTGCTGGATGCAACAATTAATGGTCTTCCACTCCATGTAAGATAAATTCAACCCAGTTTAATTTATTAGAAGCAGTTTAGGTTCATGGTGGTTTGAAAATAAAGTCTGAGCTATAAAAATAAATTTGGAGCAGAAATATAGACAAGAACCTCACACAGCCTCTGGTGAGTTCATGCTTTAGACTGACATCATTTGTTTTTCAACAAACTGGTCGTAAATGAATATAGAATGTATTCTTGGTTCACTTTGTATATTTGATCTGATCTGCGTTAGCTAAAAGGAAAACTTTGGCATGTGGGATTGGAGAGGATGCCCTGAATTCATGAACCAATGTTATTTTAATACTAATGACTCATATATTTGGAACCCATTGGTGATGAGGCTCAAAAAAACACTGGAAAATCCAGCTTCAAGTGAATAACTTGCAAATGGCCTTTATTTTTGCTGTAAGCTCCGTGACTTAATAACTACTTCTTGTGTATGAGCTGCAGGATCTTATCTTCAACAATTCTGTACTTTTAATTCGTTATCAGAGCAGAGGTTACTCTTGTCAGCAGTTTAACTATTTGTGAAGGGTAGTGTGTGGCCATGCACACAAATATTCCATCCAATCTCTACACCGCAAAGTCCCAGCAACAGTTGGATGAAGCGCCAGAGACCCGAGCTCGATCCTGACCTGTCGGTGTGGAGTTTGCACGTTCTCCCTGTGAACGCGTGCTTGGGTTTCCTCCTGGTGCTCAGGTTGTCTCCCACATCCCAAAGACAACAATCAACAATCAACAACAATCAGTTTTATTCGTCACATTGCACATAAAGCGCAAGTGAAATGAATTTGCCAGCAGCGGTACAATGATAAAGAACACACTAAAAATTGAACACAAACATCCACCACAGCATTCATCACTGTGGTGGAAGGCACAAAAATTGTCCAGTCCTCCTCCATTTCCCCCCGTGGTCGGGACCTCAACCCTCCGCAGCCGTCGCTGCGGGCGTCCAGATGCACAGTCAGGTAAAAGTCCAGGTAAGTCCTGAATGGGCTCTTCCCCACCGGCTTGTACGTTAATTGGCCCTCTGTAAATTGCCCCCACCCCCACCCCCACCCCCACCCCCACCCCAGTGTGTAGGGAGTGGACAAGAAAGTGGGATAACATAGAACTAGTGTGAATGGGTGATCGATGGGCCGAAGGGCCTGTTTCCATGCTGTATCTTTCAATTCAATAGTAAATGGGACAACTGGCCAGGTGATCAGACTGATGGGTGAGAGGGAAACTTGGAAGCTGCAGAATAACTCCAGTTCTTGGGAACATTCCCTGACAGAGATGAAAAGAAATGGGTCCGTGTAATAAACCTAATCCTGAACCATAGCAGTCAGATACTCTGGGAGGGAGGGTAGTGTGATTGTGAGCAAGCTGTTGGCGCAGTTGATGTTGGAGAATTCACTTCCAAACATGATGGTTGTAGATTTATAGAGTCATAGAGTGACTCGTGGCCCTTCGGCCCAACTCGTCCATGGCCACCACTTTGTGCCAGCTTTACATTTTAGACTTTAGAGATACAGCATGGAAACAGGCCCTTTGGTCCACCGAATCTGTGCCGACCAGCGATCACCCCATATACTAGTTCTATTCTACACACTAGGGAAGTTACAATTTACAGAAGCCAATTAACCTTCAAACCTGTGTCTTTGGAGCATGGGATGAAATCGGAGCACCCGTAGAAAACCCGTGCGGTCACAGGGAGAACGTACACAGATAGCACCTGTTGTCAGGATCGAACACGGGTCTCCGGAGTTGTGAGGCAGCAACTCTAAAACTGCGGCACTGTGTTGCCCCTCGATGCTAGTCCCACCTGCCCGCATTTGGCCCTTATCCCTCTAAACCTCTCCTATCCATGTAGCTGTCCATTAAGGTCACCAATACCAACCAATAGTTTCCAGTCTACTCCTATGCCTGTAATAAAATAACCCATGTAAGTAAATGTGTCGGAAGGAACTATAGATACTGGTTTACATACAAGATAGACACAAAATGTTGTAGTAACTCAGCGAGTCAGCCAGCATCTCTGAAGAAAAGAAATAGATGACGTTTCGGGTCTGAAGAAAGGTCTCGACCTGTAACGTCACCTATTCCTTTTCTCCAGAGATACTGTTTGGCCCATTGAGCTACTCTGTATGGAGTTTGTACCTTCTCCCTGTGACCGCGTGGGTTTTATTCGGGTGGTCCGCTGAGCTACTCCAATATTTTGTGTCTATCTTCCGTGAAAGGAAATGGATGGAAATGAAAGATCAAGGAGGATGATTTTGAAACTTGCCCTCTCCTGAGTCCTCCACCGCCCACCATCTGCTTTCAGCAGGAGCTTTGACTGGGCTTGGAGTACTGGCAGCAACGATACACAAAGTCAGAGACAAAGTCCGGATGATGAGGTTTGCAGCTGGGTTGCTTTGCTCAGAATTGTTTTTCAGTCTTGAAATAATGTTAAAGATGTAAAGACAGGCAATGGATGGAGAGTTAGAGTCATGGAGTCATACAGCTCAGAGGCAGGCCCTTTGGCCCATCAAGTACATGTTTACCCACTGACCCTCCATTAACCCCTTCTTGCAATGGTCACTGGACATCAAAGTTACAGATACAAGGAAAGACACAAAATGCTGGAGTAACTCGGCGGGACAGGCAGCATCTCTGGAGAGACAGAATGGGTGACGTTTAGGTCGAGACCTTTCTTCAGAGGTGGCAAGGAGGTAAAGGAAGTCAAGATCAGACCAGCCATGATCTTACTGAATGAGAGAGCAGATTTGGGGAGCCACGTGATGTGTTGTTCCTGCTTCTTGTGCTCTTAAATATTGTTATGTAACTTTAACATAAAACTGTACTGAAAATGACTCAAAGTGCTGGAGTAACTCAGCAGGTCAGGCAGCATCTCTGGAGAGTGTGGATTGGTGACGTTTTGGGTCGAGACCATTCTTCAGGAATGGTGGTCGAGGCAGATACAATCGTGACGCTTAAGAGGCTTTTAGATAGGCACATTGATATGCAGGGAATGGATCGCCAGTAGACAGAGGAGATTAATGTAACGTTGTACCTTGTTGATGGTGGGCCAAAGGGCCTGTACCTGTGCTGTACTGTTCTATGTAATACTCAATGTAGCCGAGAGCCATTATTAATCTAAACACTTGCATTCAGGACCTTTCTCTCCTTTATTTCAAATGTTTCACTTGAAACATTCTGATGAAAGGCTATTGATCTTAAACAATATCTCTGTTGCTGTCTCCAAGGCTGCCCGTCCTGCCAAGTCTCTTCAGCAAATCTTTTATTTAAGGCAACCCCTTGTCAGTTTTAGAGAAAAGAATTAACAAAAAAACTTCATTCATTATAAAAATATGTACAAAACCAAGACCGTACAAAAATCTCCACACATTCTTTGTGTCGATACTTTCAATTGTGTCATACTCGGTGTGTCGAAACAAGAAACTGCAGATGCTGGTTTACAAAAAAGACCCATAGTGCTGGAGTAACAATGGGTCAGGCAGCATCCCTGGAAAACATGGATAGGTGATGTTTCAGCTTCACAATTCACGACTCTTCAATCCTTTTGTCTCACACCTTCTGCTTTAGTCCATCCAGCTGCCTATCAACCCCCTCCTCTCACCTGTGCTCACCTACACTTTGATCTACCCCTTCTCTCTCCCAGCTTTCTTACCCCCCCCCCCACCCCACCCCATAATCAGTCTGTTGGAGGATCATGAACATCACCTATGCATGTACTCCAGAGATTCTGCCTAATCCACGGAGTTACTCCAGCACATTGTGTCCTATCCAGCAGTGTTCCTATCTTTACACTGGCCACTCACATGGTCCTCTATGGTGATATCCCTTCCCCTGTTTGATTAGTGTCCCCACCAGACTCAACTAGAAAGCGGGTTAACTCAAAAGATGCAGCAAGCTACCTGGAAGATAAGTTGCTAAAAGCGAGATCAGGTGAACGCACTTAAGTTGGAGATGGAGCCAACAGGACGACCCATAAATAGCGTTGATATCGCTTAAAGTCAGGAAGATAACAATCTGGTGACCCAATGTTTCACTATTTTTAACATTTCTGGTCACTACAAAGTAATAATCACCAAACAAGTTTGCAAAGCAGTATACAGATTGGGTTTTTTTTGTGCTTACTTGAAAAAGCAAATGCAATACATCAAACATAATGTACTGTGTGCAGAATAATTTTGCATTCAGAGAGGCTGATAAGGCATTTTATTAATGCAAACTCATTACATGTTCCTTTCATGCAGAGCCAAAACGGCGGGGCACAAAACAGGAAACGATAAATTGTATTGTCGTTTGTTCCAAATACTAAACCCATTCTTGACCATTGAGACACAATAGTAAGGTTAGAGCGTTGGAAACGGTTGAGAGAAGCACGCAGCAAGTCCACAGCTTCAATGCACTGAGTTACGAGGGAGTGCTGGAGAAATGTACATCCACCAACCTTGAAGCGATGTGCTTCAGAGAGTCCACTTAAGTCACAACATGACAAAAGTGAATTGAGACGACCAATTCACATTTAGTATAGCGTGGAGATACAGCATGAAGACAGACCCTCTGGCCCACCAAGTCCCCACCGGCCATCGATCACCCGTCCATACTAGATCTATGTTATCGCATTTTCCCATTCACTCCCAACACGCTAGGAGTTACAAAACCATTCTTCACCAGCAGTGATAAGCATGCAGTGCCATAACAGCGGGGCCTGGCACTGAGCCTGCGATATTTAGCTGTGTGGCTTTCCCCTGGGGGGGGGGGTCAATGACCAGGGAAGAATATATGGAGAAAGAAGCAATGATTCAGATTCACTAACGCTGTGACATTAACATTCATTTGAAATGGACTGGAAGCATTTATAAACTAGGTTGATGAATCACCAGAGGTTACCGTTGTAAACCCTGGTTTCTTTGATTGAACAATTGATGAAAAGACACTGTTAATCAAGCTCCCTGGAAGAGTCAGATTCTTTGATGATTTGCGGATGAATTACGTATATCAACCCAAGAACCAGATCGCTGCAGAACTGAATCTGTAACAAGGCCCATTTTCCCAGCTCCCGTTCTCATTTCAGTTTAGTTTAGTTCAGAGATATAGCGTGGAAACAGGACCTTCGGCCCAACGAGTTCACGCCACCCAGCGCCGCCCACACTAGCAATATCCTACACACACTATGGACAATTTACATTTATACCCAGCAAATTAACCTACAAACCTGTACGTCTTTGGGGTGTGGGAGGAAAGCGGAGCGCCTGGAGAAAACCCACGCAGGTCACGGGAGAACGTACAAACTGCATGCAGATAGCAAATGTAGTCAGGATTGAACCCGGGCCTCTGGCGCTGTAAGGCAGCAACTCTACTGCTGCGCCCTCGTGCCCCCCAGTTACAAAGTCAACCACAAACGCCACCTCTTCACAATCTATAATAAAGTGTCATCAAATGTGGGAGGAAACCGGAGCACCCCGAGGAAACCCACGCGGTCACAGGGAGAACGTGCAAACTCCACATAGACGGCACCCATAGGTGACGCTTTGGGTCGGGACTCAATGGTAGTAAGGGGGAGAGAGATGGGTAGCAAACAACCCAATGGTATGAACATTGGATTCTCCAATTCTAAGTAACATCCTCCTTATCCTCCTCTCTCCCCCTGTGCTCTCCCCCCACCTATTTCTTCCACTATCCCACACCCCCTTTTTCCCTTCTCCCTGCCCCCTTCCACCTCTATCCCTCCCTCCGGCTTTACATTTCACTCCTCCTCTCCTCTCCTTATCTGACAACCTTTTTTTCTTCTTTTCACCTCCAGCCTCTCACTTACCCCCTATCTGCCAACCAACTACCCCCCTTCCCTTACCTGTATCCACCGATCACTTGATAGGCTTTGTCCCAACCCCACCTCACTTTTCCAGATTTCCCTCTCCTACTACACACGATAGCACAGCACTGGTGGCATGGTGGCGCAGCAGTAGAGTTTCTGCCTTATAACGCAAGAGACTCAGGTTCGATCCTGACCACAGGTGCGATCTGTATGGAGTTTGTGCGTTCTCCCCGTGTCTGCGCGGGTTTTCTCCGGGACCTCCGGTTTCCTCCCACACTCCAAAGACGTACAGGTTTGTCGGTTGAATGGGTTCTGTAAAATTGTAAATTGTCCCTAGTGTGTGTAGGATAGTAGTAGTGTGCACGGATTGCTGGTCGGCACTGACTCGCTGGGGCCAAAGGGCCTGTTTCCACACTGTATCTCTAAACTACTACAATCAGCCTGAAGAAGGGTCCCAACCCAAAACGTCATCTGTCCATTCCCTCCACAGATGCTGCCTGCCCGGCTGAGTTACTCCGGCACTTTTGTCTTCCGCACAAGATTCCAGCATCTGCAGTCCCTGTGTGTTTATGTTCAGCGTTTAGTCTGGACAAGCAAGGGATCGCAGTTAATCTGACGGTTTAAGGTTCCTGTCAGACCAACTCTGGAAGTCCGACAATGACTGATGATAGCATTGTATAAAAGTCTCGGCCACTGAAGATTTATCAGCTGCAATTGTACTGAGATGCCCATAAACTGTCTGGCCCACTTGCCTGCCTCATCTTTCAGATTGTTATTCCGTCCAATATCAAGTAAATGTCGATGCCTAGCTGGGATAAAAGCAGAGAGATTCCTGGAGACATCTGTAAAGGTTTACAGAAATACCACACTGCATCGACACAAAGAATTAAAAAAACGTCAGAAATCACCAAGCACGACAGCAGAAGTCAAAGAATTTCCAAGAAAATGATAAAACTGACCCGGTTTCTATGAAAGGCCTGACAGGTATTTAAAATATAATATTTCATAACACAGGGAGAAAGAAACAAGATGAATCAGAAGTAATTATTTTTATCTAAATTCTTTTCATTCTGAAGCAAAGCATCGAATCACACACTACAGGTAATGAAGTATTTATAGAAGGTTTGCATCATGGGGTCACAATGGTTTTTTTTATTCTCTGCAGGGAGCCTCACTTGATTTGATTGTAGAAGTTGGGAGGTCATGTTACAGTTGTATAAGACATTGGTGAGGCCGCAAGTAGAGTATTGTGTTCAGTCCTGGTCACCAAGTTGTAGGAAAGCTGTTGTCGAGCTGGAAAGGGTGCAGAGGAGATTTACTAGAGGGTCTGAGCTATAGGGAGAGGTTGAACACACTCGGACTTCATTCCTTGGAGCGCAGGAGAAAAAGGGGCGATCTTACAGAGATGTGCAAAAACACGATAGGAAGAGATCAGGTAAATACCCAGAGTCGGGGAATCGAGAACCTGAGGACATAGGTTTAAGGTGAAGGGGAAAAAAATTAATGGGAATCTGAGGGGTAACTTTTTCACACAAAATGTGGTGGGTGTATGAAACAAGCTGCCAGAGGAGGTAATTGAGGCAGGGTCTATCCCAACATTTAAGAAACAGTTAGACAGGTACATGGATAGGACAGATTTGGAGGGATTAGGGCCAAACGCGGGCAGGTGGGACTAGTGTAGCTGGGATATGTTGGCCGGTGTGGGCAAGTTGGCCCAAATGGCCTGTTTCCACACTGCATCACTCTATGACTCCGTGACTCTAGATCAGGTAAATATACAGTCTTTTGCCCAGAGTAGGGGAATCAAGAATCTAAGGACATAGGCTTAAGGTGAAGGGGGAAATATTTAATGGGAATCTGAGTGGTAACCTTTTCTACACAAAGCACGGTGGGTAGTTAGTTGTTTAGTTACCTGATTTTGGAGAATTCAATGTTCATACTGCTGGGTTGTAAGCTGCCCAGTGGAACATGAGGTGTTGTCTCAAACCATTTTTTATCAGTCTACCAACAGGTTTAATCCAATTTCTGGCCGTCTGTCTCTGCATTGAAACATGGAGAAGAAAATGGAGAACTAACTACTGATTGGCATAGGTGATGATTTATCAGCTGCAATGGTAAAGATTTATGCTTAATGCTTATGCTTAACTCCATATGTTCATAAGTTATAAGAACAGGATTAGGCCATTCAACCCATCAAGTAGACTCTGCCGTTCAATCATGGCTGATCTATCTTTCCCTCTCAACCCCATTCTCCCGCCTTCTCCCCATAATCCTTGACACCTGTACTAATCAAGAATCTATCAATCTCCCCCTAAAAAATATCCAATGACTTGATCTCCACGGCCATCTGTGGCAATGAATTCCACAGATTCACCACCCCCTCTTTAAAAATAATTCCTCCTCATCTCCTTTCTTAATGTACATTCTTTTATTCTAAGGCTATGCCCTCTGGTCCGGGACTCTCCCACTAGTGGATACATCTCCACATCCACTCTATCCAGGCCTTTCAATATTCGGTAATTTTCAATGAGATCCCCCTCATCCTTCTAAACTCAATTCCATCCATAAAGATATACAGACAAGGAACTGCAAATGCTTGTGTACCAAAAAAATGACAGAGTGTTGGAGTGACTCAGCGAGTCAGGCAGCATCTCTGGAAAACATGGATAGGTGACATTTCGGGTCAAAACCTTGCTTCAGACTTATTGTGGTGGTGAGGAAGAAATCTGGAAGAGAGGAGGGTCAAGTCAAGAGTGTTCTATTGTCATATGTCCCAGATAGGAATGAAATTCTTACTTGCTGCAGCACAGCAGAATGCGTAAACATAGTACATAACAGGAGAAGAAAAAAAGTTCAGTGTGCGTGTATACACATTCACACATACTTATTAAATAACAAATATAGTGTGATAATAATGATAGTCTGCTGCAGTTCAGAGCTTATTTGTTGTTGTGTTTAATAGCCTGATGGTTGTAGGGAAGCAGCTGTTCCTGAACCTGGACATTGCAGTTTTCAGGCTCCTGTACCTTCTTCCTGATGACAACGGTGAAATGAGTGCGTGGCCAGGATGGTGTGGGTCTCTGGTGATGCTGGCTGCCTTTTTGAGGCAGCGACTTCGATGGATCCCTTCAATGGTGGAGAGGTCAAAGCCAGTGATGGACTGGGCAGTGGTCACAACTTTTTGCAGTCTTTTCCGCTCCTGGACGTGGTAGGTTATAGGCGAATAGAGGTAAGGAGAGCTTTTGATGGGTAGATGGCTGGAGAACATGGATAGGCAGCGTTTCGGGCCAGGGCCCTTCTTCAGACCTAACAGTCTGGGAGATGATGGCCTGGTATTTGTGGGATTATGAACAAGGGGTAGGTATGAGGACGTGCCTGAGACCTGATGCCTGGCCTCAGCAATGTCGAGGTCAGATCGCCAGACTCAAATGGCACTTCCCTTATTGGCGGGTTTAATAACAATGTTGGGATTGTTGCTGAGTGAGCAGAGACTCGTGTGATCAGAGGGGGTGAGATTGGAATGGGTGACGGAAGTAGAGAAGTCAAGGTGGTTGATGTTACGCCGGCAGTTAGAAATAAGAAAGTCCTGAGAGGGTAAAAGGCTAGCTGGGGTGACCATGAGAAGGAGGAATGTTGGAGACGGGAGAAGGGCCGTCCTTACCACAGATAAAGGCCCAGAGGGGGACAATGGAAGAAGAGCTCTACATCATGGTGGACCTGGAACTCGTTGAGGTGGCTGCAGAGGAGTATATACATAAAGATGCTTGTGCTAGAATATGATGTTGACATCAGCTACCATTTTGAACATGAAATGCATGTTTAGTTTAGTTTAGAAATACAGCATGGAAACAGGCCCTTCAGCCCACCAAGTCCACGCCGACCATTGATCACCCATTCACACTAGTTCTATGTAGTCTCACTCCCTACACACAAGGGGCGATTTACAGAGGGCCAATTAACCTGCAAACCCGCGCGTCTTTGGGATGTGGGAGGAAACCGGAGCACACGGAGGAAACCCACGGGGTCACAGGGAGAACGTGCAAACTCCACATAGACACCACCTGAGATCAGGATCGAACCCGGGTCTCTGGCGTTGTGAGGCAGCAGCTCCACCAGATGTGCCACTGTGCCGCCCTAATCATACCGCACAGAAAAAGCCATGCAGACCAAATGGCCAGCTTATTATTGTGTGGAATTAAAAATGTTAGACAAATGTGGAATCTGCATGCAAAGGTTCTGATGCCCTGAGGTTTAAATAATAACAAACTGAGAGATAGATTCATGTGGCCAGAGGCACATTTCACCTACGTTTTACATATTTATTGGCATATGTTCAGAAGCAATGTGTAGACTGGGAGTAATGATGGAATGGGCAGTGGTGTGTGAGCAGTTACATAGGTGAAACATATAGTAAGAGGAAGAGGATACAACCTGTGGACAAAAACTCTGTCGAACTTCTACAGGTGCATGATGGAGAGCATACTGACCAGTTGCACCACGGCCTGGTTCGGCAACTCGAACGCCCAGGAGCGAAGGAGGCTTTTAATCAGACTCTACTGGACTTTATCTTTCACAAAATGTTATTCCCTTTAGCCTTTGTCCATACACTGTAATCATGTCTAGCCTTTTTGCTGACTGCATTTCAGTACACGTGACTATAATAAACTAAATTAAACTAGGTGACAGGGTGAGTGGTATAGAGGGTAGTAGATAACGCTTTTCACTGGTCTTCAGTACACATGACAATAATAAACCTAAAGCTGCCCAGTCCGTCACGAGTACGGACCTCCCCACCATCGAAGGGATCTACTGGAGGTGCTACAGCGAAAAGGCAGCCAGTATCATCAGAGACCCACACCACCCTGGCTACACTCTTATTTCACCCCTACCATCGGGAAGAAGGTACAGGAGCCTGAAAACCGTGACCAACAGTTTTAAGAACAGCTTCTTCCCAACAACCATTAGGTTCTTGAACACTAACTCTGATCCTCCAGAGGCACTGTTGACGTGAGTTTTGGGGTTGGGCACAGGGGCCTGTTTCCCTGCTGTATGACTTGGTGATTCTGCGTAGAATTCAATCTGAAGACTATAACATATTTCCAGACAATAGTCCAACAATTGCTTTCTTTAAGTGTTACATGGTTGAGCGCCCCTTTTCTCTGGAGCTGCTCTTCTGTTTGCATTAGCTTGACAAATGTGGAGACAGCGTAACAATTATTACATTGAACAAAGGCTAATATATTGACATGACAGCCTGGAGTTCATTGTCATCACTCTTCATAACAACTCTACTGGCTGGGACAATGATTTTCCCGAGACTGGAGACACCTCAAGAGGATCTATAATTACTCATTACAAATGAATAATATAGACTCATAGAGTCATACAGTGTGGAAACAGACCCTTCGGCCCAACTTACCCACACCAGCCAACATGTCCCATCTAAACTATTCCCACCTGCCCACATTTGGCCCATAACCCACTAAACTTGTCCAATCCATGCACCTGTCTAAATGTTTCTTAAACGTTGCGATATCACATCTGAATCAACTACCTCCTCTGGCAGCTCATTCCATACACCAACCACCCTTTGCGTGAAAAAGTTACCCCTCAGGTTCCTATTAAATCTTTCCCCCATCACCTTAAACCCATGTCCTTTAGTCTCCGAGTCCCCCAGTCTAACAAGAGATCTGGTAAATACACCTATCCTGTGGTCCAGACCAGCGTCTCCTGTAGATCCCTTCGATGGTGGAACCGTCAGTACCTGTGATGGATCGGGCGGGTTCGACCATTCTCTGTAGTCTCCTCCAATCCTGCTTCAAACAGAGATCCAGGAGTGAAGATTTTGCCATCAGGAGATTCGGTGTTTGCAAGCTATTCTCTGAAGCGTGCATGTTTAAGGCGGTAGATTAGGACGGCACGGTGGCGCAGGGGTAGAGCTGCGTGGGTTTTCTCCGGGTGTCCCGGTTTTCTACCGCACTCCAAAGATGTGCGGGTTTGTAGCTTAATTGGTTTCTATAAATTGTCCCCCAATGCATAGCATAGAACGAGTGTGAACGGGTGATTGCTGGTCGCCGTGGATCCAGTGGGCCGAAGGGCCTGGTTTCCGCGCTGTAGCTCCAAACTAAACTAAACTAAACTAAACTAAATCACTGATGCATGCAGGGCTGTAACCTTGCTTCTACAATTCATAAAGACCAAATTCTATGAAGCCTGTACCTGCTGTGGAATCATAGTGTGATCTTACTAAAACTATCCAGGTCTACCAAAGTGGAACAGGTGCTACATCCAAGCCTGGCTTAGAGCTTATCATGATGTGGAACCAGAAATGTCACGCTAACGTGGAATCTGCACACCAAAGTTACTGACTCCTTGAAGTTTAAACAATAATAGAATAGGTCATAGATTCATAGAGCTGTACAACACAGAAACAGCCCCTTCAGCCCTCCTTGTCCATGCTGACTAGGTTTGGCATACAGGGCTAGTCCCATCTGCCTGCATTTGGCCCATAGCCATCTAAACCCTTCCTATCCATGTCGCTGTCCGAATGTCTTTTAACATTGTAATTGTATCCACCTACAGCTTTTCCTGACAGCTCATTCCATGGACAAGTCTAGAGTGTTTAACTGTCATCTGTACCAAGCCGGAACAATGAGATTCATACGTGCAGCAGTGTAACAGGTCTGTAAACAAAGTACTTAATAGGTAATGTAATAAAACTAACCAGAATATTAAATAAATAAAACATACCAATATTAATGCAAAACTAAACAAAAGTCCCTGGTTGGGAGATTCGGACTATTCTCTGAGTGAAAAAGTTGCACCTGAGATGTTCCTGTTAAATAGTAAGATTAAACGAGAACTTACCTAAGTTTGAAGTTTGATCTTTATTTTATGAGGAGTTACGTAGGTGATTACGTGAAGAACCCCGCCAGTGCGCCTGCGCGTCAATCTTCAAAGCAGCGGTGTGAAATCACAAAAAACAACAACCGAAGTAATATAGTCTCATAATAAAACGAGTAATACAAGAACTTCCATCTGACCTTTATGATAGAGGGTAGGGTCGTGGCGGGCACGTAATCACCTACGTAACTCCTCATAAAATAAAGATCAAACTTCAAACTTAGGTAAGTTCTCGTTTAATCTTACTATTTTACTTCGGAGTCACGTGAGTGACTACGTGAAGATTTTAAAGCTTTGTGATTTCATGCCGTGGATCAATCCCGGCTTCTCACTGCATAGATTGACTCGGAACGAGAATAATCAATCATGCATTCATAATAACATTTGTACCACAAATGCAGTAATTCATTTCAATAATGAAATTAATCAGATCACCTTTAAACCAGAGGAATTTACACAGAACTTAAAATAGTTTCTGCACACAATCCCGCATTAACAATCGGCCGATGGTAAAAATGTTGAAACATCAACTCATTGGACCATCCGGCGGCTGCGAGGATATGGTCGACGGGGACGTCTTATGCCCTGGCCACCGACTTTTCTGCTGCCCTAGTCGAGTGAGACGTAAAAACATAAGTGTTAATACCAGCAGCTGTTATGACTTATTTTATCCATCAGGAAATAGTCTGTATTGAAACTCTCTTGTGTGGTTTCTTGTGTGTGATTAACAACCCAGTTTCCGTATTTCTTAAATTCTTTGTGACCTCAGTGCATTGTCACAAATATGTCTTAACACAGAGACAAGGATCATTTGGATATGCTGCTAGCATAATTTTAAATCCTGTCACACCTGGCCTAATTTGCTTTAATAGGTCATAGATATAGAATGTAACCTTGTCTTCAGTTACTTCCATAGTGTCTATTTGTAATTTTCCAAGTGTTTGCACTCGTTGTGCTGTCACTCATGCCATAAGCATGAATACTTTCATCCTGAGCTTGACCAAAGGTAAAGACACACGGTGACCATTCACGAAGTAGTTTCAGTACCACACTTACATCCCAGATTGTCACGTACCTAGGTTTCGGTGGTTTGGAATTAAAGAATCCTTTCATTAGTCTGGAAAGAATTGGGTGTGACCCAATTGGGTTTATTTCTGAATCCAGAACCAAATATGAGGGCAATGCACTTATGGCTGAATTAATTGCACTACAACTCAGACCTTCATCATAATAGAGTTTTGACAGATTTTCTAAACATTTGAAATATCTGCAGTACTATATTGCAAATTCTTTTGTACACAGAACTTTTCCCATTTCTTAATATAAGAAAGGTACTGTTTTTTGAGTGCTCTTCCTCCAGGCTGCCGTAAGCATGTCCACAGTATGCTCAGACAGTCCTCGCCCCAGAAAAGGCCTTCTTAAACCTGCAAATCAACAAATCTAAACGATCATATAATGGATGTTGTTTCCCTGTTACAGGGTGCAGCAATAAATTACTCCTTTTTGGGACTTTCATCAACATTTGTGTTGTTAATTCTAATATCAACGGATACCATGGCTGTGTAGGCCAATCTGGTATTACCAATACACCTGAATCAGCATCTTGCCTAACTTTAAGCAAACACTGGCTTATAAGGCAGAAAAGTGGAAATATATATGACAACATACCACTCCAATGTAGCGAGAAAGAATCAATCGCCACTGCTCCTGGATCTGATTCACATGAGACATATCTCGCTAGCTGATGATTCAGTCTAGATGTAAACAAGTCAATGTCGGGCATTCCAAATCTGATTACTATATCATTGAATACCTCTCGATTCAACATCCATTCTTATTATCATGGAACTTTCGTGACCTGGTGTCTGCTATCGTGTTCATTCTACCTGGTAGATAGATAGCTGAAAACCAAATATTCTTTTCAATACACCCAGTCCAAAGTTGATTAGCCATTTTGTCACATGACCCTGACTTGATTTAATCCATATCATTAATATAGGCAATTGCTGTTGTGTTTATCAATCTGAACTTGAACATGCCTTTTAGTTGTGTTAGAACAATAACCTTGGAGTCCATAGAAACATCCTAAAACTCCAAATAGTTAACTGCCCATGTCTGCAGTAACAATGACTCTTCCTGATTCCATCTGCCTCCGCAGCTAGATGCTAAGTCAGTTTCACCCCATCCTAGTGTACTGGCATCTGTTTGTAATATCATGGAAGGTTTGTTCAATCAGCACTCTGCTGGAACTGCTTGGGACATGTAGAATCCACCACTGCAGATCAGAAACAGCATTTGTTGTCAGTTGCATGGTTCTATCAAAATGACCAACATGCATTCTCAGTGCCTGTTCTTTAACTCTCTTCAGCTGTTGATAATGTAATGGTCTGAATTGGACTGCTGGGAATGCTGCTACTAATTTTCCCAGTACTCGAGCCACCTGTCTGATTGAGGGTTTTTGCTCGTTTACCAGATTACTGCAATCTTTAATCAACTCCACCCTTTTTTCACTGGGCAAAGTAATTTTCATTTGGACTGAATCAATTGTGAACCCCAAATAATCAATCGAGGTACATGGTGTTAACCTTGATTCCTTTGGATGAATTAGAAACCCCAAACTTTCAAAAGTTGATTACACAACTGCCACAGATGCTTCTGTTGACTGTTTTGTCCTTCCTATAATCAGGACATCATCCAAAATATGCCATTAGTACATGCCCCTGGCTTCTTAGCAACCCCAGAATTGGTTTTAATAATTTTGTGAATATTCTGGGAGCGGACGTTAACCCATTAGGCAAAGCTTTGAACTGCCATAACTGGTGCATCCATGTAAATTTAAGCTACTGAATATGTATCTTTTAAATCTATAGTTGCCATATGACATGCTTCTGAAATAAGTTGTTTGGCAGTCACAAATGTCTCTTTTTAAAATGTTTAAATTAAACAAAAGGATTCAGACTTGTCAAGTCTAGAATAATCCCATATCCTTGATCCTTTTTTGATCGAGGGAATATATTTAATACAAATTGGTGAATTTGGTAGACTGATTCTTCAATAACACCTTTTATATATAGGGTTTGAAACGCAGCTTGAACCTCCATCACTTCTTTTTGTGCAAACCATATGACAATTACAGCAGGAAAACAGGCCATCTCGGCCTTTCAAGTCCATGCCGAAGAAGTGGAGAATTCTGCTAGGAACATGCTGGACAGGCAAATCATAATTTGGATTGAATTCAATTCGAAATCCTTGTATACTATTCAGAATTACCACATCTGAAGTAATCTTCCAATTGTTTATAGAAGAGACATAATCTGCCTCCAACTTTTGGACTTAATCCAGTTAGTATGTTCCCATGAGAACCAGGTCCACCTACCTCTTGAGTCATTTGAGTACTCTGAGATTCCTGGATTCTCCCGGAAGCACCCTCACTGGTTCTTGCTCCCGCTGCAGGCTGCCAGCTATGTCCCTGCGTTAATGAGCGACTTGGTCCTGTCCAGGATCCATATGACGTCTGAAAGGATATTCCTCTTTACAGACTTTACAACCATTGATATTTTCATCAATCCTGTTTTCGCTTCATCTTCCAACTCTTTAACACATCTCTCGAGATCCTCTCCAAAGAGTAAGTTGGGTAATTGTACATTACTTGGCTTGTAGAGTGCTGCGAATTTCGGATTCATAATAGGCCATATAGCACCTTTCCTCGGACAATTGATCTCGAAGTGGGTGCTGCATAGCAACCCCATGCTATTCTGGCAAAAGCAGTAATTCCAGAACCCAGCAGCTTTAATATCTGCAATTTTAATTCTTGAGTTCTCATAGTCATACTCAATTGATTCCAGATGATTTGATTCACTGCTGGTGCTTTCAGCAACACACAGTTGCTTGGGGTCTCATGCTTTCTTGCAGTATCATCCATCTCCTGCTGTTCCAGCTGATGGAAAACCAAGTAATTTATTAAGGAGGCCAGCTCATCTCCTAGTGGCTCTCCTGACCCTGACGGGGCAGCGAAGCGTACTGCCAGTGGTGGAATATCTGGTATCTGCAGTTCTTCACCTTGTATAGCCTCACCGTCAGAGTCGGGGTCTGAACTCTCATGACCCATAGCACTCTCCTCATCTCTGAGGGTGCATTCCATCAGCCCTGTGCCAGGTGCTGTTTAGGCTGCTTCCAGCAGCTTGTATTTCAGTACACTCCTCCTTGAGTGTACTTTGCTCCAATAGCCTATGCAGAAGGCTTTCCATCTGGCTAATACGCACAAAGGCAGTATCTAGCCCTGGAGCTTCCATTGCCTGGGACTCCTCCTCCATGGGCCGTCTGGATTTAAACTTGGCCTTTCGCCCGACAGGCGCTGACTGAGTTTTCATCAGTCCCAGGTCCACAGTCACTATGCTCACCGCTGGCGACTGTACCGGGGTTAGAGGTGGCTGGCTTGTACCCAGAGATTCCCGACTTTCTGCCGGCTGAATCGCACGCCTCTTCCCCCTGCCCGTTTTTTCCATGGCGTCTGTGAAAAAATCCCATAGACCCACAGAAAACGGACCTGGAAATACTTTAAAAAGTTTCTACTTACCTTGTAGTTGTAAAAACTACAAACCACTGGAGGAGCCTCACGTCCGTTTGCGTCAAGGCGTCTGACGTAATGACGCGCAGGCGCACTGGCGGGGTTCTTCACGTAGTCACTCACGTGACTCCGAAGTAAAATCTCTCTCCTCCCACCTTAAACCTATGCCCTCTAGTTTTAGAATCCTCTATCATGACCATTCGATACAGGAGCAGAATTAGGCCATTTGGCACATCAGTCTGCTCCACCATACAATCATGGCTGGTGTATTTTTCCCTCTCAACCCCATGCTCCTGCCTTCTCCCCATAACCTTTGATGCCCTCACAGATCAAGAACCTAATAATATCTGTTTTAAAAATACCCAATGACTTGGCCTTCACCAGCATCTGGGCAATGAATGGACAGATTCAACACCCTTTGGTAATAGCAATTCCTCCTCATCTCCATTCTAAAGGTACATCCTTTCATTCTGAGGTTGTGCCCTCTGATCTTAGACTCTCCAACTAGAGTCATAGAGTCATAGAGTGATACAGTGTGGAAACAGGCCCTTCGGCCCAACTTGCCCACACCGGCCAACATGTCAGATCTACACTGGTCCCACCTGCCTGCGCTTGGTCCATATCCCTCCAAACTTGTCTTACCTGTACCTGTCTAACTGTTTATTTTTTTATTTTTTTATTTTTTATTTTTATTTATTAGAAGTACATTACATTACAACCAATTACATTAGTACTCGTCACATATATCTTATTACAATTAATGTACTCCGTTTATTTTTTACACTAATAAAGGGAAAGGATGAGATTGAGAGAAAGAAGAAAGTGAAGGAAAAAAGTGAAAGTGTAAAAAACGTGACAACAAAAAACAAAAACAAAAAACAAAGACCCTATAAGAAAGAAATTAAAAACAAAAAGAAAGAGTTAAGAAATAGACCCTAAAAAAGAAGAAAAAAGAGAAAGAGGGAAAAGAGAAAAACAAATACTTTGTTGTAAGCATCACGCAAATGGGACATACCAACTCTCCAGCTTTCATCCCCCCTTACCTTACCTTTTTTTTAGTACTTTTGCACCCTATACTTGTAATAATTCTATAAATGCAGATCACGTCAGGTGGAAGTGATCTGGTTTACCTGCCAGGAGGAGTCTTATCTCTTCTTGGTGTAATGTTTCGAACATATTTGAAATCCACATGTTTATAGTTGGTATTGGAGCGTTTTTCCAGAATTTTAGGATTAACTTTTTTCCAGTTATTAACCCATAGTCTATTAATTTCTTTTGGAACACATTTAGTTCTGGACTATCTTCCGTTGTTCCGAAGATAATCCATTCTGCTTTGGGTATCAGTTTTATTTTAAATAATTTTGTAAAGATTTCAAAAATTTCAATCCAAAATTTTTGGATTTTTGTACAGAAAACAAATGAGTGCGCTATGGTAGCTTCTTGAGATTGACATTTATCACAAATGGATGATACATTTGGGAAAATTTTATTGAGTTTAGTTTTGGAATAATATAATCTATGTAAAATTTTAAATTGTATTAAAGTGTGTCTTACATTAATCAAACATTTATGCACGTTTAATAAATGTTCATTCCACCTTTCCTTTGAGATTTTAATAGCTAATTCTTGTTCCCAGTCTTCTAATACCTTCCGTAGATGGTATTTCTACATTTAAGATAATATTATACAAATATGATATTAAGTTTGCTGATTCAGCTTTTATCTGCATTGCTTCAACCAATACATCTGCTGGGCTATTATAATGATCTTTTGTATATTTTTTCAAATAGTCACATATTTGAAAATATTTAAAATATTGATTATTTCCGAGTTTATATTTTATTTGTAATTGTTGGAGTGATAGTAATTTTCCAGTTTCGTACAAGTCACCGAACATTTTAATTCCTAGTCTATCCCATTGTATGAAAGATTTGTCTGTAATAGAGGGATTAAATGAAGGGTTATTAATTATGGGAGATAAAAGCGATAAATGTCTTAATTTTAAATTTTGTTTTATTTGTTTCCAAGTTCTGATTGTACTATGTATAATTGGGTTTTTGTTATAATTTATGTTATTCCGTTTCATTGGTGAGAGAAGGATCGCTCCAATGTTTCCAGAGGAGCAGTCCTCTCTCTCCATTACAATCCAGTCCACTTGCTGGGCAGAGTTGTCCATCAGTTGAATCATATTTTTAATATTTACTGACCAATAGTAATACATGAAGTTAGGGAGTGCTAAGCCCCCTAATACTTTAGCTTTGTTCAAGTGTGTTCTTTGTATTCTATGTGATTTATAGTCCCATATAAAATTAGTAATGTCTGAATCCAGTTTAAAAAAAAACTTCTTTGGTAGGTATATAGGAATCGATTGAAATAGGTATAAAATTTGTGGTAAGAAGATCATTTTTATTGCATTTATTCGGCCTATTAAAGACATCGGGAGCGTTTTCCAAAATTTAATTAGTGTATTTAATTTATTAAGTAAAGGATCAAAATTTGCTTTAAACATGCCTTGATATGTTCTAGTGATTTCGATTCCCAAGTATTTAAATTTTTCTGTAGCTATTTTAAAAGGGAATTTTAAAAGATGTGTTGAGTCTTTCGGTTTTATTGACATAATTTCACTTTTATTCCAATTTATTCTGTGTCCAGAAAAAGATCCAAAATCCTCAATTAAATTTAATATATTTGGTATAGTAATTTGAGGATTTGTAATGTACAATAATATATCATCCGCGTATAAAGATATTTTATTATTTGAATATTTAGTATTATACCCATGGATATCTGGATGTGTTCTAATTTTTTCTGCTAACGGTTCAATTATGAGAGCAAACAACTGTGGTGATAATGAGCATCCTTGTCTATTTCCCCTTGATAGTTGAAATTTCGAGGATAATATGTTATTAGTTAATATTCTAGCTGTAGGTTTATTATATAATAGTTTAATCCATAAAATAAAATTCTCTCCCAGTTGGAATTTTTATAATACTTTATCCATATAATTCCATTCTACTTGGTCAAATGCTTTTTCAGCGTCCAACGAAATGATTGATAATTCTTGTTCTTCAGATTTATGTGAGTGCATTATATTGAGTAGACGTCTCATATTATTAGATGAATATCTTTTAGGGATAAACCCCGTCTGTTCTGGGTTTATTAGTTTACTAATATATTTACTTAATCTTCTAGCTAGTGTTTTCGCTAATATTTTTTGATCTGTGTTTAACAATGCTATAGCTCTATATGAATGCGGTTCTTCTATATCTTTGTCTTTTTTAAGTATTAGTGTGATCGTTGATTCAGCTAGTGTATCAGGTATTATTTGTTTTTTAAAAGCATATTGGTACATTTTTTGTAATCGTGGTATAATTTTGTCATAGAAGCTTTTATAAAATTCATTAGTAAATCCATCAGGACCTGGTGTTTTTCCATTCTTTAATGAGTTTATTCTATCTTCTAATTCCTTAATTGAGATTTGTGCTCCCAATTCCTCTTGTTCCTTCAACTCTAACTTTGGAAGATTACAATTATCCAAGAACTCTGTAATTTTATTGGAGTCAGTTGTCGTTTTAGATGTATACAAATTCTCATAAAATTGCGCAAATCTTTTATTAATATCCTTCGGTATGGTTAATAATTCCCCTCTATCTGATTTAATCTTTGGGATCGTATGTTCTTTTTCTCGTTTTTTTAGCTGGTGAGCCAAAAGTTTATGCGGTTTATCCCCAAATTCAAAGTGCTCTTGTTTTGTAATTTGAAAAAGTCTTATAAGTTTGGCTGATAATAGTTTATTTAATTTAAATTTCAAAATTATTATTTTATTATGTTTATCTATTGATGGATCTTTAGCATTATCTATATCCATTTGTCTAATAAGTTCCTCTAACTGTCTTTGTTCATTCTTATTCTTTTTATTTTGAAAAGCTTGATATGAAATTATAATACCTCTAATGTATGCTTTAAAAGATTCCCATAATACAGTAGGCGATATATCTGGAGTGTCATTTATTTAAAAAAAGGCGTCCATTTGTTCTTTTAAATATATACTTGCTTGTGGATCTATTAGGATGTGAGAATTAAATCTCCAAAACGGTTTATTCTTAGACATTCCTTCCAGTTTTAAAAAGAAAGGTAGTGGTAAATGGTCTGAAATCGAATTTGTATGGTATGTAGGGTTCAAAGTATGAGGGATTAATTTTGTGTCCACCAGGAAATAATCTATACGCGAGTATGTTTTGTGTACCATTGAATAAAACGAGTATTCCCTGCCAGTTGGATTAGCAATTCTCCAAACATCTGCTATATTAGTATTGTTTATATAAGTATTTAAAAGTTCACCGGTTTTAGATTTCGTATTCCCTCTCTGTTTTTGGCTTGATTTATCTAAATACGGATCTAAAACACAGTTAAAGTCTCCTCCTATTATAACATTTTGATATTAAACTCTGCGATTATGTTCAGAATTTTATTGAAAAAATGAGGGTTGTCAAAGTTAGGCGCGTATATATTTACCAAAGTAATTGGAGTATCATGAATTTCTCCATTAACTATTAAATATCTCCCTTCAATGTTTGTTATGGTATTCTTTGCTTTGAATGGTATACCTTTTCTTATAATGATTGACGTACCTCTAGATTTCGAAGAAAATGAAGAATGGTATGTTTGACCTATCCATTTCGCCCTCAACCTTGCTTGATCATGAGATTTTAGATGAGTTTCTTGTAAGAAAATAATGTCAGAGTTGTACAGTTTCAGCTGAGCTAGTATCTTACCCCTTTTAATAGGTTCGTTAATACCTCTTATATTCCAACTACAGAATGAGACTCCTCCTAGGTTCTTTTGTTTAGCATCTTGCATTTTGAATAATTATAGTACCTTTAAATCTTGTGGTGCGTCCATATCCCAGTATTGGGTATTGGGGGAACCTTTGAATTTCCAAGTTTTGTTGGCATATCCCTTTTACGCTTATCACTAAACACAAAACACAAACATGTGAATTTATGTGATAATTTAAAAAAAATTGAAAAAGTGAAAATACAGTGTCTAAAATAGTCGACACTGTAACAAGTGGCCCACCTGTAGGTGGGAGAAAACCTTGTTTTGACTTCCATTGTTGGTGTTAAACAAATAACTCCGCTCTCTTGGTTAATCATAACATATTAGAACGGGGCCTCACATTCAGATATATAATACACTTTTACCCTATATATTTCATTATAACATATCATATATATATCGCAATTTTAGCTACTAATTATTAAACAAATGATTTTAGCTTCAATAATAGTCAACTGTTGGTTGAAGGGGTTAACGAGACATGCCCCTGGACCTAAGCCAGGTGCTCGTTTCTCATCCCCTCCTCCCAGTTATAGATAAGGTTTGAATTTAGTAAAAATTCATATTAGTTTTACTAGTTCGTTATTTTTTAATTTTTATTAGCTTCTGTAACTAATCTAATCTAACATAGATAACTTGTTAAATTGTTAGGTTGTTAATAGGATCAATTCTTACAATTGGATTTAATATTGTAGTCTATTAAACAATTAATGCTTCTGGTATATTCCATTCTCTTCAGTTCAGCTGTTTACTCGTTTGGAACAGAGAGTGTCCTTGATTCGAAATTCCATAGATAACAGTCTAGCCATCCTAAACAAAACACTGCTTGGAATGGTTCTAATCTGCCAAACCTCCATTAACCGTAGAATTCTAGTTTAAAAAAAATATAATTAATTCATACTATTAATTTCTATTTTTCAACGATGCTCTGGGCATATTTGTACGCATCCTCAGGTTTTACAAATTACCTTTCAGAACCGTTAAAAGAAATACGCATTTTGGCTGGATAAAAAACACCATATCTGACACCTTGTTTCCCTCTTATTAGCTCTTTAGCCTTTCCGAATTGATTTCTCTTTTGCACAATTTCATACGGATAGTCCCTGAATATTTTGATAATGTCATTGTCCAACCGTAGCTGCACTCCATATTTAATTTTGCTCATCACATCTTCCAGTTCTAAAATGTCCCGAAATTTCACAATAATATGTCGTGGGTGGGCTTTTCCAGCTTGAGATCTCGGTTTAAATCTTGGAACACGATGAGCCACTTCAATTTTCGGTTCTTTGGAAAGATTAAGCAGATGTTTAAGTAAGTCCATGGCAAACTCACGAACGTCCTTTCCCTCGGCTCCCTCTGAGACTCCAAGAATTCTCAAATTCTGGCGTCTAGAGCGAGCTTCCAGGTCCAGGCATTTGTCTGAGACTTTCCCCAGTTGAGTCATCATCTGTACTGAAGTTTGCTCATATTCTTGCTTCCTTTGATCATGTTCTTGCCTCATTTTCACCATGTCTTCAACCACTCGAGCCATATTTTTCTCCAATTCCATAATTGTAGCCATACTAGCAGCTACTGTTTCAAGCACAGCCGTGAACCTGTCCATAGTAATTTTATCCATCTTATCCATTCTCCTCGATAGTCCATCTTTCACATCATCAATTTGTTTATTTATAGTGTCAAGTGAATCAATCACCTTCTGATTACCAGCATCAATAGCCTTCTGATTACCAGCATTCGAATCCTGCATCATCTTTTCGATTTTTTCCATCATTTTTCCCATCAGAGTTTTATTTTCATCCAAAATTTCATCTTTCATATCTTTCACTGATTTCTTCAAATCATCAAATTCTTTGTCCTTACCCGGCTCTGTCTTAGATCTTGTATCCATTTTTGCAGCCACTTCAGAAACTTCAGAGGTAACTTCTCCTTCAGGCTTCTTCTGGTTTTTCAGCAGCTTTTTCACTGTTCTCTGAGGGCTCTTGGCTGGAGACAGTTTTCTCATTTAAAAGTCTTTAAGCCACCGTTTAAAACATCGCGCTTACTGATGACGTCATCAGCCTGGCGACCAGAAGCTCCGGTAAGGTTTTTAATCCAATCCCGACTTATGGACCCGTTTTTACACGAAAAATCACGAAATTTTTCGAGAGCGGAGCTAGGTGCACGTCTGTTAATCTAACATGGTGCCACCGGAAGTCGTCTAACTGTTTCTTAAACGTTGGGATAGTCCATGCCTCAACTACTCCTCTGGCAGCTTGTTCCATACACCCACCACCCTTTGTGTGAAAACATTACCCCTCAGATTCCTATTAAATATTTTCCTCTTCACCTTGAACCTATGTTCTTTGGTCCTCGATTCCCCTACTCTGTGCAAGAGATTCTGTGCATCTACCCAATCTATTCCTCTCATGATTTTATACACCTCCATAAGATCACCCTTCATCCTCCTGTGCTCCAAGGAATAGAGACCCAGCCTACTCAACCTCTCCCTATAGCTCACACCCTCTAGTGCTGGCAACATCCTCGTAAATCTTCAGATTCAGATTCAGATTCACATTTATTGTCCCATGCACCAATTGAGGTACAGTGATATTTGAGTTACCATGCAGCCATACAAATAAAAGAACGCAACACAATTAAAAGAACGATAGAACTGAACATAAACATCCACCGCAGTGATCACTATGATGGAAGGCAATATCTCCTCTGAACCCTTTGAAGCTTGACAATATCTTTCCTATAGCATGGTGCCCAGAACTGAACACAATATTCTAGATGCGGTCTTGCAACGTCCTAAACAACTGCAACGTGACCTCCCAACTTCTATACTCAATACTCTGACTGATGAAGGCCAATGTGTCAAAA
The DNA here is from genome assembly GCA_038087875.1 of Malacoraja senta. NCBI lineage: Eukaryota > Metazoa > Chordata > Chondrichthyes > Rajiformes > Rajidae > Malacoraja > Malacoraja senta. The sequence goes on from CM075985.1 coordinate 29,748,329, forward strand.
GCCTTTTTGACCACCTTTTCTACCTGCGACTCGACCTTCAAGGAACCATGTACCTGCACTCCTAGATCCCTCTGCTCTACAACACTACCCAGAGGCCTACCATTCACTGTGTGGGTCCTGCCCTTGTTAGACGTCCCAAATTGCAACACCTTACACTTCTCTGTATTAAATTCCATCAACCATTCCTCAGCCCACCTGGCCAATTGATCCAGATCCTGCTGCAATCTTTCACAACCATCTTCACTATCCACAAAATCACTCAATTTTGTATCCACTACTGGAAACACCCTCTCCAAATCCACTTTACCTTGGCCTTTCATTATCTGGTAGGTTTCAACGAGATCCACTTGTAGCCTGAGGCTGCAATTAATTATAATGAGAAGAGAACAAATGACTTTCCTGAAGGACAAATGCTCACAGCAAACTCAAAGCTTTCAAGAAGGTTTCCAACTTCTTATGCACTTAGATGACTCATCATTGTGTGGGACTGAGTGTGGGGTTGTCATCGTGTCTGACATACATGATCATTAGTACAAGGTAGAGGCTGAGAGACTCCATCAGCAGCATTGATCCATTCAGCATGGAAACACAGTCACGGATGTTTGTGCTTCGGATGTTTTGGAATCTCTCCTGAACTCGATGGAAATCAGCTTAAGAATGCAAAATTTGGCAGGCCAGGTATTGGGATTGGAATAGAAATATGAGTGTTGGGTTTGGATAGGAAAGGTTTAGAATGGATAGGAAAGGTTTAGAATGGATAACAAAAGGTTTAGATGAATATGGGCCAAATGCAGGCAGGTGGGATTAGCTTAGATGAGGCATCTTGGTTGGCCTGGACAAGATGGGTCGAGGGGCTTGTTTCCATGCTGTATGACCCTATGAGTCTATGGAATCCAGTTGCACCATCCCTTTATTCCACTTCCTTGTGTATCCCCTGGGTCTGGGAAGAGAGGAACGATGCGCCCACATCTTGCAACTACTCCTCCGTCACATGCACCCTGGCAATGATGGACACAGGTTGTCCATGTATCTCCAGCCTTTGACATTGCAGAGAATATGTGGTTGGAGGGTAAGGTTACATTTAAAATGCTTCCTTTGACTAATTGCTGCAGAGAAAGTGAAAGGCGATGGACATCTGAGAGAGAATACGTTACTGGGCTAAAGGGTAATATTAGATTTTGGGGGAAGGGCTTGCCCTGCTTGGGCCAGCATGGATATTATGGGCTGAATGGCCTCCTCCTGTGTCATGTCCGAATAGATTTTAAAAGTTGCAATTGTATCCGTTAGTCTAGCTTACTCTGGCCGCTCGCTCCCTGTACGGACTCCCTTTGGAGTGGAAAAAGTTGTCCCTGAGTTCCCCCCTTAAATTCCTCGTCTCACTAGCCCATTGAAACCCACCACAGTTCTACAATATTTGGCTAAAACAATACTCAGGTCTTCTCCATTAATATAATGCACGTGTACAAATTTGGCATTCTGATAAATAATTTTGCATTCAGTCTGAAGAAGGGTCTCGACCCGAAACATGACCCATTCCTTCTCTCCAGAGATGCTGTTTCTCCCACTGAGTTACTCCAGCATTTTGAATCTATCTTCGGTGTAAACCAGCATCTGCAGATCCGTCCTACACAGATAAATAACTTATTTCATTCTTACACTAACGATTCTTGACATAATCTGATTTACTGCTTTTGATTCAGTGAGTTAAGGTGGCTTTATGGAAGATATGACATAGTTTAGTATTTACCTCGGGCATTTCATGAGTACTAACTTCACCACGTTAAACCTTAGATAAGTATCCGTCATGTTGTGGTGTAAAACACATTTCAAAACTTAACTCACGATAAATGACTGCACTGATTTGTGATGATATCTGCTTCACAGCATGAGCCCTGTACAGACAAGTCATACCTCTCCTCATAATCTACATGTTGACTGAACGACATACTCCAGTGTACCAAGGCTAAAGTCATTCGCCCCTTCCCCAAGCAACAGTTTGCTGACTCGTGCACTGTAGTTCCAATATCCTGCTTTGTGTGAGGGAAGAGAAGAAAGGATTTCATCTTAAAAACACAATGTAAAAGATATTTGTATAGGAACGTTTTAGAGGGATAAGGCCAAACGCCGCAAGGTGGGACTGATGTAGATGGGCCATCTTGGTAGGCATGGGCAAGTTAGGCCGAAGGGACTGTTTCTGTGCTGCATAACTCTTAACGCTATGATTCTATAATGAACTGCTGCAGATTCAATGGGTCAGGCAGCTTCTGTGGAGCGAAACGTACAGACACGTTTTGGATCAGGACCCTTCTTCAGACTGATCCCAGCACCTGCAGTTTCTTATGTCTCCAGAGGATTTAACGTACTTTGAAAGATGTGCGCTTCACCCATCCCCCTGTAGTCCAGTTATTGGTGGTACGGCCTCCTCATTATCATCCGTCTTCACTGCGGTTTAAGGATCAATTGGTGCAAATTATAAAGTTTAGTTTAGTTTATCATTGTCACGTACAGTAAATAGTTATTTTTTCAGATTTATCGTAAGACTTTTTAGAGACACAGCGCAGAAACAGGCCCTTCGGCTCACTGAGTCCGCGCTGATCACCAATCTCCCTGTACATTAACACTATCCTTCACACTTAGGACAATTTTACAATTTTACTGAAGCCAATTAACCTACAAACCTGCACGTCTTTGGAGTGTGGGATGAAACCTGAGCACCCGGAGGAATCCCACGCGGTCACAGGGAGAACCTATAAACTCTGTATAGACAGCACCCGTGGTCAGGATCAAACCCGGGTCTCTGGCGCTGTAAGGTAGCAACTCTACTGCTGCGCCGCAGTGTCACCCCTGCTGTTGCCTGCTCTCCAGAGCGAAAAGACTGTACATGATTACAATCAAGCAGTCCAGAGTTTACAGATGCACGTAGAAAGTGGGAGTATATGGAACAAAGTGGATGTAATTGAAGAGGGTATAAGGTACTGCAAAAGCACAAAGTGCTGGAGTAACTCAGCTGGTCAGGGCTGGGACCCTTCAATGAATGTAAGGTGTGCGCGTTTAACATCAGTTTCTGAGGACCTGAGGCAATAAAGACATTTCACTTCATAAAATGTAGTTAAAATATAATTTAAAATCTCTTCAAGCCGGCATCATGTGTGCAGGGTCTGGACATCTGTACTTGTTGTTCTGTGTTTCATGACAACAAAGAAGGCTATCGAGTTGATGCCTGCGTTCAGCATAATATCATTCTTCCACCTGCTTCTTTGTAATCCATTCGCTTTCATATGCCAGGCAAAAAATGCTAGCGAAACTCAGCGGGACAGGCAGCATCTCTGGATAGAAGGAATGGGTGACATTTTGGGTCGAGACCATTCTTCTGTCTGAAGATGGGTCTCGACCCGAAATGTCACCCATTCCCTCTCCCCAGAGATGCTGCCTGTCCCACAGAGTTACTCCTGCATTTTGTGTCTATCTTCATGTAAACCAGCATCTGCAGTTCCTTCCTACAATCTTTCACATGCCCACTGACTGCTCTACCAGCCACTAACACAAGGACCAATTTACAGCAGCCAAGGACAGCACAGTGGTGCAGCGGGTAGAGCAGCTGCCTCACAGCGCCAGAGATCCTCATTCTATCCTGACCTCAATGTGTGGAGTTTGCACGTTCTCCCTGTGACTGCATGGGTTTCCTCCGGGTGCTCTGGTTTCCTCCCACATCACAAAGACGTGTGAGTTCAAAGGTTACTTGGCCCTCTGTAAATTGCCTCTAGTATTTAGGGAGTGGATGCGGAAGTAGGATAACATAGAACTAGTGTGAGCAGATGATCGATGGTCAGCATGGAATCAGTGGGCCGAAGGGCCTATTTCCGTGCTGATTCTCAAATTGTAAAAAAAAGTTTTTTAAGAACAGAGCCGCCAGCTCGTCTTTAGGATGTGGGAGGAATCCGGAGCAACCGGAGGAAACCCGATACAGTCACGGGGACAATGTGCAAACTCCACACAGACAGCAGTAGAAGCCACTGGAGCTGTGGGACTTCTGCAGTGCCTGCAGGGCATGGCTGAGTAACTATGCACAACTTTCCTGAAATAAAAGCAGCCTGATATGATTCAGTCTTTCGGCATTGAGTCAAAGAAAATACATAACAATATTCCCACAGAAACCATTTTTCAACTGTATATTTTGCACAGTTAACTTATTCTGAGAGAAAATGACTTAAAGATTAGGAATTACCAATGGCAATATCAGCAGCTGTATCTCCAAAACATTGGAATGAAATTCTTCATGACTATAAACCATCTACAATAACCATCAATCCCAAAGTTAACCAGAGAACAGAAGGACGTCTGTGATCAGTGGGTGAGTTGTCAGTCTCAGGTAGAGCCATAGAATTACACACAGTGCTGGAGTAACTCAGCGGGTCAGGCAGCATCTCTGGAGAACATGGATAGGTGACGTTTTGGGTCTGGAGAATGGATCAGACGCGAAATGTTACCTATGCGGCACAGTGGCACAGCAGTAGAATACGCTGCAAAGCTGAGAACCATATTCTGCACTGTTTATCTTGGCTCTACTTTTTGTATTCGAGTTTGACTTGACTGTATTTATATACAGTATTATCTAATCTGATGGGATAGCATGCAAAACAAGGCTTTTCACTGTACTCTGGTGCCTTGTGAATGAAATGAGGAAGTTAATTTCTAATAGTAACAGAAGGAGATTAGAGATTGTCAGCAGTTCAGTGATGCTTCCCTTCAACAAAGAAGTCCCTGAATCACTGGGCTGACTCAAGTTACGGACTTGAAATAGAAACCGAGTGCTTATGAATAGATCCCACAGGGCCGCAGAAGCAGGTGAAACGTTGGAAACTTGTGAATGTAATTGTGGCTGGTCACCAGTTTAGTTTAACAACCTGTGGATGCTGGTTTACACCAAGATAGACCGAAGATGGGCGGCACGGTGGCGCAGCGGAAGAGTTGCTGCCTTAAGGGCCTGTCCCACTTGGGCGATATTTTCGGCAACTGCCACAGTCGTAACAGGTCACCGAAAAGGCGGCGACTGCCCCCCCCCCCCTCCTATGACAATGTCTACAACAAGCTACGACATCCTACCTCCTAGTCGACATCAAGCTACGGTAAGCTACCGACAACCGGCGACCCGTTAGGACGTCCACCTACGACCACACAGGCGACAGCCTATGACCACACAGGCGATAACCTACGACAACCAAAGTCAGCCTACGTCCACACGCGACAAGCTACAACAAGCAATGACTCTGTTGGCGACAACTGAAGACAACTGTAGACAATTCAGTGGCCGGTACCTGTCGCCGGTTGACGTAGATTAACGTAGGTAGTCGCCAATGGAATTCACCGAATTCAGCACCCGGCGACAACCAACGTCACCTGCCGACAACCTGCGTCATCCTGGTGACAACCTATGACAAGCTACGTCAAGCCCACAGTCGCCGAAAAGTTTTGAACATTTAAAAATCCAGCGGCGACCAGAAAAACGTTACGACTCTTTAGGCGACTTGAGGAGACTACTCACGACGATACGGGCGCCACCGTGATCATGTGGTGACAGCCTAGTCGCCTGTAGTCGCCGAAAAAAATTGCCTACGTGGGACAGGGGCTTTAAGGGCCTGTCCCACTTTCACGACCTAATTCATGACCTTTTTTACTCGTGGACATTTTTCATCAGGCTAGAAAAATGCCCTGACCTAATTGATGCCACGAGTACCTACGACTAGCATCACGGCCTGCTACGACCTACCTACGACCTCCTACAACCTCCTACGACCTCGTGACGACCATGCTGCAATTGTGAGTCAAGGGCAAACTCGGCAGAGGTCGTGAATTAGGTCGTGAAAGTGGGACAGGCCCAATACAGCGCCAGGATCTCTGGTTTCCTCCCACACTCCAGTTTGTTGGCTTTGCTAAAGAATGCAATTGTCCCCAGTGTGTGTAGAATAGTGCTAGTGTGTCGGGATCGCTGGTTGGTGCAGACTCGGTGGGCCAAAGCACCTGTTTCCATGCTGAATCTATAACTAAACCAAACTAAACTAAACCAAACTAAACTAAATAAACACAAAATGCTGGAGTAACTCAGACTGGGTCTCTAGAAGGGTCTCGACCCAAACGTCACCTATTCCTTTACTCCAGAGATGCTGCCTGACCGGCTGGGTTACTCCAGCATTTTGCCTCCATTACCAGTTTAGTTTAGTTGTGAGATAGAGCATGGAAACAGGACCTTCGGCCCATCAAGTGCATGCCGACCAGCGATCACCCATACACCAGTTATATGTTATCCCAGTTTCGCATTCTACACACCAGGGGCAATTTACAAAGGTCAACCAACCTACAAACCGGCACATTTTTGGAATACGGGAGGATACTGGAATACCTGGAGGAAACCTATGCATTCCAGGTAGAAAGTACAAACTCTGTACAGACAGCACCCATGGTCAGGATCGAACCAGAGTCTCTGGCACCGTGAAGCAGTAATTTTACCGTTGCATCAGGAGTTCTCAGGACTGGCCTTCAATTTTTATTCATTGTGCGATGCAAACCTTGTCACCGTGGTTACAACCCACAACAACAAGCCATGCGGCTTGGAAACAGGCCATTCAGCCCATCAAATCCATACCAACCTGCGGCCTCCTATTTGTATCCATCCCATAGCCTTCACTATGTCCGTGGGATTCACGTGTCTAGACATTTCTTAAATGTTTACATCAACTTGACTTCCATCACTCTCTCTGGCAAGGAAACCAATTGGAGACAGACAGAAAGAGATTTTATGGAGAGGAAAGGTTAGTGGGATATGGGCCAAACCTGGCAGGTGGGATTAGTGTAGATAGAGCATCTTGGTCAGTATGTGCAAGTTGGGCTGAAGGGCCTGTTTGCCTGCTGTATGACTCTACGACTATTTTATTTCTTCATGTTTGTTATTGTACCGAGATACACTGAAAAGCTTTAGTTTTGCGTGCTATCCAATTAAATCGGGTAATTCTATATCATCGAGCCTAACACAAGTACAACAGGTAGAGTGAAGAGAAAAAAGCCAGAGTGCAGAATCTAAAATTCTCAACATTGCACTATAACAGTCGGGAGACAAAGTCCAATGTCCGCAATGGAATAGAGGCAAATCTGACAGTACACTAGCTTATGGAAGGTTTAAGAAGGAACTGCAGATGCTGGAAAAATCAAAGGTAGATAAAAATGCTGGAGAAACTCAGCGGGTGTGGCAGCATCTATGGAGCGAAGGATTAGGTGACGTTTCGGCATCTCCAGTCTGAAGAAGGGTCTCGACCCGAAACATCACCTCTTCCTTCGCTCCACAGATGCTGCCTCACCCGCTGAGTTTCTCCAGCATTTTTTCTACCCTAGCTTATGGAAGGATCGTTCAGAAGCCTGATAACAGAAGGGAAGAAGCTGTTTGTGTAGGAAGGAACTGCAGATGCGTGTTTAAATCTCTGGAGAGAAGGAATGGGTGACGTTTTGGGTCAGGAAGGGTCTCGACCCGAAACGTCACCCATTCCTTCTCTCCAGAGATGCTGCCTGTCCCGCTGAGTTACTCCAGCTTTTTGTGTCTATCTTCAGGAAGAAGCTGTTCCTGACTCTGGTGATGTGTGTTCTCAAGTTTCTGTATCTTCTTCCCCTCTGTTATCAGACTTCTAAGCGATCCTTCCATTAGCTAGTTTACTGTATCGCTTCTCCAACCTAACGCATTGCGGACATTGGACTTTGTCTCTGAAACTGTTATGTTACAATGCTGGGAAACTATATTCCACAGAGGGAGAAGCTGTTCCTGAGTCTGGTGATGCGCACTTTCAAGCCTCTGTATCTTCTGCCCGACGGGAGCGGGGAGAAGAAGAAAAGACCGGGGTGGGACACCTTTGACATTCAACCTGCAATTTGTTGTATGTCGGTACCGCAAGTTCTGCTTGAATGAAAGGAGCTATCCAGATAGAGAAAAAAACTTAGATCTGATTAAATCAGATTAGTTTGTTGTCATATACACCAGGGAGCAAAGAAATTCCTTCTTGACATGAAGCTCCCAGTGTAAACAGCATCCACACAGTACTGATGAATATTACAGTGAGTGAAACAGCAGACTAGAGCAAGATTGATGTGTAATCCAAAGTAGTGCAAACAAACAAACTATAATAATGAAATAACCGAGTGAGATGGAGCGAAGAGTAACGGGCCTGTCCCACTTAGGCGATTTTTTCGGCGACAGACGGCGACTGTCATAGTTGCAGCAGGTCGCTAAAAAAATCAGCGACTGGACCCCCTTACGACAATGTCTACGACAATGTCTACAACAACCTACCACCTAGTCGACGTCAAGCTACTGACAACCGGTCACCCATTAGGATCCACCTACGACCACACCTCCGACAACCTACGTCCACCCGCGACAAGCTACGGCAAGGTAAGACAATTCAGTCGCCGGTTGACGTAGGTTGACGTAGGTAGTCGCCAATGGAATTCACCAAAGTCAGCACCGGCGACAACCTACGTCATCCTGGCGACAACCTACGACAAGCACCTACGTCAGGAGATGTCAAGCTACGACAAGCCCACGGTCGGCGACGGTCGCTAAAAAGTTTTGAACATTTCAAAATCCAGCGCAACCAACAAAACCCTACGATTCTTTGGGCGACTGAGGAGACCAGACAGGCGACACCCCGGCAACACCCCGGCGACCATGTGGCGATGGCCTGGTTGTCTCTAATTGTCTAAAAAATAGCCTAAGTGGGGACAGTTAATTCAAGGAAGAGTTAATTCAAGGAACTAGACTATAAATACTGGAGAACTGAGATTTCTATGGGTTTCTAAGAAACCAGCAGCCTTACTTCAGACAACAAATACTGAACCTTATTTAAATTTTAAGTGTGTACCAACTTTGAATGGCCAGTTTATTTAGAAATTATAATTAATTTAAGGAACCAAAGTTGATGTATTTGAGTCAAGGTTTTTTAGCGAATACCAGAGAAACATATGATTTTTTCAACCAATATCAATAACTGAAAAGTACCTGAATATTGTACCAAAAATGTTAAAAACTAATGACTGAGTCTGCTGATGTATTCATGCAATCCCTCTTGGGGAATGGGGAGGTGCCAAAGATTACCGTGAGTTTGTAAGGCTTTAATAATATTGAGCTAATGTGGTTGGAAAGTTCACAGAAGAGGAAAAAATAAGTAAAACAAATATTTGGCTTGCGGGCAGCTAGCAGTCTTTGTGAATCGCCAGGGCAACCCAAACTCTTTTAAAAAGACGTGCCATGGGACATTTGGGTGGGGGGTGGGGGGGGGGGGGAGAGAGGGAGAATATTGAGTGCGAACAAATGGGGCTTTGAATGGAGAGTGTCGGGAATGCCTGTGCCAGTGGAGAAATACTTCTGAGGAACAGAATGTATTATAGAGGGAGCACCAATGTTACAGTGCGGAAATGGACTCAGAATCTATGGCTGGGGTTCTTTATATTCGGCTACAGCAGATTTCTTAGCAGGTAGTTAGCTCCTCATTGTTTTAGCAAGGGCTTCTCGGCAAGTGTAGTGAGGCCACATGAAGGAATGTACTTGGGCATTATGATGCCAAAGGAAGGTACATCTCCAACAGACGGGATGGTTGAAAGGCATCACCTCTCCATGAAACCAGCTTAACTAGACGCTATCTAAAATTGAAGGGGTGGCACAGTGGCGCAGCGGTAGAGTTGCTGCCTTTCAGAGCCAGAGACCCGGGTTCGATCCTGACCATGGGGGCTCTCTGTACGGGGTTTGTACGTTCTCCCTGTGACCGCGTGGGTTTTCTCCGGGTACTCTGGTTTCCTCCCACACTCCAAAGACGTACAGGTTTGTCTGTTAATTGGCTTCAGTATAGATTGTAATTTGTCCCTCATGTGTAGGATAGTGTTAGTGTACAGGGATCATTGGTCGGCACAGACTGAAGGGCCTGTTACTAAACTAAACTAAACAAAGCTAAACTAAACTAAGCTATTGCAAAATGATACAATAACAAAGAATCAATTGTGCATTTGTATCCCACATTAGTTAGTCCACATGCAATGTTCCATATGCCTCTGAATGGACTGTAATAACAAGGCTACATTGCAATTGTAGGATAGAGTCATAGTCATACAGCGTGGAAACAGGGCCTTCGGCCCAACTTGCCCACACCGACCAGCATATCTCATCTACACTAGTCCCACCTGCCTACATTTGGCCCACATCCCTCTAAACTTATCCCATTCATGTACCCATCCAAATCTTTTTTAAACATTGCGACAGTACCTGCCTCAACTACCTCCTCTGGCAGCTCGATCCATATACCCAGCTTGATCCATATACCCAGCTCGATCCATATACCCAGCTCGATCCATATACCCAGCTCGATCCATATACCCAGCTCGATCCATACACCCAGCTCGATCCATATACCCAGCTCGATCCATACACCCAGCTCGATCCATATACCCAGCTCGATCCATATACCCAGCTCGATCCATATACCCAGCTCGATCCATACACCCAGCTCGATCCATACACCCAGCTCGATCCATATACCCAGCTCGATCCATACACCCAGCTCGATCCATATACCCAGCTCGATCCATACACCCAGCTCGATCCATATACCCAGCTCGATCCATACACCCAGCTCGATCCATACACCCAGCTCGATCCATACACCCAGCTCGATCCATACACCCAGCACCCTTTGTGTGAAAAACTCGCCCCCTCAGCTTGCAATTGATCTTTCCCCATTCACCTTAAACCTACGTTTGCATTAATCATTGCTCAGTTCCATTCACATTTTCTCAGCTAATGACCAGTGTGGACCTGTAAAAAACAAGAAAAAGTCACAGTTAGGTTGAAAAGAAATACCAAGTGGCAGGTAATCACCATTTCGGACCAATCAAGACTGACTACCTGCCCTTGACATCCAGGGTCAAGCATTGCCATTGCCAACACCGACACCATTAATACCATCAGCACCAGAGTCATTAACTTGACTAATTAGCGTAACAGCAAAGCAGCTGGTAAAGCTGCTGCCTCACAGTGCCAGAGACCCGGGTTCCATCCTGACCTCGGGTGCTGCCTGTGTGTGGAGTTTGCACGTTCTCCCTGTGACTGGCTGAGTTTCCTCCCACATCCCAAAGACAGACGGGTTTGCAGGTTAATTGGCCCTCTGTACATTGCCACTAGTGTGTAGGGAGTGGATGAGAAAGTGAGATAACATGGAAGTAGTGTGAACTGGTGATCGATGGTCAGCGTGGGTGGACTCAGTAGGTCAAAGGGTTATTTCAATGCTACACCATTCAATTAATCAATCAATCAATCAATAATGGATCCATAGTCATATAGCACAGAAACAGACTCTTCAGCCCCACTCGCCCATGCCGACCATTTACATTTGTCCCATTGCCTGTATTTGGCCTACATCCTTTAAACTTTTCCTATCCATGTACATGTCTAAATGCCTTTTAAACATTGCTATTACAGGTATACCTGCCTCAAATACCTCCTCTGGCAGCTCATTCCATATACCCACCACCCTCTGTGTGAAAAGGTTGCTCTTCACGTTCCTATTTAATCTTTCCCCTCTCACCTTAAACTTATGTCCGAAGATAGACACAAGGTGCTGTAGTAACTCAGCGGGTCAGGCAGCATCTTTGGACAAAAAGGAATAGGTGATGTTTTGCTTCGAGACCCTTCTCCATCTGCAAAGTCCTTTCTACATATTTAACTAATGTCCTCAGTTTTTTGTTTCCCCTACTTTGGGTAAAAGACATTCACCATATCTATTCACCTTATGATTCTTTTCACCTCGAGAAGGTCAACCCTCAGCCTCCTGCACTCTCAGGAATAAAGTCCCACTGCTACAAAGTCTAGTAATCAATGTCAAACAAATTATGTCTCTCTGCGGACTGGATAGCACGCAACAAAAGCTTTTCACTGTACCTCGGTACATGTGACAATAAACTAAACTAAAGACTAGAAGGTGGATGTTTCGATTTCCAGCTCCTGGAGTTATTTGCGTTCAGTATTTGCGCACATTAACTTTCACCTTTATGTTGAATGAGTAGATTATAGCATAGGGTCATGTGGAATGTTGTGTTTGTACTACAAACCCACACAGAGACTCAGGCACAGTGGCCGCAAACATTTTGTGCAGACTTATATTAAATCCTCTCCCCACTCACGCCAAGAGGTTGCTAATATTGAGTTTGGCTACCTTCCCATTTCCATTCATCAACTACCTCTGAAGTTGCTGCAGCCACAGAGTGAATGACCCCGCCAGCTAAAATGAACAGGGGAAGATTTATCGGTCGCACGACAATGGGTGGGTTACATCGACCGGACGCCCGTGAATTCTTTCACTGGATTAGCTCAGTGGGAGTTGTGTTCTCTTGCTAACCAGCAGCTGGGAGTACCATGCTCGACCTATGACCCACCAGCCGCTGGGTAACTAAATACAGCTGGGATCCAACAAGTAAACATACTGAACGGAAATTGTGGCAGAAATACATTTGTGTACGGCCACGTTGTTTAAAAGCGGAAATGCAAGAATAATATGCAAAGCAAAACATTTTTACCACTATAACAATAAGAATCCCCAAAGATTCTACCTTCTGATGCATGTGGAATGGAATGAGGCTCATATTCAACAGGCAAGAGTATATAATTGTCATGTCTACCGGCAATGGAACAACAAAATTCTTACCTGCAGCAGCACAGCAGGCCTGTAAACATAATACTTGTAGATCAGGGGTGGGGAACCTGCGGCCTTAAGGCTGCATGTGGCCTTCTAGGCCATTAAGTGCAGCCTTTTGAATGAATTCAAATTTTGTAGAACAAATCCTTTTATTTTTATTAATATATTTTTGTTTGTCTTTTATTATTTTAATTTTAATCTTAAAATGAACGTATTTAAAATACCAAAGAGTAAAAGAAGATTCAACAAAATAATCCTCTCCGTACGAAAAATGCTTTCTTGCTTTTCAACCACTTATTGCTGCGAACCTACATTCTCCTACCTAACCCAAATCAAGATGCCCTTGAGGTCACAGATGACGCATACCCATCTAGAAGATCATCTGAAACTGCGTACCTCCATGTTGCAACCAAATATTCAAATGCTTTCCCACAAAAAGCAGTCAGAACAAAGTTATTAAAAGGTTAATTAACTTTAGAATGAACACATTTTTTTCATTTTCTTGAAGTTAGTACATAGTAGTTAGATTTTTACAAAATAATGTACATTTTGAAGTCGGGTCCCAGTCACACGGGAGGCCTGGTCCCCCAACACAACCCATTCCCCAACGCAATATTCCAACACTCACCCATTCCCCAAACACAAACCGTTCCCCCAACACAATATTCCACCACTCACCCATAGCAACCTAACTGCTCAGGCACGGCTCATTTCCTCTCATCCATGAGCACTTCCTCCCCCTCCTCTTCATATGTGGGAAGGGAGGGGGGTAGGGAAGTGGGGTGTGTGGCGGGGGGGGGATGGGAGGGGAGGAGGGGTGTGTGTGGACGGGGAGGTGTGGGGGGGAGATGGTGGTGTGGGGGGAGGGGGGTGGGGTGGTGGTGGGGTATGTGGTGGGGAGGAGGTGTACATGTGGGCGGGAGGGGTGTGGGGGGGAGGAGGGATGTGGCAGGGGGGAGGTGATGGGGAGGGTGTGTGTGTGGGAGGCGGTTGTGTGTGGGTGAGGGAGGTGTGTGTGTTGGGGGTGTGTGTGGGTCGGGATTGTGGGGGGGTGTGTGGGCGGGGGATTGTGGGGGAGAAAAGACAGAGGAAGAGCCATGGACGAGAGGGGGGTATCACAGGGGAGGGGGGGGAGGAGCCAGCGAGGGGGACCAGAGGGGTAGTGGCTGGAATTGGCGGTGCGATGGGGACTCACAGCGGGCGCTGGTCGCTGGTCGCTGGTCGTTCTCCTTCGCTGGGATCAGAGTCTCCACTTTCCGTTTGGCGACATCGGCGACATCTCCGACTCCGGGCTGGGCTGGTTCTCCGACGCTGGGTTGGGCTGGGCTGGGCAGCGTATCCGACACTAGGCTGGTCGGGTCTCCGACGCTGGGCTGGGTCCCCGACGCTGGGCTGTTTGGGGCTGGACTGCTTCTGATCCCTCAGAAAATTGTGTCCGGTTGGAAACCTCCGCTGGCCATCCTCAGCTCCAGTAAAGACACGATGGCACAGGAAGGGGCGGACCGTCCCGGTGAGTGACAGGGGAAGAGACTAATCCATGCGGCGCTGAACGGCAGGAGAGGAGATCGATCTGCACACGCACGGTTTTAAAGATTTTCTAAACCTCGCAAACTTTTACGACATTCAACCGATCGGAACGATTTGGTGCAATCGCAGCATAGGAGAACGGTGAGTGAACTGGGTAAAAATCGTACTGCTATCACAAACCGTTTTTGTGCAAATAGAAAGACCGCACAAAACCGGAACATAACAAGATCAGAGTTTTAGATAGATAGATAGATAGATAGATAGATAGATAGATAGATAGATAGATAGATAGATAGATAGACAGACAGACAGACAGACAGACAGACAGACAGACAGACAGACAGACAGACAGACAGACAGACAGAGACAGACAGACAGACAGACAGACAGACAGATAGATAGATAGATAGATATCTTAGACAAAAAAAATCAATACCTTAATAACTCTAATACTAGTGCAAGAAAACCCCCAAAGTCCTTACTGCAACTAAAGCCAATCCACAGGTCATCAGTTAGTGGTGTGTTGTGTTCAAGAGCCTGTAGCTGTTGTGAAGAAGCTGTTCTTGAACCTGGAGGTCATGGTTTTCAGGCCCCTGTATCTTCTTCCTGATGGCAGGAGTGAAATGAGAGCATGACCAGGGTAGTGAGGGACCTTGATGATGTTGGCTGCCTTTTTGAGGCAGCAATCCTTGTAGATCCCTTCGATGGTTGAAGGTCAGTACCAGTGATGGACCGGGCAGTGTCCACCACTCTCTGTAGTCTCCTTCATTCTTGGGCGTTCAAGTTGCTGAACCAGGCCGTGATGCAACCATTCAATTTGCTCGCTACAGCACACATGAAGTTCGAGAGGGTGTTCGTTGACATACTGAATCTCCTCAATCTTCTAAGGAAGTATAGGCATCAATGTGCTGGGCTCAGGTTCAACTTAATGGGGTAGGGATAGGGATCATGTGCAAGTAGATGATGTTAATTTAACTTGGCATCATTATCGGCAAAGACATTGTGGGCCAAAGGGCCTGTTCTTGTTCTGTACTGTTCTAGCTGCTATAGGTACATCTAATTGGCAGCCCCCTGATTTTTATATTCATTCATTTTACCTATTCTTGGTTTTATTTGTTGCCACAGTTTTTCAATCCCAAGCATAAAACCTCTCTGATATATTCTCTCCTAAATCTAAAGAGTGTTTGGGAAAGTGTGGCCAATGTCAGCAGATCACACTGGGTGGCAGCACAATGGTGCAGTGGTAGAGTTGCTGCCTCACAAGGCCAGAGACCCAGGTTCGATCCTGACCTTGGATGCTGTCTGTGTGGAGTTTGCACAATTTCCCTGAGACCGCGTGGGTTTCCTCCCACATCCCAAAGCCGAGCGGTTTTTGTAGGTTAATTGGCTTCTGTAAATTGTCCGTAGTGTGTAGGATAGAACTAGTGTATGGATGGTCATTGTTCGGCACGGACGCGGTGGGCCGAAGGGCCTGTTTCCGTGCTGCTTCTCCAAACTAAACTAAACTAAAAGTTGAGATCCGACTTGAGGAAGAATTTCCCCTAAAAAAAAGACACAAAGTGACTGGAGTAATTGAGCAGGTCAGGCAGCATCTCTGGAGAACATGGATAGACAAGGTTTTGGGTCGTGACTGCTTAGACTGATTGGGGCTGGGGGGAGCGGGGCGGGGGGGGGGGGGGTGGTAGGAAGAAATCTGGAAGAGAGGGAGGACAGAACAATACCTGGAACGTAATAGATGGATACCGAGAAGGAGGAGTGGAGTTTGATAGCCAGATGGTTGGACAAAGGCCAGAGATGAAAGACAAAAGGTGTGAGACAAGAGTGATGCCTGGATTAGAGGGTACTAACTACAGGGAGAGGTTGGACAGACTTGGATTGTTTTCTCTGGAGGCTGAGGAGGCATGGTAGATGTCTATAACACTCAGAACCTTTGTAACAGGGTGGAAATGTCAGAGCTTTAAGGTACGAGGAGCAAAATTTAAAGGAGATATGCGGGGCATGTTTTTTCACATTTGATGGTGCGTGCCTGTGGTGGTGGTGGTGGTGGAGGCAGATACGATAGTGGTGTTTAAGAGGCTTTTAGATAGGCACTTGGATATGCAAGTAATGGAGAGATATGGATCATGTACAAGCAGAGATGAGTTGAATCAGGTATTAAGTTTGGCATGGGCATTGTGGGCTGAGGGGCTTGTGCTGCACTATTCTATGGTCTATAAGACCTGCCTCAAACCATTTGCCGTGAAGTAAAATAAAAAGGAACTGCATATGCTGGTTTATACCAAACTTAGACACAAAATGTTGGAGTAACTCAGCAGGTCAGGCAGCATCTCTGGAGAACATGGACAGGTGACGTTAGTTCTCCCATTATTCACCCATCGCACTGACAAAGGCAGACTAATGGTGTTCCATTACAGTGTCGATTCACCAGCAAACGGAAAATATGGATCTGTTCATCGTGTACAATGGGCTCCTTGTAGGAAGAAAGCAGGTAATGACTTTTAAAGATTACTTTTAAGGTAAGGATTTTTATGCAATGAATCACACTTGAATTGCTGTCAAAACACTCCAGAAAAAAACTATTCGGGATTTGTCCAACCTTTCCTCATAGGGTGGCAGAGTGGTGCTGTGAGGAGAGCCGTTGCCTCATAGCAACAGAGATGCTGTCTGTGTGGAGTTTGTACATTCTCGTGAAGAAGACCCGTCAGGGCGCATGCGCGTCAATCTTCAAAGCAGCGGTATGAAATCACAGACAACACAATAATTGAAGTAACATATTAAGATGAGGAACATGAGAACTACCATTATGACATTTTTTCTATGAGAGAGGGTTGGGCGTGGCGGGCACGTAATCACCAACGTAACTCCTCATAAAATAAAGATCAAACTTCAAACTGGTAAGTTCTCGTTTAATCTTACTATTTTACTTCGGAGTCACGTGAGTGACTACGTGAAGATTTCAAAGCTCTGTGATTTTTATGCCGCAGATCAAAATCCCGGCTTCTCACTGCATCGATTGACTCTGAGTATGATCAATAATGCTGTAAACATGACATTCAATATCATGCAAAAAAAAAAGTTTTATTTTTGGTCATAAAACAAACAATAAACCCTCTTAATTTAAGGGCAACAAACGAAAGAATTAAACAGTATTGAAAACAGAATTTAAACAATAGCAACAGCACTCAATATTGAGTTGGCAAACAGCCCTCCATCGGCAATCGGCCGATGGTAGTATTGCTGAAACACAAGTTCATTTTGCCAACCTGCGGCTTTTAATATATGGTCGATGGGAACGTCCATCGCCCTGGCCGCGGATGTTGCTACTGCCCTAGTGGAATGAGATGTAAATACATCAGTGTTAATTCCTGCCTGAACCAACACTTGCTTTAACCACCTTGAGATAGTCTGAACTGCCACTCTTTTATGTTGGCTTCTTGTAACTGACAAATAATCCTGTTTCTTCTTGTCTTAAAGCCCTTGTGGCTTAAATATAATGTAACAAATGTGTCCTTACACATAAACATGGATCTGTAGGATATGCTGAGAACACAATCTTAAATCCTGTCACACCTGGCCTGCTTTGTTTGAGCAGGTCATAAATATAAAACATAACATTCTCTGTAGTCACTTCCATTCTATCTAACTGAAGTTTTTGCAAAGTCTGCACTCTCTGTGCTGACACCAATGCCATTAGCATAGCCAATTCAGCAAAGTTATAGACGTGACAGGGACCCAATGACGAAGCATGTTAAGAACAACGCTTACATCCCAGATTACCATATACCTAGGCTTAGGCGGTTTGGAATTAAAGATTCCTTTCATCAACCTAGATATGAGAGGGTGAGAACCTATACTTTGTGTCGGTGTACCTATTACAAGATATGCGGACAAAGCACTTCTAGCTGTATTGATAGCACTATAGCTAAAACCCTCATGATAATAAAGTGTAGATAAAACTCTAACACATTTTCAATAACTACAGTATCATTTTGAATATTCTTTTGAACACAATATTGTTCCCTTTTTTAATTATTTTTTATTTTTTTACGTCATATACTGCTTTTGAGTACTCTTTCTCCAGGCTGCATTGAGCATATTCACCGTTCGCCTAGAAAGTCCTCGACCCATGTAAGGCATTCTTAAAACCTGCAATTTAACAGATCAATACGATCACATAACGGATGAACTTCACGCGTTACCAGATGCTCCAGCAAATTCCTACTGTTTGGAATCAGCAAAGGAGGTTGGATCGCTATCTGTAACATCAAAGCGAACCATGGTTGAATTGGGCAATTTGGTATCACCAAAACCCCTGAAGCGGCATCCTGCTTGCTTTTTTTTTCTTGCTTTTTTTCCCCCCCAAACACCGACCTATGAGGCAGAATGGTGGGAAAATGTACACAAACATATCATCCCAATTTAGTGAAAAAGCATCATTGCCACTGCCCCTGGATCTGGTTCCCATGAAAGATATTTTGGCAGCTGGTGGTTAAGCCTGGATGCAAACAAATCGATATCTGGCATTCCATATAGAAGTACTATGTTCTTGAACACATCCTGGTTCAACATCCACTCTGTATTATCACGGAATTTTCGTGACCTGGCATCTGCTACTACATTAAGTTTCCCTGGCAGATAGATCGCTGAAATCCAAATATCTCTATCCATACACCAGGTCCAAATTTGATTTGCCAACCTGTCACATGATAATGATTTGATTCCACCCATGTGATTAATATAAGCAACTGCTGTAGTGTTGTCTATTTGGCACTGCACATGCAAGCTAGTTTTGTTAGTGCCATAAGCATTGAGTCCATCAAATACTCCTAAAAGCTCTAAATGGTTAATTCCCCATGTTTGCAGAAGCAATGTCCATCTGCCTCCACAGCTGGATCTCGTATCAGTAGCACCCCACCCAAGTGCACTGACATCTGTCTGCAAAATCATGGAAGCTTGGTCCAATAACACTTTGGAACTACTAGTGGACACATGCTGAATCCACCATTGTACATCAGCAACAGCCTCTACTGATAGAAGCATAGGCCTATTATAATGACCCTAATGTATCCTCAGTGCTTGTTCCTTCGACCGTTGTAATTGTTGATAATAAAGTGGCACTATTGAACTGCTGGAAATGCTGCCACCAATTTCCCAAGCAGACTCGTCACCTGGCCAATTGAAGGCTGTGTGTCAGCAATGAACTTGATACAGCTCTCAATTAGCTCTACCCTTTTTTGCCTCGGCAAGGTCACAATCATGTTGATTGAGTCTATTGTGAAACCCAAATAGTCAATTTGTGTCACAGGTGTTAATTTAGATTTCTCTGGATGGTTTATGAAGCCCAATTTTTAAAAAGTGGTTTTAACAACTGCCACTGATGCTTCAGCTGTTTCTTTTTAATGTCCTACAATCAAGATATTATCTAGCTAAGCCATGAGCACATGCCCTTGACTTCTCATCATGCCTAGAATAGGTTTTAACAACTTTGTAATCACTATAGGAGCTGAAGACAAACCATTAGATAGTGCATTGTATTGCCATAATTGCCCCATCCAGCTGAATTTTAAATCTTGTATCCTGCAAATGAACAGACACTGAATCCGAATCTTTAAGATCTATAGTTGCCATATAGCATCCTCTGGAAACAAGTTGCTTAGCCGTCACAAACGTTTCCATCTTAAAATGTCTATACCGTACAAAAGGGTTAAGACTATTCAGGTCCAGTATAATTCTGCATCCCCCATCCTTTTTTGGTCTGGGAAAGATATTGGACACAAACTGTTGGCTTTGGTAAACTGCCTTAGCAATTACACCTTTATTACATAAGCTTGCACGTTCCTCCTGAACTTCCAATTGTTCAGTGATACTGGTCAAACTCCTTTTTGGAACATGTTGCATGGGTAAATCAGAATTTGCATTAAGCTCTATTCAAAACCCTTCAATAACCTTCAGTATAAACATATCTGAGGTAATTTGTTTCCATTCCTCTAAGAACAGATGTAATTCCAACTTTTAATTGTATCACATTAGATCTGTCTACATGAGAACCAGACCCACTTACCTTACCACCTGGCATTCTTCCCCGGCCTCAAGCTGGATATCTCACCTTCCCTGGCGCTGCTACAGCCGAACGCCAACTGCGCTGCATTGTAGCTCGACTTGTTCCTTGCCTGGACCAGTCTCCTCGCTTACAGGGATACTTCCGCTTTGGTGGATATGTGGCTGCTGGCTGCTTAATCAAGCCCACCGTCTTGGCCTCCTCCTCCAGCTCCTTCACCTGCTTTGCGAAATCCTCGCCAAACAGTAGATTTGCCGGTTGCACTGTGCCAGGCTGGCAGAGTGAAGCATATTTAGGATTGATGGTTGGTCTAATCGCAGTTTTGCGGAGGCAGTTGATCTCAAAGTGGGCACTCCACAATAGCGCCAGCACCTTTTGTTGTAATTTTGTCATGGCCTCTCCATCCACCATCCTGGCAAAGCTCGTTATGCGAGATGCCAGCAACTTTAAAATATGCTGGAGCTTCACCTCCTGGGCTCACATTTGTATGCCCATCTTGCCCCAAATCATCTTGTTCCCAACAGGAACTTTTAACAGGCCACATTTGATTGGGGCTTCATGCTTCCTTACTGTCTCATCCATTGTCAGCTCCTGTAGCTGATGTGAGACTTGGTAATTTATGCTGGTGGCAAGTTCCTCACCCAGAGGCTCACCAGCTTCCGACGACACACCTGCAGGAGGAGCTCCGTCTTCCTGCTGCCGGGCACCAATGCGTCAGACGTAATGACGCGCATGCGCCCTGACGGGTCTTCTTCACGTAGTCACTCCGAAGTAAAATCATATTTAATAGCTCCCTTGATGTGCATGAATTTATCTGACATACGAGTCATCGCTAAGTCAGAAATATATTACAGGAAGCACAGTACTTTACTTCTTCACCTTCCCTCATCCCCTTCCACCTATATTAATTTCTCTGGCTTCACATCTCACACCTCTACTATCCTCCCGCAGGAACCTGCGGACTTTAACATCATGGAGCTCGTGGTCCCTGGTTAGAGACCGACTTCGGGAGCTCCAAGCTGCAGGAGCTTCGACCGCCCCGACGCGGGAGCTTCGACCGCTGGCTGCGGGAGCTTTGATTGCCCCGACTGCAGATGGTTCGACTGTCCCGACCACGGGAGAATAAAGAGTAAGAAGATTAGACTTTATTGCCTTCCATCACAGTGAGGAATGTGGAGAATCCGCTGTGGTGGATGTTTATGTTAACTTTTATGTAGTTGTGTATCTTGCTGCTTTTTTTTAGTATGGCTGTATGGTAAATCGAATATCACTGTGCCTTAATTGGCACATGTGACAATAAACTGACCTTTGAACCGTTGAACCTTTATCTTATGTCTTGTCATTATAATTTAGTTCTGAAATACAGCACTAATATTTTACAATTTACAATTTTATGGAAGCCAATTAACCCACAAACCTGTACGTCTTTGGCGTGTGGGGGGATACTGTAGCACCCGGAGACCACGCGGTCACGGGGAGAACGTACAAACTCCGTACAGACAGCACTCATAGACAGGATCGAACCCGGGTCTCTGGCGCTGTGAGGCCCCATGCCACCCTTTTTCTAAAGATTCACATTTTTTGGTGCAAAATTCTCTGCTTTGTTCCCTGCACTCTTTCTTTTCTTGTTTCATCTCGGTCTTGTGTTCACGCATCTGCCCAATCAAACCCTCTCACCTATATCCACCTATCACTTTCCAGGGTTCAGGACACAAAGTTGTGGAGTAACTCAGCGGGTCAGGAGGCATCTCTGGAGAACATGGATAGGCAATGTTTTGGTCGGGACCCTTCTTCAGACTGATTGTGGGGGGGGGGAGGTGTGATAAAGCTGGAAGAGAGGAGGGGCAGGACAAAGTGTGACCCCGATGGAGGAGCTGATCACCGCAATGCGGGGGGCCCAAACGCCGCCGGCTACGGGAGCCAAGATCATCCCGTCAACAGAGGGCTCAAGGCCCACGACTGAGGGAGAGCTGAGAAGAGAAGAGATTTGAACTTTTTTTCACCTTCCATCACAGTGAGGAATGTGGAGGAGTCACTGTGGTGGATGTTTATGTTTAAGTTTAAATGTATTTTGTGTGTTCCGTTGCTTTTTATTTGTATGACTGACTTGGCAAATTAAACTCCTCGTATATTGCAAAATATACTTGGCTAATAAAGTATTATTGTGTGATTGTGAAGTAACAGGTGGACACAGGCGAGGGAGGGGGGTTGATAAGCAGATGGTTGAATCGAAGGCCAGAGATTAAAGCAGTAATATGTGAGCCAGGGTTGAAGTTGCGACTTGTGAAGCTAGAGGAAGGAATGCAGGAGAGAGGAAAAATAGGTGGGGGTTCAGGTGGGGCATAGGGAAGGTGGGTGGGGGGGGGATAAAAAGTGGGGAAGGAGTGAGTGAGAAAGGCGGGGTTTGGTGGGGTTTGTTGTACATCATCTAAAATTGGAGATTTTAACGTTCATACCATTGGGCTGTAAGCTACCCGAGCGGAATATGAGGTGCTGTTACTCCAGTTTGCGTGTGGCCTCATTCTGGCAATGGAGGAGGCCCAGGACAGAAAGGTCAGTGTAGGAATGGGAAGGGGAGCTCGCAGTTGTCAAGCTGTGTCTCACCCCCGTCTCTCTGCCAGCTTTCTCCCCCCTATTACAATCAGCCTGAAGAAGGGTCCAGACCAGAAATGTTGCCTATCCATGTTCACCAAAGATGCTGCATGACCCACTGAGTTACTCCAGCACTTAGTGTCTTTTGAAGTGGATGAAGTAGATACATTAACCATAGCAAGTAGATTAAGTGATTACCCATCTGTAAGATTCTATGACTGTGTCTCTATGACATCTCTTGTGGGCTCATTCACAAATGAGACAATTTGTCTGCATCACAACAGTGCCAGCAATTCAAAGTTCTCGGAATTATTTTAAGAGATATTTCAGAGTCAATGTGAAATATAAATCCATGTGATTTTATGGTTTTGTTTAAACCATCATCTTGAAATAGCAGCACGCTGGCGCAGTGGTAGAGCTGCTGCCTCATAGTGCCAGAAAATCGGTTTCAATCCTGACTACAGGTGCTGTCTGTACGGAGTCTGTACGTTCTCCCCGTGACCTGCGTAGGTTTTCTCTGGGAGCTCCAATTTCCTCCCACACTCCAAAGACGTACAGGTTTGTAGGTTAATTGGCTTGGTGAAATAGTAAACTGTCCTTGGTGTGTGTGTAGGACAGTGTTAGTGTGCGGGATCGCTGGTCTGCGCAGACTCGGTGGGCCAAAGGACCTGTTTCTTCGCTGTACCTCTAAGCTAAACTAAACTCTAGCAGAGGCTAAGGGTTAAATCTATAAAAACCACAGTCAGAACCAAGCCAGGAGGCAATTGTCTTTAATTCCCTGAGAAATGTTGTTTCATAGTCTATGTTCTGTTAACATGACCAACAAAGTCTCTATTGACTGCTGAATATCGCAGTGCAATCATATATGTGAAGGCCAATCTATAAAATTAAGTACAATCTATAAAAAGTGCCTTGATTCTGGTCATACTTCAAGACATCTGGTAAAGGCACTTGAATTAGGAATAATCTTTCTTCAAATATTTTTGTGCAGAACACTTGAAACACTTCACTTCCAGTTGAGATTTCCCTTCTGCAGAATGCTTTCAAATTCCATGTTCCAAATGAAACATTGCCAGGAGACAATTTTATTTTTGTATTACTCGACCAGTGAGAAGAATGAGTCTCCAGGAGGAGCCAGTTCTAAGCAAAACACCACGGCTGGATTGGATGCCAGAAGATAATTAGTTCTGCAAGAAGAGGACAACTCTAAAGGAGCTGTACATGGATGGGTCAATGATCCTACTATTCTGATTCAGATTCAGATCGAAACACGACATGCTGGAGCAACCCAACGGGTCAGGCAGCATCTGTGGAGCGAATGGACAGGCGATGTTTCAGGACTCAAGGACCAGAGGACATAGGTTTAAAGTGAAGGGGAAAAGATTTAATAGGAATCTGAGGGGTAACCTTTTCACACAAAGGGTGTGGGTGTATGGAACAAGCTGCCAGAGGAGGTAGTTGAGGCTGGGACTATCCCAATGTTTAAGAAACAGGTAGACAACTACATGGATAGTACAAGTTTGAAGGGATTTGGACTAAGTGCACCCTGTGGGCAAGTTGGGCCGAAGGGCCTGTTTCCACACTGTCTCACTCTTGACTCAATGACTGAAGCGGGGTACCAACCCCAAAATGTCATCAGTCCGTTCCCTTCACAGATGCTGCCTGACCCGCTGAGTTCCTCCAGCACTTTGTGTTTTGCTCAAGATTGCAGCATCTGCGATTCCTTGTGTCTCTCAGATTCAGGTGGGGATAGAGTCGTATACACCAGGGTGCAATGAAATTCCTTGTTCACATGAAGCCCACAGAGCAAACAGCATTCATATAGTAATGATAAATACAGAAATAAATATAACCACAAGGGCAAGAACAGCAGAATGGTACAAGATTTTAGAACAATCTGAAAAATATTGAAGCATAATTATAAAGTAACCGAATGAGCTGGAGATCAGAGTAAGAGTATGTGAGAGTAGAGGGTGTGAAAGAGGTGATTGGTTCTGGAGTGGGGAAGAAGTTGTTCTTTAGTCTGTACATCTGGGCTTTCAAGCTCCTGCATCCTCTAAGTACGATTAAAGATAGTCCGAGGGTCTCCAACGAGGGAGATGGGAGGTCAGTACCGCTCTCTGGTGATAGGATGGTTCAGTTGCCTGATAAAATCTGGGGAAGGAACTGTCCCCTGAATCTGGAGGTGTGCGTTTCCACACTCCTGTACCTTTTTCCTGATGGGAGAGGGTGAGAAGAGGGAGTGACCGGGGTGAGATTGATCCTTGATTACACTGGTGGCCTTGGTGAGGCAGTGTGAAGTGTAGATGGAGTCAATGGAAAGGAGGTTGGTTTGCGTGATGGTCTGGGCTGCATCCACAATTCTCTCGGATGGAACTGTTCCCAAACCTGGGTGTGGTGCATCCCGATTATGGTGGATATGGTTGTTATATAGGTTTACTCGGTATAATCTTTGAGACTGGTCACAGTAGATGACTGGAATGATGGAGGTTTCCTTGAAGTAGATGGGGACAGTGGACTTGAAGTGAGCGACTGTAGATGTTGGGGAAGACTGTGCCCTGTTGATCAATTTCAGAATCAGTCCAGGGACACCATCCAGGTTGGCACTTTCTGAGTGTTTGACATCTGCCAGCGGGACGTATGAGTGAGGGGGTCAGCAGAAGATAGGGTTGGGGGTGGGGGGTGGTGGGGGGGGTGGGAGGTGGGGAGACACACCATCACAATGGTAAACATTACGTCAGAACATGCTGTAAGTGGTGCTCTTATAGAAGTTCGAATGTGACGAGATTAGCAGCTGGAGTTTACAATGGAGTCAGTGAAATGTTAGTTTAGTTTTGTTTAGAGATACAGCGCGGAAGCCGGCGCACCGAGTCCATGCCCACCGGCGATCCCCGCGCACCAGCAACATCCTACACACTAGGGACAATTTACAGAAGCCAATGAACCTACAAACCTGCACGTCTTTGGAGATGGGAGCGGAAACGAGAGCACCCGGAGAGAACCCACGCGGTCACGGGGAGAACCGGCAAACTCCGTACAGACGGCGCCCGCAGTCACGATCGAACCCGGGTCTCTGCCGCTGTAAGGCAGCAACTCTACCGCTGTGGCACCGGGCCGCCCGTAGCCCTCCCCCATCACATGCGACAAGAGTCAACAGAGTCAAGATGGTTTAATTGTCAAATACACCAAGTCAGAACAATGACATTCCAAAGTCATCGTTAGCTTTTTAAACTTTATTCATAGCAACCCACAAGGCTGCATTTCCAACGTTAATTTAAATAAAACAATTTGCCCTGTTGTTCCGCAACTACTTAATTACCTTTCAAGACATTGCAGGAATAAATTTGGGGTTCCAAATAAACATCAGGTTGCGGCACGCAAGATTATATCGAAGAACAAAGAGCAGTTTGCCCGTGAACTCAGGCAAGTTCTATTTATAACATAACTTGAAGTATTCATTACTGAATCACAGCTCTTCAATTTCAAAAAAGAATTTGGACATTCCCAGACAAATACAATCAAGTCCAATGCAGGAAGGAGAGCTGCTGTTTTCTTTATTAGTCAAACTCTTTCAGATCCCAAAATGTAATTCATAGCTGGAGTGTTCTGCCAACTCACAAAGAGAAATTAAATCGGTTACAGATCGCTGTAGCCAAAAAGCAAACTAGATGTCAAAGAATAACTAAAGAGGGCGGCATGGTGGCGCGATGGTAGAGATGCTGCCTTTCAGCACCAGAGACCCTGGTTCGATCCTGATCTCGGGTGCTGTCTGTATAGAGTTTGTACATGGTTTCTCTCCGGGTGCTCTGGTTTCATCCCACATTCCAAAGACGTGTAGGTTTGTAGGTTGATTTTCTGCAAGTTGTAAATTGTCCCCAGTGTGTAGGATAGTGCAAGTGTATGGGGTCAGTGAGGACACAGTGGGCCGGGGCTCAGTGGGCCGAAGGGCCTCATTCCACGTAGTGTCTTTATAGTCTAAAGTAAAGCAAATGTATCAATATCAAGGTTCCACATGGGTAGCTTACAAGTATGAATATTGAATTCTCCAATTTTAGGTAACATTCTCTTTTTTCCTCCCCCCTTTGCTTCCTGTCCCCCTTTCACCCCAATGTGCACTCATTTCTACACTATCCCATTCCCCTTTTCCCCCACTGTTGCCTTCCACCTATATCCCTCCCTCCAGCTTTACATTTCACTCCTCCTCTCTCCTTATCAGACACTCTTTTCTCTCCTTGCTGTCCCCATTTGTCACCCTTTTGTCTCCTTCTCATCTCTAGCCTTTGTCCACCCATTCACCATTCAACCCCCTTCCTTCACCTGTATCCACCTATCACTTGCCATTCTTTGTCCCGCCCCCCAACTCTCTTTTCCAGCACCTCCCCCCGCCCCCATTCCATAAGTCCGACAAAGGGTTCGAACCGAAATGCTGCCGATCCACGCCCTCCACAGATGCTGCCTGACCTGCTGAGTTTATCCAGCGCTTTGCATGCTACTGTCGACTTCACGAACTAGCCATACAAAATGAAATTAACGTTTGAACTTTTTAATTTTGATCCAGTGGTGAACTACAGCAGTGCATTCTGCTCTGCGTGTGATAGACAAACCGATTACTCTGTTCACGGTCAACTCAGTAAAAGGGTATTTTGCAATCCCAATTTTACTGCAGGTTTACCACCGATATTCCTTCACCTTTATTTCCAGAGCCTTGCCGGATGGAAACTGGAAATGGAACTCACCCAGCGAGCCAAGTTGGCCAGCGTGGACAAGGTGGGCCGAAGGGCCTGTTTCTGTCCCGAACGCCTCCATCATTCAGTAACTCGAGCCTGTCATGATGGGCTACACACTAACAGATTCACCAACCTAGAATTTCTGCAAAAAGCATCTCCTGGCACTAAAAGGAAAGAAAATCTCCTGACTATCCCTCTTCGCAGTACTCCATGGAATGGTATAGCCTTTGTCAAGCAAAGATACTAGATTAGCACAGGGAGCAGGCTCGGTGGGCTTGCCAGGTAAATTATGTCTCCCACTCATGTTAAGCTTGAGATGTAACTTTCTCTGGGAGATTACATCTCCTTTGGGGTGTAGAGGAGGAGATCTCTGGGTTATCCTGGCAGCTCAGCCTGTGGCTGTGTGTGGGCACAGTCCCTTGTTGCCCATGGTCTGGAAGAGGCACTGGCGTCTCAGGTTAGCCCCGGCCACTCAGGCTTAGCCTCGGATAGAGGCACTGACTTTCTCGGGCTACTTCCCGGTAGCTCAGTCTTGACCACACAAATGTGCTGGAGGTCTCAGGTTTGTCCCAGTCTTCCTCAAACCTGCGACAGAGGCAGTAGGCAGAGAGCCGCCACACTTTATCCTCTCCCCTCTCTTCATCCACTTCCCTCTCTTCCCCCTCTCTCCTCACTTCCCCCTCCCCCCTCTCTTCCCCCTTCCCCACCCCCGCCCCCTTTCTTCCCTCCTTTAAATGTCCTTTAAATGTTTTTATAGTACCTGCCTCAACTACCTCCTCTGGCAGCTCGTTCCATATACCCACCACCCTTTGAATGAAAAAGTTGCTCCTCAGGTTCCCATTAAATCTTTCCCCCCTTCACCTTAAACCTATGTCTTCTAATTCTTCATTCCCCTCCACTGGGTAAAGGAACCAGTGACTTTTAAATGTTGTTATAGTACACACCTCCATCTACCTCCTCTGGCAGTTCGTTCCATATCTGGATACACAGGATTCAGGAATGATGCCTGCATGTGGATTTACCTTGTAGTTTCCGAATGCACAAGTTTGTTATGTTTGTTTAAGTTAGTTTCCTTAAAAGTTATAGCATCAGCTTGCATCCACCAGAATCCATTTATTGCCAAGGAGGTAAACTGCTCAGAAAACAGTTGGTGATTAAAGAAAATCACAGCCAACTCATGAAGCCTCCAAAGATACAGCTTAGCTTAGATAGTTTCATTACTGCCAAGTGCTTCTTACTCAGTGGATTACCAGGAAAGTCCACTCCTTCGGCAACACTCGACACAGGCTTGGAATCAATTTTATTGGAGCAATTGAATGATGCGGAAATCCAAACAATCACCCAGGCATTGTTTCATATCCGTGTTAGAAGCAAACACAGGAACAATGAAGAACAAAGCATAGCTCTGTAGCTCTCAGCATTATGCTCAGTCGCTAACCGAATATGGACAGCGGTACAAGCACAGTATATTACGTTGTATACTTTGTGGAATTGTATTCAGATATAACGTGGCACAGTGGCGTAGCTGGTATAGCCGCTGCCTCAGTGCCAGAGACCCAGGTTCGATCCTGACCTCGAGTGCTGTCTGTGTGTGGAGTTAGCATGTTCTCCCTGTGACCGCGTGGGCTTCCTCCGGGTGCTCCGATGCCAGAGACGTGTGGGTTTGTAGGTTAATTGGCCCTTTGTAAATTGCCCCAAGTGTGTAGGGAGTGGATGAGAAGGTGGATAACATAGAACTAGTGTGAATGGGTGATCGATGATCGGCATGGACACAGTGGGCCGATGGCCTGTTTCCATGTAGGATCTTCCAATCAATCAATAATATAAAGATACTCCAGGCAATAACTGATCTATGGGTATAAGATAAAGCAGTCGCTATAGCTTCGGACTATTTTATTTTCTCTCTGTCCATTCTATCATTGTATGAACTAACTTAAAGCTATGGTAAATGTGCAATGAAGCTTCAAAATAAATCACATCCACAAATGAAAGGCTGCAGTTACTGAACTGAGGCTGAATGATATTTAATATTAGTTTGGTTTTGAATTGTGAAAGGACTTCAAAAGCAATTGAACAGTGAAAAATTATCGCAACTGGTTTGCAAGGCAGTCCCAAGAGGGAAATGATGGTAAATCATCCTCAGAACAATGTTTATGTTTAATTTAGTTCAGAGATACAGCGCAGAAACAGGCCCTTCGGCCCATCGAGTGCGCGCTGACCAGCGATCCCCGCACACTGACACCACCCTACACATACTAGGGATAATTTACAATTTTTACTGAAGCCAATTAACCTGCACGTCTTCGGAGTGTGGGAGGAAACCGGAGCACCTGGAGAAAACCCGCGTAGGTCATGGGGAGAACGTACAAACCCCGTACAGACAGCACCCGTGGTCAGGATTAAACCCGGGTCTCTGGCACTGTAAGGCAGTAACTCTACCGCTGCGCCACTGTGCTCGGAGATGATTATTTTTTCAAAGGATTATTTGAAGGATATAAAGGATTCTAATGAAGCATTTTATTGCTGGTGGCTGATAAGATAAAGAGTAGAGGTAATTTTTTATTAGAGATATAGATTATTTCTGATAGGTTGGAAACAAATATTAAGCTCACAGAAGGAAGGGAATATTTTTTTACAGCCTCGAGAATGACTCAGACGCTTTCAAGCCATGGGCAGCAATGAAGGGGGCATGAGGTCAAAGATTTAAGAGCCACAAATATTAGAGAAATAAATCTGATGCTCAGTTAATAGTCTGCAGGCAAGTACCAGAGTAGCATTGCGCCCAAGAACTTCTTAATGAGTAATTGGCCAGCACACTCTGCACTGTTATGTCTGCAGACTTGGAGCGGTGACAGGGTTTAAAGCAGATAATGTCCCAGTTTATGGAGCAAGATATGGGGAGGGAAGCACTGTGGCTTTTTGATATTCAGAATCAGGTCTGCAAAAGACACACAATAGCCTGATTTGTATCATTTCATAGAACATATTTCACAGTACAGCGCAGGAACTGGCCCTTCTCCCCACAATGCCTGTGCCAAGAACGAAGCCAAGATGAACTAATCTCCCCTGCCTGCACGTGACCCATATGCCTCCATATCCTTGTGCCCATCTATAAGCCTCTTAAACGCCACAATCCTATCTGCCTCCACCACAACCCCTGGCAGCACATCCCACGCACCCACCAACCTCTGTGGAAAAAAACGTGCCCGGCACATCTCCTTTCAACTTTGCCCCCTCTCACCTTAAAGCTATCCCCTCAAGACTTTGATATCTCCACTTGGGGAAAGGGTTCTGACTGGCTATCTTATCCATTCCTCTCTTAATTTTATATGGTTCTATCAGGTCTCCCCTCGACATCTGAGGCTCCAGAGAAATCAATCCATGTCTGTCCAAACTCTCCTCCTAGCTAACACCTTCTAATCCAGGCAGCATTCTGGTAAACTACCTCTGCACCCTCTCCAAAGACTCCACATCCTTCCTGTAATGGGGTGACCAGAACTGCACAGAATACTCTAAATGTTGCCTAATCAAAGTCCTGTAAAGCTGCCACGTGGCTTCCTGCCTCTTATACTCATACCTATGAAAGCAAGCATACCATATACCTTCTTTATCAATATCGACTTGTGCTGCCATTTTCAGGGAGTTATGGATTGGATCCCAATGCTGTTAAGGTTTAGTTTGGTTTAGTTTAGAGAAACAGCGTGGAAACAGGCCCTTTGGCCCACCGAGTCAGCACCAGCCAGCGATCCCATTAACACTAGCCTACACACACCAGGGACAAT
Organism: Malacoraja senta; assembly: GCA_038087875.1. Lineage (NCBI taxonomy): Eukaryota > Metazoa > Chordata > Chondrichthyes > Rajiformes > Rajidae > Malacoraja > Malacoraja senta. The sequence continues at coordinate 29,779,734 of CM075985.1, forward strand.
TTACAATTATACCAAGCCAATTAACCTACAGACCTGTACGTCTTTGGGGCGAGGGAGGAAACCGAATATCTCAGAGAAAACCCCCTTAGGTCATGGGAGAATGTACAAATTCCGTACAAAGCACCCTTAGTCAGGATCGAACCCGGGTCTTTGGAGCAACTCTACCGCTGTGCCACCGTGCCACCCTTCTTGCCATTAATTGCATATTTTCCCCTTACATGAGACCTCACAAAGTGTAACACCTCATGCTTGTTCGGATAGCTTCTTGTAAAGAAATGTTAATTCATCGATGACTTTGCTCATCGGGAAATCCACTTCAGTGGAGTCGCTTGAGTTAAGTCTGTATGGCGTAATGTTGGCCAAGGGGACTTCCCAGGATTCCAAGTGGTGATTGCAAGAGCACAAACAGTTCAGATTGCAACATTTGGGCATCGGGCAGGCTGAGAAATTGTATTTTTAAATCTGTTTTCGACTAGTGGAAATATATCATACAAAAAAGTTATTCTAAGCCAACACAGAGGGAGCCAAGGAAGGGAAAATAATATAATACTTGAAACTAAAAGTTCACCCCATAAACATTGGACAGGTACATGGATAGGAACGGGTAAAAGGGATATAGGCCAAACGCCCAAATGGGATTAGCTTAGATGATGTGTCTTGATCGGCACGCACAAGTTGAGTTGAGTTTAGTTTTGTTTTTTAGTTTAGTGATACTAAACCTTTCGGACCAGTGAGTCCGCGTCGACCATCAATCCCTGCACACTTACACTATCATACACACACTAGGGACAATTTACACCAAGCCAATTTACCTACAAACCTGTATGTCTTTGGAGTGTGGTAGGAAACCGGAGATCCCGGAGAAAACCCACGCAGGTCTCGGGGAGAAGGTACAAACTCCGGACAGATAGCAAGCATAGTCAGGATCGAATCCGATTCTCTGGCGCTGTAAGGCAGCAGTTCTACCGCTGCACCAACATGCAGCACGAGTTTGGGTTTGGTTTATTACCACATGTACTGAGGTACAGTGAAAAGCTTTTGTTGCGAGTCGAAGGCTCAGTTTCCCTGCTGTATGACGCTATGACTCTAATCTCGATAAGCATGCCGTTAAGCTGGAAAGAGTGCAGAGATGAATTACGAGAATGTTAAAGTCCTAGCCTGCCCAACTTCTCCCTATAGCTCAGGCCCTGACTCCCAGCAACATCCTAGTATATCTTTTCTGCACTCTTTTCAACTTAACATCATCCTTCCCACAGCAGGGTGACCAAAACTGAACACAACACTCCAAATGTGCTCAGCCACATCTTGTACAACTGTAATATAATATCCCAACTTCTGTACTCAATACGCTGACTGATGAAGGCCAATGGACCAAAGGCCTTCTTGACCACCCTATCTACCTGTGACACCATTTTCAATGGACCATGTAGCCACACTCCTAGATCCCTCTGCTCTGCAACACTCTCCAGGATCCCAACAAAGCCATGGCAGGTTACTGGTCCTAATCAACGCCACACACAAACTCCTGTGCACAGTCAGATAAGGGTCTCAACCCAAAACATCACCCATGCTTTCTCTCCAGAGATGCTGCCTGTCCCGCTGAGTAACTTTGTCATTTTGTGTCAATCCTCAGTGTAAACCAGCATCTGCAGTTCCTTCCTAAGCATAGGCACACTGATGACTGGTGTTAAAATCTTTTCTAAAAGTCTCATAATGCTTTGTTTTAATATTACTTAGTTTGAGGGCTGATTAGATGCTGGTGGCAGTGCATTTATCAGCTCTGAGAGCCACACACATTTCTCATGCAGAAGGTGCTTTGGCATCTTGTATTTCACTAGCTAATGAAGCTTAAGCAGACTGGAGATTCAGCACATTCAGAACCATCTGAGTTGCCTGTAGACACTAACACAATGGTATGAACATTGAATTCTCTAATTTTAGATGAACAACCCCCTCCTTTGTCCAGCCTTTTCTCCCCCTCTCTTGACTTTGCCCCACCTAGATGTGCACCCATTTCGTTTTATAGTTTAGTTTAGTTTAGAGATACAGCGTGGAAACAAGCCTGTCGGCCCACTGAGTCCACACCAACCAGCGATCCCCGTACATTAACACAACCCTACACACACTAAGGACCAATTAACCTACAAACCTATACGTCTTTGGAGTGTGGGAGGAAACTGAACCACGCAGGACACTGGGAGAACGCACAAACTCCATACAGACAAGCACCCGTAGTCAGGATCAAACTATTATCAGTACCATTGCCCCATCCAAGCTCATCTCCAAACTCATGGAACTTGGAGTCAGCACATCTTTGCAACTGGATCCTCAACTTCCTGACCAACAGACCCCAATCAGTGAGGATAGCGGACAAATGACCCTCTATGATGATGCTCAACACTGACAGCCCGCAAAGATGCCTTCTCAGCCACCTACTACACACCCACAACTGTGCAGCCAAATACTAATCTAACTCAATTTACAAATTCATGGACGACACCACCGTAGTGATCTGGATATCAAACAATGATGAGACGGAGTCCAGGAGATTGTAACCTGGTGTCAAGACAGCAACCTTTCTCCCAATGTCAGCAAGGCAAAGGAGATAGTGATCGACTTCAGGAAGCCTCCCGGGTATAGATTGATAGCGCCGGAAGCCTCCCGGGTATACACCTCCCGGGTATAGATTGATAGCGCCGAAGTAGAGATGGTTGAAAACTTCTATTTTCTGAGTGTAATTATGACCAGCAACTGGTGCCGGATGCGCCATATTGAAGCAATGACCAAGGAAGCACACCAATGCCTTTACTTCCTTAAAAGTCTCAGGATGTTTGGCTTGTCCCCAATACCACCCCCCCCCCCCCCCCCCCCATGTCTACAGATGCGCCGTACAAAGCATTTTATCGGGATGCATCACAGCATGGTTGAGGAACAGCTCCATCCAAGACCGCAGCAAATTGCTGAGAATTGTGGATGCAGCCCAGACCATCACACAAACCAACCTCCCTTCCATTGACTCCATTTATACTTCACACTGCCTCGGCAAGGCCACCGGCATAATCAAGGACGAATCTCACCCCCTTCCCTCTTCTCCCCTCTCCCATCGGACAAGAGGTACAGGAGTGTGAAAAAGCACACCACCAGATTCAGAGACAGTTTATTCCCAGCTGTTATCAGGCACCTGAACCATCCTATCAACAACTGGAGCATGGACCTGAGCTCCCACCTACCTCATTGGAGACCCTCGGACTATCTTTAATCGGACTTTTCTGGACATTATCTTGCGCTAAATGTTATTCCCTTTACCCTGTATCTGTACACTGTAGAAGGCTTGATTGTAATCATGTGTAGTCTTTCCACCGACTGGACAGCACATAACATAAAAGCTTTTCACTGTACCTCAGTACACATGACAATAAGCTAAAGTCAACTAAACTTTGACTGTGCGTGTGTCTATGTCTGTGTGTGTGTGTGTGTGTGTGTGTGTGTGTGTGTGTGTGTGTGTGTGTGTGTGTGTGTGTGTGTGTGTGTGTGTGTGTGTGTGTGTGTGTGTGTGTGTGTGTGTGTGTGTGTGTGTGTGTGTGTGTGCGTGTGTCTGTGTCTGTGTCTGTGTGTGTGTGTGTGTGTGTGTGTATGAGTGTGTGCACGTGTTCATGTGTGTGTGTGTATATGTACGTGTGCGTGTGCATGTGCGTGTGTGTGTGGTATAGACAAAACCTGAGTTAGCAATGGATTGTTAAAACAGCTCCGTGACTTGTCAAAAGCATTCTGTTCTGTTCATTATCAGTTCAACATTAGGCACAAATATGTAAATGCTGCAAATGTCACTGCCAACAGCAATCCCAATGTGCCCCAGAGGGCAGAACCAATTTAGTAAATTGGTGAGGAATTATTCAGCCATGCAACCTCTGACTTTGTCATCAACAATGAAATTGAAGTGTATTTAGAGTTTTGTCATTGCAAACTATTTAAAAGCTAAACCTCTGTAAAGAGGATTAATACTGTAGCTAGCCAGGCAAGCACTGCCAAAAATGAAAATGGTTTCATGAGATTATGGGAATTATGAAAGTGCCTCACAAGCTTACTATAGATCCACTAAAATAAAGTATTTTTTCCAATAAAGCATAGAAAATAGAACAGTGCAGCACAGAAACAGACCCTTCGGCCACAGTGTCCATGCCGAACATGATGCCAAGTTAAGATGATCTCGCCTGCCTGCGTGATCCCTATCCGACCATTCCCTGCATATCCGTGTGTCTATCTGAAAGCCTCTGAAACACCATTATCGGTTCTGCTTCCACCCCTGGCAGTACATTCCAGGCCCCCACGACACCCCGTGTAAAAAACTTGCCCCACACATCTCCTTTAAACATTGGCCTCTTCCCTTAAAGCTACACGCTCTAGTCTTCAACATCTCCATGTTGAACTACATTCTACAATGTGGAACTCTTTCTGTGTTCTCTTTTGCTTGAACAGATTTATTAATTGATAACAGCAGTTAATTCTATAAACTTAATTATACTTTTGAGAAGGATTTGGAAGGATATTGATTTTATATGTTTTATGTAGGTTTATGCTTATGTACCACTAGATGAAAGATAAATGTCAACCAGGGCACTGCAAGTGTTGGTGGCACAGTGGCACAGCACTAGAGTTGCTGCTTACACTAGAGTTACAGCGATCCGGACTACGGGTGCTGTCTGTACGGAGTTGGTACTTTCACCCCGTGACCTGCGTGAGTTTCCTCCAGGGTCACTGGATTGCTCCCACACTCCAAAGACGTACAGGTTTGTAGGTTAATTGGCTTGGTATAATTGTAAATTGTCCCTGATGTTAATGTAGGATCGTGTTAATGTGCGGGGATCGCAGGTCGGTGCGGGCTCAGTGGGCCAAAGGGCCTGTTTCTGCACTGTATCTCTAAACTACACTAAGCTAAACTGGGCTGAAGAAGGGTCTCGACCCGAAATGTCACCCATTCCTTCTCTCCAGAGATGCTGCCTGTACCGCTGAGTTACTCCAGCATTTTGTGTCTAAACTAAATGAAAGGTGTTCCACCTAGAGAGATCGTGAGCGTTGGGGAATTGTGGCACCCTCTTATCATTACCCAGGTACCAACAATGCAGGAGTCCTGACATTGAGATCAGCTTGGACATGATTAGGCATGGGCCATTTTCTGCATTGTATGCCTCTAAAGCTTATGAGCAGAATAAAAATGACACCCTCTACGGTATGCGGTCTCCACTTTTCAATTTTGTTTCATCTCACAGAGAAATTGGATGACATAATGCATAAATTGATTGATTGAAAGATTCAGCATGGAAACAGGCCCATCGGCCCACTGTCCACGCCGACCATCGATCATCCATTCACACTGGTTCCATGTTATCCCAGTTTCTCATCCACTCCCTACACACTAGGGATAATTTGCAGAGGGCCAATTAACTGACAAACCTGCACATCTTTGGGATGTGGGTGAAAACTGGAGCACCCGGAGGAACCCCACGTGGTCGCAGGGGGAACGTGCAAACTCCACACAGAGAGCACAAGGTCAAGATCTGTGGGGTTGTGACACAGCAACTCTACCTGTTGCAACGCAGTGCCACCCTAATTACGGCATAGAAAGCTTAAATTTCATGGAATCATAGAGTCATATAGTGTGGAAGCACAACCATTGGCCAAACGAGACCATATCGACCAACATGTCCCTTCTACACGAGTGTCCTCCAGAGGTGCTGCTTAACCTGCTGAGTTACTCCAGCACTTTATCTGTTTTTGTAAACCAGCATCTACAGTTCCTTGTTTCTACTCTCTAATGTGTTTGCATGTCCAAGAACGTGCAAGTTTGTAGGTTAATTGGCTTCCATAAATTGCCCTGGTGTGAAGGACATAGAACTAGTATCTGTGTGAATGAAGGTTGACACAGACTCAGTAGGCCATAGGTTCTGTCTTGCTAAGCTCACTCAAGCATGGCTCCTTCCAACAGTACATTGAAAGTGGTAGCTCTAAATGAAACCTCAACATGGATAGTTCACAAAGGATTGCACCATTGAGAAAATATCTTGCTGTATATTATTTGCGAGAAAATTAGATATCATTAAATATCAGCAGTCCAAACCACCAGGATATATATTTAGTTCAGAATTTAGATGGAAACAGGCATGGAAACAGGCCCTTCAGCCCACCGAGTCCGTACCAACCATCGATCACGCTAGTTCTATGTTATCCCACATTCAGTCTCTAAACACCAGAGGCAATTTACAGAGGGCCAATTAACCTACAAACCCGCACGTCTTTGGGATGTGAGCGGAAACTGGAGCACCCGGCGGAAACCCACGCTGTCACAGGGAGAACATGCAAACTCCACACAGACAGCACCGAGGTCAGGATTTGACCAGGGTCTCTGGTGCTGTGAGGCAGCAGCTCCACGGTGCCGCCCTTGCCTTTATTCTGGAGAAATTATTAATTTTACAGCCTAAAATGTCTACAAAATTGATCAAATATTCCAATCCAAAATATATAACATGAGGGAAGGTTACAATGAAAAGGAGCATGAGTAACAGGTTATTTGGGATGAAAGCAATTTAAACACTTTAATAACCATTGACTAAAGATTATCTCAGATATCTGTTAGCTAGAATGCATATCTAAAATTAGAATCCCATTGACAATATTAACACAGGTATTATCTAGGCTTGGAGGATATAAATAATTCTTAGTCATCCGAATCAGAAAATGAAGCATTCACCAAATGCCCTCAAACCTTTTTTCTCTGCAGCCTTTGTCCCCCCATCTGCCAGTTAAACCCCCTCACCTGTATCCACCTATCACTCACCAGGCTTTGTCCCACCTCTACCCCTTTGCCCACTTTCTCTCTACTATTACAATCAGTTTGAAGAAGGGTCTCGACCCAAAACATCACCTATCCATTTCCTCCACAGATGCTGCTTGACCTGTTGAGTTCTTCTATCGAAGATGGCCACAAAATGCTGGAGTAACTCAGCGGGACAGGAGGCATCTCTGACGAGATGGAATGGGTGACATTTCGGGTCGAGATCCTGCATTTTGTGTTTTACTTAAGATTCCAGCATCTGCAGGTCCTTGTGTATCTTCTGACCTTTGTCTTCCAACAGTCAGAGAGAGAGCAAGAGATCGAGAGAACGGGAACATCTTCCTTTATCTGGTTTGTCGACTCAGTTAGAATCTTACCTGTCTCTATAATGAGGGAACTTCTTCAGAGTAGGCATTCCTTGGGGAGATTTCGCAGTGGAGCAGATGAAAGTGTAGGAAGGAACCACAGATGTTGGACACATGCGGCACAGCTGGTAGAGCACCTGCCTCACGGCACTAGGGACCCGGGTTCAATCCAGACCCTGTCTGTGTGGGGTTAGCAAGTTCTCTCTGTGACTGCGTGGGTTTCCTCCGGGTGCTCCGGTTAATTGGCCCTCTTTAAATTTTCCGAGTGTGTAGGGAGTGGATGAGAAAGTGGGATAACATAGAACTAGTGTGAATGGGTGATCGATGGTCGGTGTGGACTGGGTGGGCCTGTTTCCATGCTGTGTCTCTAAACTAATCTATGTGATCTGTCAATCTTCTACACTAGAATGGATATAGTTTCTAAATGGCCCAGTGTCTCCTCACGTCTCAGTCCTACCATTCCTGCAACTGGTAGACCTAGGCAAAACACAAAACACTGGAGGAACTCAACGGGTCAAGCAGCATTTGTAGAGGGAAAGTACAGACGCCGTTTCAGGTCAGGACCCTTCTTCTGACTTACTTCTTCAGTCTCCAGTAGTTCCTGTTCCACACGACTATTGTTTGACCAGTCAGTTTGCAGATTAAAGTCACTCCTGATCATAGTCGTAGCCTTGTGGCACAAATCTCAAATTTCCTGTTTAATTCCAGCCCCTACAACACCTATATTGAGGCACAACACAAATAAACTCCTCTAACTGTATGTTTAAGAAGGAACTGCAGATGCTGGAAAATCGAAGGTAGACAAAAATGCTGGAGAAACTCAGCTGGTGAGGCAGCGTCTATGGAGCGAAGGAAATAAGCAACATTTCGGGTCGAAACTTTGCCTATTTCTTTCGCTCCTCTAACTGTATACTTTCCCTTTATGTTCACCCTTCCAACACATCACACTTGCTCAGGTTAAACTCTATCCGCCATTCTAACGCAACGTTGAAGAAACAGTTAGACAGGTACATGGATAGTACAGGTTTGGAGGGATATGGACCAAATATGGGCAGGTGGAATTAATGTAGATGGGACAGAGTGGGCCGAAGGGCCTGTTTCCATGTTGTGTGACTATGGCTCTGTGATGACTTCTCCGACCATTTCTGTAGCTGATCTGTATCCCGCTGTATACTTTGACAGCCTTCCTCACTGTCCGCGACCCCAGCAATCTTAGTGTTGTCTGCAAACTTACTACCCAACGCATCTACATTTAGTTTTAGTTTAGTTTAGAGATACAGCGCGGAAACAGGGTCTTCCGCCAGGGCCAGCGATCCCCGAGCATTAACACTATCCTACACAACAAGGACAATTTACTATTTTTTTAACCAAAGCCAATTAACCTACAAGCCAGTACGTCTTGGAAGTGTGGGAGGAAACCAAAAATCTCGGAGAAAACCCACGCGGTCACGGGGAGAACGTACAAACTCCGTACAGAGAGCACCCGTTGTCGGGATCGAACCCAGGTCACTGCCGCTGCAAGCGCTATAAGGCACCAACTCTACCGCTGCGCCACCATGCCGCCCATAAACTAACAAGTCATTTATAACAATGTCTTCCTGTAACAATATCCTTAACGTTTTTCATAATAATGCTTGAATGCTATAAATTAATTCATTCTCTATTTTATCATGAACAATGCCAAATGATTTGATGGTAGAATAATCCAGCACTAAAACGAACCTTTCCTTTAATATATAATCAAATGCAAGGATAATTAATCACAGGCTTAAAAAGAATAAATTGAGGAATAATAATTATGATTGATAAGATTACAAACTGGGAATTAATTTAAATTATATTTTCATCATATCTCTATGAAAATCAATGCAGAAAATGAATCAATCAGTGTTGTTAACCACTAGGTTATTCGGTTTTCATTCTGAATCTTGCAAGAGTGGAAAATAAATTGCCCTTCAACACATACATAGCATGTATACAGCTATTTTACTTCGGAGTCACGTGAGTGACTACGTGAAGAACCCCGCCAGTGCGCCTGCGCGTCATTACGTCAGACGCCTTGACGCAAACGGACGTGAGGAGCAGAGCTCCTCGAGTGGATTTGTAGTTTTTCAACTACAAGGTAAGTAAAAACTTTTTTCAGGTTTTCCAGGTCCGTTTACTGTGGGTCTATGGGGATTTTTTCCACAGACGCCATGGAAAAAACGGACAGGGGGAAGAGGCGAGCGACATAGCCGACAGAAGTCGGGAAAGTCGGGAGTCCGCGGTTAGAGACCAACCGCCTCTAAACCCCGGTACAGTCGCCAGCGGTGAGCATAGCGACTGTGGACCTGGGGCTGGTGAAAACACTGTCAGCGCCTGTCGGGCAAAAGACAAAGTTTAAATCCCAACGGCCCAGGAGGGAGTCCCAGCCAATGTAAGTAGCTCCAGGGCTAGATACTGCTTTCGAGCGTATTGCCCAAATAGAAAGCCTTTTTCATAGGCTGTTGGAGCAAAGTTCACTCAGGAAGGAGTGTACTGTAATCCAAGCTGCAGGAGCAGCTTAACAGCACCTGGCTCAGGGCTGATGGAATGCACCCTCAGGAATGAGGAGCGTGCTACGGGTCATGAGATTTCAGACCCCGACTCTGACGGTGAGGCTGTACAAGGCGATGAACGGCAGCTGCCAGATGTTCCACTCCTGGCAGTAGGATTCGCTGCCCCGTCAGGGTCAGGAGAGCCATTAGGAGAAGAACTGGCCTCCTTAATAAATTACTTGGTTTACCATTAGCTGGAACAGCAGGAAATGGATGAGACTGCAAGAAGTAACTGTGGGTTGCTGAAAGCAGCAGCAGTGTATCAAATTATCTGGAATCAGTTGCAGAGAATATTAAAGCTGCTGGGTTCTGGAATAACTGCTTTTGCCAGAATAGCAGAAAAAAGCCAAGAGATGACGGAGTTGCATCAGGAAACACTGGGGTTGCTATGCAGCACCCACTTCGAGACAATTGTCTGAGGAAAAGTGTGATACGGCCTACTGTGAATCCAAAATTCGCAGCACTCTGCAAACCAAGTAATATACAATTACCCAACTTACTCTTTGGAGAGGATCTCAGGAGACGTATTAAAGAGTTGGAAGATGAAGCGAAAACAGGATTGATGAAGACATCAATGGTTGTGAAGTCTGTAAAGAGGAAGTATCCTTTCAGACGTCATACGGATCCTGGACCAAGTCGCTCATCAACGCAGGGACGTAGTTGGCGGCCTGCAGCGGGAGCAAGAACCAGTGGGCGTGCTTCCGGGAGAACCCAGGAATCTCAGGGTACTCAAATGACTCAAGAGGTAGGTGGACCTGGTTCTCATGGGAACATACTAACTGGATTAAGTCCAAAAGTTGGAGGCAGGTTACATTTCTTTTATAATAATTGGAAGAAAATTACTTCAGAATGTGGTAATCCTGAATCATATACAAGGATTTCGAATTGAATTAAATCCAAATTATGATTTGCCTGTTCAGCATGTTCCTAGCCGAACTCTGCACTTTGTACAAAAAGAAGTGATGGAGGTTCAGGTTGCACTTGAAACCCTATATAAAAAAGGGGTTATTGAAAAAATCAGTCTACCAGTCACCAATTTGTGTGAAATATATTCCCTCGATCAAAAAAGGATGGAGGATGTAGGATTATTCTAGATTTGACAAATCTGAATCCTTTTGTGCAATTTAGACATTTTAAAATGGAAACATTTGTGACTGCCAAACAGCTTATTTCAGAAGCATGTTATATGGCAACTATAGACTTGAAAGATGCATATTATTCAGTGTCTGTTCATTCAGAAGATAGGAAGTATCTTAAATTTAAATGGATGAACCAGTTGTGGCAGTTCAAAGCTCTGCCTAATGGGTTAACATCTGCACCCAGAATATTAACAAAATTGTTAAAACCAATTCTGGGTTTGCTGAGAAGCCAGGGGCATGTACTCATGGCATATTTGGATGATGTCTTGATTATAGGAAAGACAAAACAGTCAACAGAAGCATCTGTTGCAGTTGTGAAATCAACTTTTGAAAATTTGGGGTTTCTAATTCATCCAAAGAAATCTAGGTTAACACCATGTACCTCTATTAATTATTTGGGGTTTACAATTGAATCAGTCCAAATGAATATTACTTTGCCCAGGGAAAAAAGGGTGGATTTGATTAAAGATTGTAGTAATCTCCTAAACGAGCAAAACCCCTCAATTAGACAGGTGGCTCGTGTACTGGGAAAATTAGTAGCAGCATTCCCAGCAGTTCAATTTGGACCATTACATTATCAACAGCTGCAGAGAATTAAAGAACAGGCACTGAGAAAGCATGTTGGTCATTTTGATAGAACCATGCAACTAACAACAAATGCAGTTTCTGATCTGCAGTGGTGGATTCTACATGTCTCAAGCAGTTCCAGCAAAGTGCTGATTGAACAACCTTCCATGATATTACAAACTGATGCCAGTGCACTAGGATGGGGTGCAACTGACTTAACATCTAGCTGCGGAGGCAGATGGAATCAGGAAGAGTCATTGTTACTGCAGACATGGGGAATTAACTATTTGGAGCTTCTAGGATGTTTCTATGGGCTCCAAGCTTACTGTTCTAACACAACTAATAAGCATGTTCAAGTTCAAATTGATAACACAACAGCAGTTGCCTATATTAATCATATGGGTGGAATCAAGTCGGTGTCATGTGACAAAATGGCTAATCAAATTTGGTCTTGGTGTATTGAAAAGAATATTTGGATTTCAGCTATCCATCTACCAGGTAGAATGAATATGATAGCAGACACCAGGTCACGAAAGTTCCATGATAATAAAGAATGGATGTTGAATCAAGAGGTATTCAATGATATAGTAACCAAATTTGGAATGACCGACATTGACTTGAATCATCAGCTATCGAGATATGTCTCATGGAAACCAGATCCAGGAGCAGTGGCGATTGATGCTTTCTCGCTACATTGGGGTGGTATGTTTTTATATATATTTCCACCTTTCTGCCTCATAAGCCAATGTTTGCTTAAAATCAGGCAAGATGCTGCTTCAAGGGTATTGGTAGTACCAGATTGGCCTATACAGCCATGGTATCTGTTGATATTAGAATTAACAACACAAATGTTGATGAAAGTCCCAAAAAGGAGTAATTTATTGTTGCACTCTGTAACAGGGTAACAACATCCATTATACCATCGTTTGGATTTGTTGATTTGCAGGTTTTAAGAATGCCTTTTCTGGGACGAGGACTGTCTGAGCATACTGTGGACATGCTAACGGCAGCCGGGAGGAAGAGCACTCAAAAACAGTACCTTTCTTATATTAAGAAATGGGAAGAGTTCTGTGTACAAAAGAATGTGCAATAAAGTACTGCAGATATTTCAAATGTTTAGAATTTCTGTCAAAACTTTATTATGATGAAGGTCTGAGTTGTAGTGCAATTAATTCAGCCAGAAGTGCATTGTCCTCATATTTGGTTCTGGATTCAGAAAGAAACTCAATTGGGTCACACCCAATTGTTTCCAGACTAATGAAAGGAATCTTTAATTCCAAACCACCGAAACCTAGGTACGTGACAATCGGGGATGTAAGTGTGGTACTGAAACTACTTCGTGAATGGTCATCAAGTGTGTCTTTACCTTTGGTCAAGCTCAGTATGAAAGTATTCATGCTTATGGCATGAGTGACAGCACAACGAGTGCAAACACTTGGAAAATTACAAAAAGACAGTATGGAAGTAACTGAAGACAAGGTTACATTCTATATCTATGACCTACTAAAGTAAATTAGGCCAGGTGTGACAGGATTTAAAATTATGCTAGCAGCATATCCAAATGATCCATGTCTCTGTATTAAGACATATTTATTAAAATACATTGAGGTCACAAAGAATTTGAGAATACGGAAACTGGGTTGTTGATCACACACAAGAAACCACACAAGAGAGTTTCAATACAGACTATTTCCAGATGGATAAAAGAAGTTTTAACAGCTGCTGGTATTAACACTTATGTTTTTACGTCTCACTCGACTAGGGCAGCAGAAACGTCGGCGGCCAGGGCAAAAGACGGCCCCGTCGACCATATCCTCGCAGCCGCCGGGTGGTCCAATGAGTTGATGTTTCAACATTTTTACCATCGGCCTATTGTTAATGCGGGGTTGTTTGCAGAAACTATTTTAAGTTCTGTGTAAATTCCTCTGGTTTAAAGGGGATCTGATTCATTTCATTATTGAAATGAATTACTGCATTTGTGGTACAAATGTTATTATGAATGCATGATTGATTATTCTCGTTCCGAGTCAATCTATGCAGTGAGAAGCCGGGATTGATCCACGGCATGAAATCACAAAGCTTTAAAATCTTCACGTAGTCACTCACGTGACTCCGAAGTAAAATAGTAAGATTAAACGAGAACTTACCTAAGTTTGAAGTTTGATCTTTATTTTATGAGGAGTTACGTAGGTGATTACGTGCCCACCACGACCCTACCCACTATCATAAAGGTCAGATGGAAGTTCTTGTATTACTCGTTTTATTATGAGACTATATTACTTCGGTTGTTGTTTTTTGTGATTTCACACCGCTGCTTTGAAGATTGACGCGCAGGCGCACTGGCGGGGTTCTTCACGTAATCACCTACGTAACTCCTCATAAAATAAAGATCAAACTTCAAACTTAGGTAAGTTCTCGTTTAATCTTACTATTATAACATATTACCCAAGAGAACTCATTCCAATTTTACTTGATGTTTCCATATTAGTTACAAATGTTCTACACACAAAATAACTGCCTCCTGGTACAATTTAAATATCAGATCAACCAGTTGAAAGAAATGTTTTAGTTACCAATAAGTGGTCGTATAGTCATACAGCATGGAAACAGGCCCTTCGGCCCAACAGCCATGCCGACCGGGAAGCCCCATCTACACTATGGCCAGGGTGGTGTGGGTCTCTGATGATGCTGGCTGCCGTTTTGAGGCAGCGACTCCTGTAGATCTCGTTGATTATGGGGTGGACCAGGCAGTGTTCACCACTTTGTGTAATCTCCTTAATTCCTGGGCGTTCGAGTTGCCGAACCAGGCCATGATGCAACCAGCTCTCTACCGCATACCGTGATGCTCTCTACCGCATACCGTGATGCTCTCTACCGCATACCTGCCAATTACCCCCAGTGTGTAAGAAGTGGATGAGAAAGTGGATTAACACAGAACTAGTGATCGGGTGATCGATGATCGGTGTGGACTCGGTGGGTCAAAGGGCCTGTTTCCATGCTGTATCTCTGAAACTAAAACTAACTCTAAATGTTCTTATTCAGGACAAAGACAACACTAATGAAAATATTAATTTGCAGGTGAAGTAGTTAAGCATGACAGCACTCTTCCTTCTCACAAAAGTGCCGGAGGAACTCAACAGGCCAGGGGACTAGACAGGCCATGTTTTGGGACAGGACCCTTCTTTAGATTGCTCTGAGTTCCTCCATTTGAATTCACAGAATAGAAGGCACAGTTTTAAGGTGAGAGGGGCAAAGTTTAATGGAAATATGCGAGGCAAGTCTTTTATATAGAGAATGCCTGGAACGCACTGCCGGGGATGGTGGTGGAGGCACATACGATAGTGAGGTTTGAGATGTTTTTAGATACGTGAATATGTAGGGAATGGAAGGATATGGATCACGTGCAGGCAGATCCATATCCATATTAGTTTACAAAAAGGACACAATTGCTGGAGTACTCAGTGGGTCAGGCAGCATCCCCAGAGAACACGAATAGGTGACGTTTCTGGTCAGGACCCTTCTTCAGACAGTTTAACTTGGCATCTTGTATGACGCAGACATTGCGGGCCGAAGGGCCTATTCCTGTGCTGTACTCTTCTATGTTCTGTGAATGGAGAATAATTCAACACCCGTGTAGGAAGGAACTGCAGATGCTGGTTTACACCGAAGATAGACACAAAATGCTGGAGTAACTCAGCGGGACAGGCAGCATCTCTGGAGAGAAGGAATGGGTGGCGTTTCGGGTCGAGACCTAGCAGTAATGTGTGAAACATTACAAGTGTGGGCAAGAATGTTGCAGCAAATGGTTCTGCTCAGTGATGTTCCACTCAATCAGGAGAGTCAAGAGTCCAAAGTGGTTTATTGTCTCAAAACAAACCAATGAAATTCTTGCAGCAAGCAACCAATATGTAAGCATAGTGCGGACACTCAGAATGCACAGAATCTCTCGCCCAGAGTGGGGGAATTGAGGACCAGTGGAAATAGGCTCAAGGTGAAGGGGGAAAGTTTTAATAGGAATCTGAGGGGTAACTTTTTCACACAAAGGGTGGTGGATGTATGGAACAAGCTGCCAGAGGAGGTAGTTGAGGCTGGGACTATCCCACTGTTTAAGAAACAGTGAGACAGGTTCATGGATAGGATAAGTTTGGAGGAATATGGACCAAACGCAGGCAAGTGAGGTTAGTGTAGCTGGGACATGTTGGCCGGTGTGGGCAAGTTGGGCCAAAGGGCCTGTTTCCAAACTACTCTGTAAAAAAGTTTTTAAAAATCTGAAATATGCCTTATGGTTGGTACGTTAAATTATTACTTTATTAAGGTGTTCACTGAGGAAGAAGAGAGCAATGCCCCCATTCCCCCCCCCCCATCTTTCACGACTAAATAACAATCATTTGTGCAGACTTAATGGCTTCAGTCTAAATGGGGTGCAAGTGTTTAACAGAGCAAATGCAACTCAAAACAAATGAATCCCCAGGGATGGTTGCGGAACACAATGACAAAGAAGATTAATGAAGCATTTATGAGTCATTGCCACAGCTAAATCATCTCTGGGGAGCTCTCCGCAGACTGAGTCACACAATTAATTGCCTTTTGGTTCAAATTGCTTTCTCCTTAAAATCCAAACCGGTCAGAAATCACTGCGAGGCGAATGCTCCCGTGTGAACTCAGTATACACGTCTGGGGTTTAACGCCTAGTTTCTGTGGGGAGGATGACAGTGTAGGCTCCTTCCATTGTAGTACATCAGGGGGTTGGGTCTGGTGAGGACACCCCTCACACAAGGGAAGGGAGATCACCCTAGGGTGCTAGGTGTAAGGATAGTTTGTGAACACTACCGAATACAACATTAATGAATGTATAAACACTGAAAATGTCCGAAGAGGTTTTGCACGGTTCTTATCTTGTAAATATTTTGGTATTTTTGGAAAACTTAGAGTTTAATTCAGACATGAGGGACTGCAGAATGTCGGTAGCAAAGATGCCCCTAATGGTATCTCCAGAGATGCTGCCTGACCCACTGAGTTTAGAGATACAGCGTGGAAACAGGCCCTTCGGCCCACTGAGTCTGTGCTGACCAGCGCCCCCCTGCACATTAACATTGTCCTACACACACTAGGGACAATTTATATTTATACCAAGCCAATTAACCAACAAACCTGTACGTCTTTGGATTGTGGGAGGAAACCGAAGATTTTGCAGACAAACCACGCGGTCACGGGAAGAACGTACAAACACTCCGTACAGACAGCACCTGTAGTCAGGATCGAACCCGGGTCGCTGGGCTAAGGAAGCAACTCTACCCCTGCGCCACCGTGCCGCCCTGCCGAGCACTGAGTGTCTATCACGAGGAACTGCAGGTGCTGCCATCTTAAGCGAAACACAATGTGCTGGAGGAACTCAGAGGGTCAGGCAGCATCTGTGGAAGGAATGGACAGGCAAAGTTTCAGGCACAGGAAACACATGTGGCTTTGGTTGTCAGTCTGGGTCAGAACATTATTGGAGAGCGGGAGAGCAGCAGGAATGTTCCTCGACTGGATAGCACGCAACAACAAAAGGCTTTTCCCTGTACCTCGGTACACGTGGCAATGATAAACGCAACTAAACATTTGTCACTGCCATGGATTCACCAAAGAGCCCCCTTCTGAGTCATAAGTTTCCTACGCTTCAATAAAAATAACAAATGCATTAGTCTGGAAATGGAGAGGGAGAAAGGACCTTTAGCTCAATATCTGCAGACAGCAAACATAGCCCGAGGAATATTTCAGCAAAATTAGTTTGTGACATTTGATCAATGTGGTCCATTGCAGGAGTATCAAAGTGACAAGTCAATCAGGCATTCTCTGCCCAGCTTCCGTGCCTTGTTCTCAAATATAGTTAGCTGCCAAAACGAGAGGGTGATGAAAATCATAGAGTCATTGTGTTATGCAATTTGTATTAAATTTAGGTTTTATGTTTATTATTATGTGTTCTGAGGTACAGTGACATTTTTTTGTGTGCTATTCAATCGAATCAGATAATACTATACATAAATACAATCATCTCAATCTCAAGTACAATAGGTAGAGCAAAGGGGAATAGAGAGTGTACAGCATAGTTCTCAGCATTGTAGCGCATCAGTTCCAGAGACAAAGTCCAATGTCCACAATTGGGTAGAGGTGAATCGGACAGTACCCTAGATTATGGAAGGACCGTTCAGAAGCCTGATAACAGAGGGGGGGGGAAGCTGTTCCTGAGTCTGGTGGTGTGCACTTTCAAACTTCTGTACCTTTTGCCAAATGGGAGCAGGGAGAAGAAGGAATGACCTTCCTCATGACCTTCCATCAGTCTGAAGAAGGGTTTCGGCCCGAAACGTTGCCTATTTCCTTCGCTCCATAGATGCTGCTGCACCCGCTGAGTTTCTCCAGCACTTTTGTCGACCTTCCTCGTGAGATGTTTGGAGGTGTGAAGTTAATTGAGCATTACGCAATTATCACCCAACGTTCCCACATACCTGTGGAAGGGTAGGTTTGCCAAATTTACCTTGTAGCCTTTTATGTTTATCTTAACAAATGATTTATTATTTGAAGCCTGCTCTATAATGGAGTAACCATTTTAATTCACCACAAGTTTCTGGAGGGATAGGGAATTAGAGGACACGGTGGCGCAGCGGGTAGAGCTGCTGCCTCACAGCTCCATTGAACTGGGTTTGACCCTGACAACAGGTGCTGTCCGTGTAGAGTTTGTACATTTTCCCTGTGACCATGGTATGTTAGCTTTCATAGCAAAAGGATTTGAGTATAGGAGCAGGGAGGTTCTACTGCAGTTGTACAGGGTCTTGGTGAGACCACACCTGGAGTATTGCGTACAGTTTTGGTCTCCTAATCTGAGGAAAGACATTCTTGCCATAGAGGGAGTACAGAGAAGGTTCACCAGACTGATTCCTGGGATGTCAGGACTTTCATATGAAGAAAGACTGGATAGACTTGGCTTGTACTCGCTAGAATCTAGAAGATTGAGGGGGGATCTTATAGAAACTTACAAAATTCTTAAGGGGTTGGACAGGCTAGATGCAGGAAGATTGTTCCCGATGTTGGGGAAGTCCAGAACAAGGGGCCACAGTTTAAGGATAAGGGGGAAATCTTTTAGGACCGAGATGAGAAAAACATTTTTCACACAGAGAGTGGTGAATCTGTGGAATTCTCTGCCACAGAAGGTAGTTGAGGCCAGTTCATTGTCTATATTTAAGAGGGAATTAGATGTGGCCCTTGTGGCTAAAGGGATCATGGGGTATGGAGAGAAGGCAGGTACAGGATACTGAGTGGATGATCAGCCATGATCATGTTGAATGGCGGTGCAGGCTCGAAGGGCCGAATGGCCTACTCCTGCACCTATTTTCTATGTTTCTATGTTTCTCCGGGTGTTCCAGTCTCCTCCCCCATTCCAAAGATGTGTGGGTGTGTAGGTTAATTGGCTTCTGTAAATTGCCCCTAGTGTGTAGGATGCAAAACCGGGATAGCATAGAACTAGTGTATGGGTGATTGTTGGTCAGCATGGACTCGGTGGGCCGAAGGGCTTGTTTCTATGCTGTATCTCTAAACTACATTAAACAGAGCGGCCTTGAGCTATCATCTACCTCATTGGAAAAACTTAGACTATCTTTAATTGTGGGCTTTATCTTGCAGTAATTGTTATTCCCTGTATCCTGTATCTGTGAGCAATGGGCAGCTTGACTATAATCATGTATGTACACAAAAATGCTGGAGAAACTCAGCGGGTGCAGCAGCATCTATGGAGCGAAGGAAATAGGTAACGTTTCGGGCCGAAACGTATAGTCTTTCCTCTGACTGGATAGCTCGCAACAAAAATGCTTTTCACTGTACCTCGGTACACATGACAACCAGCTAAACTAAACTAAAAATCTAAACTTAGTCCATGAGCTTTTTTCATTCGTAGACAAAAATGCTGGAGCAACTCAGCGGGTGAGGCAGCATCTATGGAGGGAAGCATTTCCTTCGCTCCATACACGCTGCCTCCACCGCTGAGTTTCTCCAGCATTTTTGTCTACCTTCGATTTTCCAGCATCTGCAGTTCCTTCTTAAACATTAAGCTTTTTACAAAAAACAAATTATTTAATAAAACCAGACAACAAAAGTAATGAATCAAAATCTAAATTAAAATAATTTGATAAGATCAGATAAGATAAGAGGTCGCAGCTGGTGAGTTTTGTTTTGGCAACGCCATTCCCAAATATTTATCTCAACTAAATCTCAGGGGAATGAATGGAATCTAAGGGTGAGTGTGACTTTTACTTCAAACAGTTATAAATATTGGATCATAAATCATATAATAACAAAACCAAATTGTGAATATTTCAACTCCCCTTCCCATTCCCACACTGACCTTTCTGTCCTGGGCCTCCTCCATTGCCAGAGAGGCCACATGCAAACTGGAGGAACAGCACCTCATATTCCACTTGGGTAGCTTATTTAGGTAACACCATCTGACCTTTTTCCCCTATTGAAGCTGAAGCAGAAGAAGGGTCCCTACCCGAAATGTCATCTGTCTATTATTGAAGCTGAAGAAGGCTCCCTGCCCGATATGTCACCTATCTATGTTCTCCAGAGATGCTGCCTGACCCATTGAGTTTGTGTCTTTTTTGGTAAACCAGCAACTGCAGTTGCTTGTGCCTCCTTTTTTTCCCTCCCTTCCTTCTGACCCATCCTGGTGCGCACCCATTTCTCCCACCATCCTGCTCCCCTTTCCCCTTCACCCCCGTCCACTTCCATCTGTATCTCCCCCTCCGGCTTTACATTTCACTCCTGTTCTCTCCTTATCTGACACCCTTCTGTCTTCTTATCACCTCCCGCCTTTATCACTTGCTCCACCTATCTGCCAAATGCCAACCAAAACCCCCCTCACCTGCATCCGCCTATCACATAGAAACATAGAAACATAGAAAATAGGTGCAGGAGGAGGCCATTCGGCCCTTCGAGCCAGCACCGCCATTCATTGTGATCATGGCTGATCGTCCCCTATCAATAACCCGTGCCTGCCTTCTCCCCATACCCCTTGACTCCACTAGCCCCTAGAGCTCTATCTAACCCTCTCTTAAATCCATCCAGTGATTTGGCCTCCACTGCCCTCTGTGGCAGGGAATTCCATAAATTCACAACTCTGGGTGAAAAAGTTTTTTCTCACCTTAGTCTTAAATGACCTCCCCTTTATTTTAAGACTTTGGCCCCTGGTTCTGGACTCGCCCAAAATTGGGAACATTTTTCCTGCATCTAGCTTGTCCAGTCCTTTTATAATTTTATATGTTTCTATAAGATACCCCCTCATCCTTCTAAACTCCAGTGAATACAAGCCTATGTCTTTTCAATCTTTGCCATCACCTGCCAGGATTTGTCCCACTCAAACCTCTCTTTTCCAGCTTCCTCCCCACTACCACAATCAGTCTGAAGAAAGGTCCTGACCAGAAATATCATCTACTGATTCCCTCCAAAGATGCTGCCTGACCCGCTGAGTTCCTCCAGGACTATTTCTTTGAGAACATAGTGAGTTTGATTAATAAGCAAGCCAAAAGAAGGACCCAACCTGCCTGGCAGAACTTAAAAACAGTGACTATATTGCATGGAGGCACAAGGAACTGCAGATGCTGGTTTACAAAAAAAGACACAAAGTGCTGGAGTAACTCAGCTGGTCAGGCAGCATCTCTGGAGAACATGGATAGGTGATGTTTCGCGTTGGGACATGCCAACATAGTTTTAAAACCCGCAGTAGGTATACGCTACCCTGTTAGACTTCTCTGTTGGCATGTAACTTTACAGGTACGGAGGTGGAAATTTCACATTCATTACAGTAGAAGCACGCAAGCCAGTAACTACTATTTTCGATTGCAATTAATCCAATTTGCTAAGCCCTGCAAGCCCCATTTAATTAGTTCCTGGGCTATTATCATTTTAATTAACCTCATTTTCTGTTGGGTTCAGTGAGTAGTTTTGTTGTGATGTGCAGAATGCAGATTGTGAAGGGCACGGTTTACAGGAGGCAACTGAAGTTAGCTGAAGTTGTTGGATAGTGGCCATGATACAGATGTAGCTGGGAATGGCAGTCAGTGCTTTTTGCTTGATCATGATCTTTGCAATGGGCAAACACCCTGGTGTTGCTTCTGGCATTGGGTTATTAATGTCACGTGCACTGAGATATTTGGAGTATTGCGTGCAGTTCTGGTCACCCCATTACAGGAAAGATGCGGGGGGCTTTGGACATGGTGCAGATGAGGTTTACCAGAAGGCTGCCTGGATTAGAGGGTTTCAGCCGCAGGGAGAGGTTGGATAGGCTTGGATTGTTTTCTCTGGAACCTCGGAGGTTGAGGGAAGACTTGACAGAAATATATAAAATTATGAGAGGCGTATATAGGGTAGACAGTCAAAACGTTTTCCTCAGGGTGGAAATGGCCAACACTAGAGGGCATAGCTAGAAGGTGAGAGGGGGAAGGTTTAATGGAGAGGTGTGGAGCACGATTTGTACACTGAGAGTGGTGCGGTCCAGGAACACACTGCCAGCGGTGGTGGTGGAAGCAGATACGATGGTGGTGGTTTAAGAGACATTTAGATAGGTACGTGGAAGTGCAGGGGATATAGATCACGTGCAGGCAGATAAGATCAGTTTAACTAAGCATCATGTTCAGCACAAACATTGTGGGCCGAATGGCCAATTCCTGTGCTGTACTGTTCTATGTTCTATACAGTGAAAAGCTTTTGTTTATGTGCCATCTAATTGAATCAGATAAAACCAAACATCAATACAATCAAGTCAAACACAAATACAACAGGTAGAACTAAACTCTTAAAGATAGCGGAGTCCGGGGATATGGGGAGAAGGCTGGAACGGGGCACTGATTGTGGAAGATCAGCCATGACCGTTTTGAATGGCAGTGATGGCTCGACGGGCCAAATGGCCTACTCCTGCACCTATTGTCTATTGTCTATTGTCTATTGTCTATTGTCTGTTGTAAATTCAGAATATAATTTCTCAGTATTCTAGCATAACGTTTTCAGACAAAACATCCAATGTCCGCAATAAGATAAGGTTAAAGAATTTGGACAGTGCCCTACCTTATGGAAGGGCCGTTCAGAAGCCTGATAACAGAGGTGAAGAAGCTGCTCCTGAGTCTGGCTGTGCGTGCTTTCAAGCTTCTGTACCTTCTACCCAATGGGAGCGGGGAGACGTGGGAATGACTGGGGTGGGACAAGTCTTTGATTATGTTGGCTGCTTTGTCAAAGAAGCGTGTTGTAGATGGAGTTGATGGTGCCGAGTCTGGTCTGTGTGATGGACTGTGCTACATCCACAACTCTCTGCAATTTCTTGCGGTCTTGGGCAGAGCTGTTCCCAAACCAAGCTGTGATGCAAGCCGACAGTGTCGGCCATATCCCCCACATCGAGCTCCTTGTGTTTATGAAAGGCTTCCTGCTCACCCCATTCCACCACTGCCTCCAAGAGGAGTAATAAGAATCAAGGGACACATCAGATGCAGAAGCTGAAACCTGAAGCACAAATCAAACCGGGTGAGTCAGGCAACATCTATGGAGCGGGAGGAAGCTCAGTTCTATTTGAGTAGGGAGGGGGCGGAGCAATAGTGTTGCTGCCTTACAGCACCAGAGACACAGGTTCGATCCTGACCATGGATCTGTACGGAGTTTGTAAGTTCTCCTTGTGACCAGGTGGGTTTTCCCCATGTGGTCCACGTTTCTCCCACACTCCAAAGACGTGCAGGTTTGTAGGTTAATTGGCTTCGGTAAAATTGTATATTGTCCCTAGTGTTTAGGATAGTGTGAGTGTGCAATCATTGCTACTCGGCGTGGACTGGGTGGGCCGAAGGGCCTGTTTCCGCGCTGTATTTCTAAAGTCTAAAGTTAAGTCTAAAGAGGCTAAAGGATGGCATCTTCCACAGTGCAACATCAGATCATTAATCTCGGCAAAGTGTTTAAACGGAGGAATGAACATCAAATTACAGCCTGATGTCTATTTGAAAGTGTTATCAATTGAATGTAAAAGTAAAAGTCAGAAGAAGGGTTCCGACCAGAAACATCACCTATCCATGTTCTCCGAAGATGTTTCCTGACCTGCTGAGTTACTCCAGCATTTTGTGTCTATCTTTGGTATAAACCACCATCTACAGTTCCTTGTCATTACATTGAACTAAAGCAAACATACCCACAGGTAGACACAAATGCTGGAGTAACTCAGCAGGCCAGGCAGCATCTCTGGAGAGCATGGATAGGTGATGTTTCAGGTCGGGACCTTACTTACGACCCACGACTGCTTGTAAAAACGTGAGCTGTTTGACACTTGGCTGATTAATGACCAGTTGTGATCCATTCATCACAACTCTTCCCTTCTTTTCCACGTCCACTTTACACAAACATTCAAAATGTCATTAGATCCATCGTCAAAGTATTAAACCGCAGGCTTATTTTTTTTTGCTTTCTTATTTTTGCAGACATTTACAGTAAGTAAGTAAGCATGGGGAATTGAAAGGTTTCTAACCATAACCACATGTTAACAGTACTTTCATAAGAACCCTGTCCACAACATCCAGTTACTTAAACTATTATATGTGAGCCTTTCCATTAGCTTGCAACACTGAGGCAATTGTTGTCTGGAATCTCCTTTGCCCAATTGCTTTTCATTTAGTCTGCTTACAACTTCCACAATCCAAGACTCAAAATCACTACAATTTTAACACAATGCTTTACTTTCATCAGAGTCATATCAGGTGAGTATTTACCACCAAAGCTGATATCCAAAGTTTTACAAAGCCAAACATTACTCTTTTTAGTTTAGTTTAGGGATACAGCATGGAAACAGGCCCTTCGGCCCATCGAGTCCGTGGCGACCATCGATCACCCGTTCACACTGGTTCCATGTTATCCCACTTTCTCATCCACTCCCTACGCACTAAGGGCAATTGTTACAGAGGGCCAATTAACCTACAAACCCGCACATCTTTGGGACATGGGAGGAAACCGGAGCACCCGGAGGAAACCCACACAGTCGCAGGGAGAACGTGCAAACTCCACACAGACTGCACCCTAGGTCAGGATCAAATCCAGCTCTCTGGCACTGTGAGGTAGGTGGTGGCTCTACCAGCTCCACCACTTCCAAAGAAGAGAGAACTCCCAATGGCCTTTATAGTTCCACAGATCTCAGCACAGTGCGTGCATCCATTGAGACATCAAGATTCTACTTCAATGCAGAATTCCACGTCAAAAGGCTAATAACGTCTGTCAAGGCTGAAAGCAATTTTAAAATTCATTGTGCCGCATATCACTCTCCATTATCTGCCATTGATTCCATCTACACTGCACGCTGCCTCGGCAAGGCCACCAGCATAATCACGGACCAGTCCCACCCCGGTCACTCTCTCTCCCACACCTCTCCCCTCTTCTCCCTCACACTCTTTTCCCCAATCCCATCACGCAAGAGCTACTGAAGTGTAACAACGCACACCTCCAGATTCGGGGACTGTTTCTTTACATGCGTAAGGAGGAACTGCAGATGCTGGTTTAAACGGAAGAGAGACACAAAAAGTTGGAGTGGCTGCTCAGGCACCATCTCTGGAGAAAAGGAATAGGTGACGTTTTGGGTCGACGTCAGGCAACTATCCTCTCACCAACTAAAGAGTGGTCCTAAGCTATTAACTACCTCATTGGAGACAGACTATCTTTGATCAGACTCTTTCTGAACTTTATCTTGCACTAAACTCTCTTGCCTTGATCCTATAGCTATACACTGTGGGCGGCTTGTAATCTTATGCAGTCTTTGCGCTGGCTGGATAGCATGCAACAAAAATGTTTCCTGCTGTACCTTAGTACGTGTGGCAATAAACTAAACAGTAAAATGTTGTTTGACAAAGATGAACAAATAAGAAGACATCAAATATATTAGTTTAAATGTGTTAAAGAAGGAACTGCAGATGCTGGAAAATCGAAGGTACACAAAAATGCTGGAGAAACTCAGCGGGTGCAGCAGCATCTATGGAGCGAAGGAAATAGGCAATGTTTCGGGCCGAAACCCTTCTTCAGACTGATAGGGGGTGGGGGGAAGAAAGGAAAAAAGGAAAAAGGCAGAGGAGGAGCCCGAGGGCTGGGGGGAGGGGAGGAGACAACCAGAGGGCTGATGAAGGGGAGGGGACAGCAAGGGCTAGCAGAATTGGGAGAATTCAATGTTCATGCCCCCAGGATGTAGACTGCCCAAGCGGAATATGAGGGGCATTTCCTCCAATTTACGGTGTTGCTCGCTGTGGCCATGGAGGAGACCCAGGACAGAGAGGTCAGATACGGAATGGGAGGGGGAGTTGAAGTGCTGAGCCACCGGGAGCTCAGGTTGGTTATTGCGGACCGACCGGAGGTGTTCGGCGAAACGGTCGCCAAGCCTCCGCTTGGTCTCACCGATGTAGATCAGCTGGCATCTAGAGCAGCGGATGCAATAGATGAGGTTGGAGGAGATGCAGGTGAACCTCTGTCGCACCTGGAACGACTGTTTGGGTCCTTGAATGGAGTCGAGGGGGGGAGGTGAAGGGACAAGTGTTGCATCTCTTGCGGTTGCAAGGGAAAGTACCAGGGGAGGGGGTGGTATGGGAGGGAAGGGAAGAATTGACAAGGGAGTTACGGAGGGAGCGGTCTTTGCGGAAGGCAGACATGGGGGGAGATGGGAAGATGTGGCGAGTGGTGGGGTCACGTTGGAGGTGGCGAAACTGACGGAGGATCACTTGTTGTATGTGACGGCTGGTGGGGTGAAAGGTGAGGACTAGGGGGACTCTGCCCTTGTTGTGAGTGGGGGGATGGGGAGAGAGAGCAGTGTTGCGGGGTATGGCAGAGACCCTGGTGCGAGCCTCATCTATGGTGGAGGAGGGGAACCCCCGTTCCCTGAAGAATGAGGTAAATAAGAATATTAGTTTACTTTGCCTCTGCAAATTGTCCCTAGTGTGTAGGGAGTGGATGGGAAAGTGGGAGAACACAGAACTCGCGTGTACGGGTGATCGATGGTCGGTATGGGCTCAATGGGCCGAATGGCAGGTTTCCATGCTGTTTCCCCAAATTAAACTCAATTTAAGTTTACAATGTGTTTAGTGAGACTTCTTCTTGAATGTTGGTTCTGGAAGCTGCTACTATTAAAGTCTATTAATAGGTATTTTCATCTTAATTTATTAAACGTGAAGCCATACAACTAACTACATTGGTCTGAGCAAAGTATTTTAAATAACCTTTTGGCTTTATGCAGTAGACAGCAGCTAAAATACTGTGCGTGTGTCAGAGAATTTTAGGATCAAATGAGTCTTTGTTTGCTTGCAATAGAACTTAGAACAGGAACAGGCCCTTCGGCCCACAATGTCTGTGCCACACATGATGCCAAGTTAAACTGATCTCATCTGTCCGCTTATGATCCATGTCCCTCCATTCCCTGCATATCCATGTGCCTATCCAAAAGCCTCTAAAACACCACTATTGTACCTGCCTCCACCACCACCCCTACATTCCAGGGCACCAGCCCCCTCTTTGTGAAAACAACTTGCACCTCACATCTCCACCAAACTTTCCCCCTCTTGCCTTATACCTACGCCCTCCAGTGTTAGACATTTCCACCCTGGGAAGAAGATTCTGACTGTCAAATTGTTCACTTCACAATTATATCATTTAAACCCATTTTGCAGAAAGCGGACAATTTCTTTAGCTAACAACAAGGTAGCCAACAATAATCTTCAACATGAAAAAGCCTCCTTTATTAGTCATAGACTACTCAAGCAATTATTAGCTCTGCAGCCCCGTACTTCCAAACTAACTCCGCCAGTTCCAC
The DNA here is from genome assembly GCA_038087875.1 of Malacoraja senta. Classification (NCBI taxonomy): domain Eukaryota; kingdom Metazoa; phylum Chordata; class Chondrichthyes; order Rajiformes; family Rajidae; genus Malacoraja; species Malacoraja senta. The sequence goes on from CM075985.1 coordinate 29,807,042, forward strand.
TGGCATCCACCTGAGGTTGTGGAAAATTGGCAGGGAGTTAGTTAGTTTAGTTTATTTATTGTCAAGTGTACAGAGATACAGAGAAATGCTTGTTCTGCATGCTCTCCAGTTAAAGCCCATTATACATGGGTACAATAGATCCTCCTCAGGAACAGCACACAGAGAGTCGCTATGTTGCCGTGCCATCTTGCATCTTGTAATTCTCTGAAAAGTCCGATCTGGCCTCAAGGAGATGTGCATGTTCTTATTTTCTCACTCGAAGGCCGGGTGTCCAGGCGGCACTGGATGGATGAAGTAGGCCTGGCCCAGCATGATGCCGTCGGCTCCTTCCACCGCCGCTCTGTGCAGCTGCCGCAGGCTGCGCTCGATCCGCTCGCTCGCACGGCTGCTGTAGGGCCTCCCGCGGCCGCCTCCGCCAACACCAGCGCCCGTGACCACCGCAAACGCGCCTCCAGCGGCCGCCCTTCCACTCCCGTGCGCCGCTTCCCGAGCTCATCACAGAACTTTAGAGCAGTTCCAAGGTGACTTTGCCCTTCATCTTGCACATCGATAGGTGACCGATTGGGTTGGGACCCCTCCTCAGTGTCAGCCTGAAATATCACCTATCCTTGTTCTCCAGAGATGCTCCCTGACCCGCTGAGTTACGCCAACATTTTGTGTCCGCTTGCGTTTAACTCCTGACAGTCAACCCAGTCCTTCTGCACTTGGGCAGCTTACAACCCGGCGGTATGAACCTCGATATCTCCGACTTCAATTAAACGCTGCATTACCTCTTTCCTTCCCTCCCCCACCCTGGTCATCCTACTAGTTCCACTGTTCACACCCACAACATCCCTTCATTATCACCTCTTCCCCAGCCAACAATGGGCCATTGTGGGCTCCACACTTCCTTGGTCATCTATTGGCGGCCCTGATTTGGTCTGGCCTTTTCCTACCTTCCAGTTCCCCACCCCACTTCTACTTCCGAAGAAGGATTCGGACCCAAAACGTCACATCCTTTTTCTCCAGAGACGCTGCCTGACCGGATAAGTTACTCCAGCACTTTGTGTCTATCTTCGGTATAAACCAGCATCTGCAGTTCCTTTCCACACTCCTGCTTTATACCGTCCAATCCTGGAGCACTGTCCTCCTTCCTCCATGGTAAAGGAAGTCCACTACTCAATGGATATCATGTTGTAACCAATCCAAAACCACGTTCTGGCCTCACATCTACAAGGTATATGGGGTGATCGAAGGTTGATCATACCTATCCCAGGATATCACAGTAGGAGTTCACAGGGCAGTATCCTGGACTCAACCATCTTCAGTGGCTTCCCATGTTCAGAGAGGAGATACATGCTGATGATCGCACCATGTTCAAATCTATTCACAGCCTCTCGCATGCATCAAGAGCTAGGGAATGTGTAGGAAGGAACTGCAGATGCTGGTTTCAACCAAAGATAGACTACAAAAAGCTGGAGTAACTCAGCGGGACAAGGCAGCATCTCTGGAGAGAAGGAATGGGTACTGTTTTCGGGTCGAGATCCGGTTC
>CM075985.1:29808772-29939186 GCA_038087875.1 Malacoraja senta
GTATCACTTTCGCTAGCCCAGCCAACACTGGGCCATTGTGGGCTCAACCCTGAGGTCATCCGTAGCCGGCCCTGATTTGTTCTGGCCTTTTCTCACCTCCAGTTCTCCCCCACCACCATCTTTCAGTCTGAAGAAGGGTCCCGACCGGAAACGTCGCCTATTCTTCCTTTTCTCCAGAGATGCTGCCTGACCCGCTGAGTTACTCCAGTATTTTGTGTCTATCCAGAATAGGGCAGGTTTAAAGGGATAATGGGCCAAACGTGGGTAGGTGGGACAAGTGTGGATGGGGCATGTTGGTTGGCGTGGGCAAGTTGGGCCAAAGTTTATTTTAGTTTAGTATTGTCACGTGTACCGAGGTACAGTGAAAAGTTTTTTGCCTCGTGCTATCCAGTCAGCGGATAAGACTACACATGATTACCATCAAGCTGTCCACAGTGTAGAGATACAGGGTGTGAAGGGTATGTTTAGTGCAAGATAAAATCCAGTGAAGTCCGATTAAAGATAGTCCGAGGATCTTCAATGAGGTAGATGAGAGATCAGGTCCGTTGATAGGATGGTTCAGTTGCCTCTTAACAGCTGGAAAGAAACTGTCCCTGAATCTGGAGGTGTGCGTTTTCGCACTTTTGTGCCTCTTGCCTGATGGGAGAGGGGAGAGGGAGTTGTCCTTGATTACACTGGCAGTCTTGACGAAGGGCCTGTTTGCATGCTGATTCCACCACTCTATCCATGTTCCCTCAAGCATAGGGTTAAGACATACACTTTTTAGAAAACGAATAATACATTTCTCCCTGTCAAAATTCAGCAGAAACGTGGCCCCCTCCTGCACAAGACGAGACTTCAGCTCCTCTCTGCTGCTGAAGAGGAGTGTAAAAGGTAATGAAGCAGGCATTTGAGGGTTTGAGGCTTTGAGCAACACTCTCTGGCAGACTTGGTTCATTAGGCTTCCAACATGCCTGTTTCCAATTGGCAAGCCTGCTACATATTTATTTAATTAGTTCTCTTCCTTTTCATTACACACACATAGAAACCCGCTCACACACACATATATACACAAAGCACGCCTTCACCACAACTCTGAAACTGCAGCCTGTATAATCATTACTGCCAGTGGTTCTGGCCTCTGAAGGTTTCTGCATCAAGCTTCTTTTCCACCCTCAAGATGGAAATATTCTGCTCTGTTTTACATCTGAACATTGCACAGCAAAATGTATGCTCCGGTACCTCACTGAGCTACCATGCTAAGATCCGCAGTGCAAAATCCACTCGGTAAATCCTGCATTAGTTAGTCCCTCACCAGCAGAATCATAATTCTTACAGAGACAGATCGAGTGTTAATTATTTTATCGGACTGCTGTTTCTGTATTATAGCTGGCTCTATAATTCACAGAGCACTGAGTAAGTTCTTCATCGGCTGCTACAGCAGGTACAGTAATGAATAAAGCCAGGATTTTGCCATAAATGCCATCCCTTTGCATGCCTTTTTTGATGATTTCACCAGGATAATGCCTTTGTCACGATCGAGTGCCTAAATCAGCCTTTTTTTTTTGCCGTTTTGCTAAAAGGCCGTGCTATTTTCTCTAGTTGTACGGTGATTACAATGACATTTTCTACGTTAACACGTTAATATTAATGTTATTATTAACGTGTTAACATAGTATAACTTACAAGAAAATTTCCACCACCAGGGCGAAAACCCGGGGCGCCACCGTCGGTCATTCATTCGTTCGTGCCTCTGCCCGCTGGTTCAGGTTCTCCAAGATCTATTTAAGAAAGAACTGCAGATGCTGGAAAAATCGAAGGTAGACAAAAAATGATGGAGAAACTCAGCGGGTGAGGCAGCATCTATGGAGAGAAGGAATAGGCGACACTTCGGGTCGAATCCCTTCACCAGACTGATGTGGGGGGGGCGGGAAAAAGAAAGGAAGAGGCGGAGACAGTAGGACTAGAAGGAGAGCTGGGAAGGGGGAGGAGGGAGAAGTCAAAGGGCTATCTAAAATTAGAGGTCAATGTTGATACCGCTGGGGTGTTGACTACCCACGCGAAATGCCCAAGCTTGTCTCCTCACTACATTTACTGCTGGCTCCAATCACAAATCTGAGTTTTCGAGTGATCTGAGTTTTCGAGTGATTTGTGGAAGGCATTCATTGATGCTGGAATTCCACTGTGGAAATTGGAAAACAAATCTCTCAAGAGTTTTTTTTAGAGAAATACACAGAGGAACATATACCAAGCGAGTCATCATTATGGAAACATTATGTTGACAGCAACTTCAACATTGTTGTGCAAAAAATTAGAGATGAAGTTGCATGCAACAAAACATGGATCCTAATAGGCGAGACAACCGATGCTGTGGGGAGATATGTTGCCAATGTGGTCATCGGTACACTGGAGGCAGGTCAACCATCAAAGGAGTTGACATCGGAAGTATTGGAGAAGTCAAACAGCTCAACTATTGCTCAGTTGTTCACATCTTCACTTGCAGTTCTTTGGCCAGAAGGTATAAAACACAAGAATGCTCTTCTGTTTGTGACTTAAAGTTTTATTCCCCAAAATGTTGCATTTGACATGCTTAGCTCAAGGACTTCATAGAATTGCCAAGTACAGACATAGCTTGTTTCCAAATGTCGATCGCCTAGTTTCCCATGTCAAGAAAATCTTCCTCAAAGTACCGTCACTTGTGCAGTTGTTCAAGGAAATGGCACCCGAGATTCCGTTACCTCCTCAGCCCGTTTTGACTAGGTGGGGTACATGGCTCTCTGCTGTACTCTACTATGCTGCAAATGTTGAAAAGATAAAATAAATTGTCAACTGTTTTGTAGAAGAAGAATCTTCTGCAGTCAGGATCGTCAGTGAAATCAAGCAGAAAAAGTACCTCCACCACGACCTTGTGTTTATTGCTTCCAATTTTTAAAACTTCCCACAAGCTATCACTTCCCTTGAGAAACGCGGCCAAACATTAGTGAATAACTTGCAGGTTTTCAACAAAGTAACTGACGATATTCGTAAAGTTCCTGGCGATGTAGGTAAAGACATACAAGGAAAATGTGAGAGAGTGATTTTAGCTAACAAAGATCTTGAAGAAATACAAAACAGCTAAAGTTCTCAAAGGTAGTTGTAATGCACAAGATATTGACATGAATGTAGAGCCCGTAGCTTGTTTCAGGTATGCACCAGTGACCTCGGCTGTAGCTTGTTTCGGGTATGCACCAGTGACCTCAACTGTAGCTTGTTTTGGGTATGCACCAGTGACGTCAGCTGGGAGAAAGAAGTTTTTCACAACTGATGCATATTCTGTCTGACAGACGGCATAGTTTAACATCAGATAATTTGAAAAAGAATGCTAGTAATTATGTGCAACCAGGAAACTTTGGTCATTGAATGTAGTCTACCTTTATATTATAATTTTTAACCATATTTTGGTGGTGGAAATAAATGTATTTTTATGCCTTTTTTTGTCAATAAATGCCTTTTCCGTGCCTTTTTTGTAATTTTATTATGCCTTTTTGCCTGCCTATTTTAGAGGTTTTTAGTGCCTAAACATCCTGGCTCTAGTAATGAAGGTACTTGCTCTCAGTACTGCAACAACACGGCACGGTGGCGCAGCAGAAGAGTTGCTGCCTCACAGCGCCAGTGACCCGGGTTCGATCCCGACCACGGGTGCTGTCTGTGTGGAGTTTGCAACCTGTGACCCTGTGGGTTTCCTCCGGTTTCCTCCCACATCCCACAGACATGCGGGTTTGTCGGTTAATTGGCCCTCTGTAAATTGTAAATTGTCCCAAGTGTGCAAGGAGTGGATGAAAACAGGGAACATCCAACAGTAGAGTACAGGAAACTGGCCCTTCGGACACAATGTTTGTGCTGAACATGATGACAAGTTAAAGTGATTTCATCTACTTGGACATGATCCACATCCATCTATTCCCTACATTGTACCTACCTAAAAGCACTTAAATGCCACTATCGTTAAAATGGGATAACACTATGATGTTGAGTTAAACTAATGTGTTAAACTAACCCATCCGTAGTGTGATCGATGGCCAGCAGTGTTTCCATGCTGTATATCTGAAACGAAACTGAACTAAAAATATGACTGAAGCACTAAAGCGGAGGGTGATCTATATAAAATCATTAGAAATGCATGGAGTGTCCGCCTGATTTATTTGCTCAGTCTCTGACCTTGGACTTGAATCCATGACCTTCTGATTTAAAGGCAAAAAGACTCACCTTAGCCAAGAATAATTGTCATTACGTTTAAAATTATGAAGCATTTTGAAAGAGCAAACAGGAGAACAGTTTGGGCGGCACGGTGGCGCAGCGATAGAGTTGTTGACTTACAGCGCTAGAGACCCGGGTTCGATCCTGACTACGGGTGCTGTCTGTATGGAGTTTGTACGTTCTCCCTGTGACCGCGTGGGTTTTCTCAGGGTGCTCAGGTTTCCTCACACATTCCAAAGACATACAGATTAGTAGGTAAAAATTGTAAATGTTCCCTAGCGTGTAGGACAGTGTTAGTGTACGGGGCCGATCGCTGGTCGGCGCAGACTCGGTGGGCTGAAGGTCCACGCTGTATTTCTACAGTCTAAAGGTTACCTGCCATTGGGAACTGAATGATCAACGTTTGTCAATCTAAAATTACTAAATAACTGAGGAGAAGGGTTTGGAGTATTATTTACCCCGAGTGAAATTAAAAGCCTGGGGCCACCTTGCCAGAGGCAATACCACAGACAAAATATCTTTGGCTGAGGGAGACCTCATAGAAGTATATAAAATGATGAGAGGCACAGACAGGATAGATAGTCAGAACCTTTCTCCCGGGATGGAAATATTTAGGTTTAAATTCATCATTTTCACGTACCGAGGTACAGTGAAAAGCTATGTTTTGCATGCTATCCAATCAGTTCAAATGATACTGCACATAAATGCAATCAAGCCAAACTCAAGTACAATAGTTAGAGTAAAGGGGAAGATACAGTGCAGAATATAACCATCAGCATCGTAGCGCATCAGTTCCGTAGACAAAATATTAGATATGTAAAAAGGAAAATGTACAAAGGAAAAGATTAGTGAAGACAAATGTAGATCCCTTACAATCAGAGACAGGCAAATTTATAGTAGGAAACAAGGAAATGGTAGAAGTTAAACGAGTACTTTGGTTTTGTCTTCACTAAGGAAGACACAAACCATGTCCCAGAAATACTTGGGGACCGAGGATCTAGTGGGAGGGAGGAACTGAAGGGAACCCACAATAGTCAAGAAATGGTGTTAGGTAAACTGTTGGGACTGGAGGCAGATAAATCCATAGGGCCTGATGGTCTGCATCTCAGAGTACTTGAGGAGGTGGCCCGACTAACCGAGGATACATTGGTGATCATTTTCCAATGTTCTCTCGACTGGATCAATTCCTGTGGACTGGAGGGTAGCCAATGTACCTCCATTTTTTAAGAAAGGAGGGAGAGAAAACGGGAAATGATAGACCAGTTAGCCTTACATCGCTAGTGGGGAAGATGCTGGAGTTGATTATTAAAGATGTTATAGCAGCGCATTTGGAAAGCAGTGATAGGATCGGTCAAAGTCAGCATGGATTTATGAAGGGGAAATCATGCTTGACTAATCTTCTGGAATTTGTTGAAGATATAACAAGTAGAATGGAGAAGGGAAAGCCAGTGGATGTGGTGTATCTGGACTTTCAAAAAGCCTTTGACAAGGTCCCACACAAGAGATTAGTGTGCAAAATTAGAGCACATGGTATTGGGGGTAGGGCATTGACATGGATAGAGAACTGGTTGGCAGACAGGAAGCAAAGAGTTGGACTTAACGGGTCCTTTTCAGAATGGCAGGCAGTGACTAGTGGGGTGCCGAAAGGCTCGGTGCCGGGACCCCAGTTATTTACAATATATATTAACGATTTGGACAAGGGAATTAAACGTGACATCTCCAAGTTTGTGGATAACACAAAGCTGGGTGGCAGTGTGGGCTGCGATGAGGATGCTATGAGGCTGTAGGGTGACTTGGATAGGTTGAGTGAGAGATTGGATGTTTGGCAGATGCAGTACATTGTGAATCAATGTGAGGTTATCCATTTTGGTGGCAAGAACAGGGAGGCAGATTATTATCTGAATGATGTCCGATTAGGAAAAGGGGAGGTGCTATGAGACCTGGGTGTGCTTGTACATCAGTCACTGAAAGTAAGCATGCAGGTACAGCAGGCAGTGAAGAAAGCCAATAGCATGTTGGCCTTCATTGCGAGAGGATTTGAGTTTAGAAGCAAGGAGGTCCTACTGCAGTTGTACAGGGCCCTGGTGAGACCACACCTGGAGTATTGTGTGCAATTTTGGTCTCCTAATTTGAGGAAGGACATTATTGCTATTTAGGGAGTGCACTGTAGGTTCACCAGGTTAATTCCTGGGATGACGGGACTGGCATATGATGTGAAAGAATGGGTCAACTGGGCTTGTATTCATTGGAATTTAGAAGGATGAAGGGATTTTATAGAAGCATATAAAATTCTTACGGGATTGGACAGGATAGATGCAGGAAAAATGTTCCCAATGTTGGGGGAGTCCAGAACAAGGGGTCACAGTTTAAGAATAAGGGGTAGGCCATTTAGGACTGAGATGAGGAAAAAAAAAATCACCCAGAGAGTTGTGAATCTGTGGAATTCTTTACCATAGAAGACAGTGGAGGCCAATTCACTGGATGTTTTCAAGCGAGAGTTTCAATTTAGCTCTTAGGGCTAAAGGAATCAAGGGATATGGGGGAAAAAGCAGGAACTGGGTATTAATTTTAGATGATCAGCCATGATCATATTCAATGGCGGTGCTCGCTCAAAGGGCCGAATGGCCTATTCCTGCACCTATTTTTCTATGTTTCTAAGCAAAATGTCCGCAACGGAGTAGAGGTGAGTCGGGCAGTAGCCTAGCTTATGGAGGGATCATTCAGAAGCCTGGTGTCAATGTCAAGAGGTCTTTCAGGTGAGATAGGGGTAAGTTTAAAGGAGATGTGTGGGGCAGGTTTTTTTTTACACAGAGGGTGGTGCGTGCCTGGAACGAGCTTCCAGGAGTAGTGGTGGAGGCGGATACAGTAGTGGCGTTTAAGAGGCTTTTGAATATGCAGGGAACGGAGGGATATGAATGATGTGCAGGCAGAGGAGATTAGTTTAAATCAACATCATGTTCAGCATGGACGTTGTGGGCCAAAGGGCCTGTTCTCATTCTGTGCTCTTCTATGTGTTGTAAACAATTTCCAGGTTAAAGGAAAACTGTCGGAATGTGAAACTAAGAAAGAACAAGCAGTAGGGTCGGATTTTGATTGATGAAACAAAGAGCGTTGCAAACATGGGTTATAAAACTTCACACTTCTATAAGTCATAAATAAAATCACTGTACAGCCGTGGTGCGATGTCAATGCCCACTCTGAGAGAAGCAGAGTTTTCTGAATTTCTTCAAGACTGTTCATCTGAAGAAGCAATGAGACAAGTACACGGATAGGAACGGTTTAGAGGGATACGGGCCAAACGCAGGCAGGTGGGACTAGTGTAGATGGGACATGTTGGCCGGTGTGGGCAAGTTGGGTCGAAGGACTTGTTTCCATGCTCTATGATTCTATAAATTGGCAGGTGATTGGTAGAAAAATGTTTTACATTGAAGGAAAATTAGAAAACAATCTGAACTATCCTGTTTCCGTACTGTCTGTCTCTGGGTTATTTAGCTCCTCGCACCCTCTCCACCTATATAGAACATAAAACAGTACAGCACAGGAACAGGCCCTTCGGCCCACAATGTCTGTGCCGAGCATGATGCCAAGACCAACTCTTATCTGCCTGCACACAATCCATATCCCTCCCTTCCCTGCACATACAGTACATGTAGCTATCCAAAAGTTTCTTGAATGCCTCTTTAAAGTCTCTGCAATGTTCAATAGCATTACTGCCGATCTTTCACCTCAGCTCCCCTTTCCTTCACTAATACTCTCTCCTCGATCTCCTTAATCCAAAATGATATGCACTCAAGCAGTTCGATGATTCCCTACGCTCTGCGTGAAGAAATGTCTTCTCCCATGGATAGCCAATGTTTTTTCTAAGACTGCAACCCCTGGTTTTAGATACACCAATCATGGGAAAATATAGTCTGTGTAGAAACATAGTGGTTAAGGAGGTACTATAACAACATTTAAAATACATTTGGACAGGTACATGAACAGGAAAGGTTATGAGGGATATGGGCCAAATGTAGGCATATGGGACTAGTGTAGCTGGGACATTGTTGGCCTGTGTGGGCAAGTTGGGCGGAAGGACCTGTTTCCACACTGTATCACTCTATGACTAATATCAGCCTGATCTGTTTAATCTCTCTTCATATCTCTCTTCCCCATCTATAGGAACCTACCTCCCCTCCATCAACTTCAAGCCCTTTCATTTCCTCTATATCTAAACAAAACTCTCAATCTCCACCTTAAATATGTTTACAGCTCATCGTCCAGTTCACTTGGGATGGAATTGGGTGACATTTTAATGCGGTTGGAGAGGCCCTGTTAACACAGGAGGGACACGATATACCTTCTTTCCCCTATTCTACAATTCTATTCAACCAATCATTATTTTTTGGCTCATGCTGTACTAAGTATTTCGATAAAGTCCCAGATGCCTTCATATAATTCCATGAGCTAACTTACATTCATTCTTATTTTCTCTGATATCCTTTGAGTTGAGATTGGTTGCAATTTCCTACCTCTATAAAACTCAACACTCTTGACTCTCTTGAGAATATTCTGATGGATTATACCCAAAATTAATCCACTCTGAATTATACAGGCACTCAAACCAACACCAATCTTTACTATGCAAGACAGAAGGAGCTGGGGGAATTCAGCAGGTCAGGCAGCATCTGTGGAGGGAATGTCCAGATAGGTCCTAACCCTTCCCCTGTCCATAAGGCAAAGGGGGAAAGATTTAATTGGAACCTGAGGGGCAACCTTATCACAGAGGTTGGTGAGTGTTTGGAATGAGCTGCCAGAGGAGGTATCTGAGGCAGGTACTATAACAATAATTAAAAGACATTTGGACAGTTACATGGGAATTTGTTAGTTTAGTTAATTGTCACATGTATCGAGGTACAGTGAAACGGTTTTCTTGCATGCTAACCAGTCAGCGGAAAACCAATACATGATTACAATTGAGCTGTCCACAGTGTACAGATGCCTCATAATGGGAATAACGTTTTGTGCAAGGTAAAGTAAGAAACTCTGCTGTTGGAGAAGAGGTTTAAAAGAGTGGAGTGATTGTAATGTGATTGCAGATCCACGTCTGTGACCAGCACACAAAGAGTCGCCTGGGTTGGGCGCCAGACATGTTAGAGGGATGTGGGCCAAATGCGGGCAGGTGGAACTAGTGTAGATGGGGCATGTTGGTCGGCGTGGGCAAGTTCGGCCGAAGGGCCTGTTGTATGACTCTGCCCACTCCACCGATGCTGCCTGACCCGCTGAGTTACTCCAGCACTTTGTGTCTTTTTTTCTTTTGTAAACCCGCATCTGCAGTTCCTTGTGTCTCTGACCTCCTCCAGCACCTTGTGCACTGCAGAAACAGGCAGGGCCGGGAACTGCCGGACAATGACATCCCATCTTAACGAAATAAAAATGTACAGCCACACATATCAAAAGAAACGGCCCCAGTGTTGACATGTTTGCATTGCATGCTCCAGTGGTTTACAACTCGGAGCACATCAAAAGGTACCTTGGCCACAAGGCGATAACTGGAAACAAATAGTCGTGGGGATGGATATGGCTTACCTGACTTGCCCACGCCGGCTCTTCCAAAGACAGCCAGCTTCACCTCGGCACTCTTAGCCATGGCACAGTGACAGGGGGATCTCAATCAGTACAGCAGCAAAAACGACAGCAATCCGAGCCCAAGCCAATCCTCACCATCTCATTCCCTCTGGAGCACCACCCTGTGCGTGGGATGGGGAAGAGATAAGAGGTGAAAGTTACTTTAACATTTGCACCAACAGACAGCCAACAATGAAGAGAACTCTTGCACTTTAAAGGGGGTCTCTTTGAATTTGCCATTCGCTGCGACGCTGAAATATGACTGGGGAGGAGGGGGCATCACTGGCACATTGCAACAGGAGGCTTGCGCTTCACAAGGTGCGTTGCAAACGGTTGCAATCAAACCAACTTGACCCTTGCAATGTCCGCGGCGGGGAGAGAGGAGGCGGAGGGCTCGGGAGACTGCGGTTGATCTGAGGGGGTGAGCGCTCAACTCTGCAACCGGCGGCTTGGTGCAAAATTGTTTGCAAGGGTTGCGACTCATGCAAATACTCTGGTAGTTTGTTTGTTTGCTTGCAAGCGTTGCGACTCATGCAATAAATATCCCGGCAGATTATTTGCAAAGGTTGCGACTTAATGCAAGACCCCGGCAGATTGCAAAGGTTGCGACTCGGTGCAAGACCCCCCGCAGTTTGTTTGCAGGGGTTGCGACTCGGTGCAATGAATACCCCTGTAGATTGTTTGCGACTCAAGCAATCCCTCGGCAGATTGTGTGCAACGGCTGAGACTCATGCAGTAAGTATCCTTGCAAAAGCTGATACTGGGGTCCCGCTGATGCACACTCGCCCTCCACTCACCATGTGAAGCACGGTGCTGTAAAGCCAGACTAGCCCCGAGCAAACACACACCGGGCGGCGGTGCCGCTGCTGTTTCTCTGACCCGCTGCAACAACTCAGTCCTGGGCAGGATTCCCCGCAGACCACAGCCGCACGATGAGCCGCTCTGGCGGATTGCAATTTGCAAAGGGAGGTTTTTTTTCGCAATGAGACTGGAGGGGTGTGCGTGAGTTGGGGGGCGAGTTGCTAGCGATCCGGCCACTCACGGGAGAAGCGCTCACCCTCTGGGCTGCGATACACTCACTGTAACCCTCCCACCCCCGGCCACCTCCAACACGCGGACCGGAGTGCGGGCAATCGCGGACGGGATGGGCATTGCCTCTGATCACTCAGCCTCGTAGTTGGGAGGGAACGATGTTGACAGCTCACAACAGCAAGGAATAAAATGTGCCCTCGTTTTTAATTTTACTTTCACGAGATCAGAGCTTCGCCTTCACTTGTCTAGTGTTGCAGAACACAAAATGTCGAAACGAGGAACTGCAGATGCTGGTTTCCAAAAAAAGACACAAAGTGCTGGAGTAACTCAGCGGGCCAGGCAGCATCTGCGGAGAACATGAATAGGTGACGTTTTGGGTCAGGATTCTGGAATAATTTCGGCCTACAATGTCCATGCCATACATATGCCACAACAAACCAATCTCCTCTGCTTGCCATCAGATTTCGGCCCAACGCCCACATCAACCATCATGCCCGTCCTGCCTACGTTTGGCCCATATCCCTCTATACCTGTCCTATCCATGTACCTATCTAAATATTTTTTAAACGTTGCCTCAACTGCCTCAACTGCACTCACCACCCTTTGTGTAAGAAAGTTACCTCTCAGGTTCCTATTTAACCTTCCCCCCCCCTCACCTTAAACCTATGCCCTCTGGTTCTCGATTCCCCTACTTTGGGCAAGAGACTGCATTTACCTCTCAATAGTGCCTCAAAGCCACAGACACCATTATGTCTGAAATACTGATAAAGGCAGTATTTTTATATTGCAACCTTGGCTGACTGGTTACATTCTCATCTCTGCCTCAGTGGCGGAAGCAGGGAGGCTGCAGAAGGACACGTTGGGAGAGTGGGCAAAGCAGTGTAATTTCCTGATTGGGATGGACGTTTCTTGATTAGGAAGGGAGTCAAAGGTTACAGGGGAGAAGGTAGGAGGTTGATCGGCCATGATTGAATGACGGAGCAGACACGATGGGCTGAATGGCCCAATTCTGCTCCTATGTCTTATGGTCTTATTCCAAAGGCTTGTATACCCTCACACTTCATTGCGGCTCTGAACCACATTGTTAGAGGTGCCCTTTTAGGTAAATAATTCAGGTAAAATTATTAAACCGTTCTTTCCGTTCCAAGCGGATAGGAAGGATCTTGTGGCGATGTTTTGAAGAGCAGAGGAGATCTCTCTGGCGAATATGGCGGCATGGTGGTGCAGCGGTAGAGTTGCGGTAGAGTGGTGCATACAGCACCAGAGATATGGGTTCGATCCTACTACGGAGTTTGTACTTTTCCCCGTGACCGCCTGGGTTGTCTCCAAGATCTTCGGTTTCCCCCACTTTCCAAAGACGTACAGGTTTGCAGGTTAATTGGCTTGTAAAAATTGTCCCTGGTGTGTGTGGGATGGCGTTAATGCGCGGGGATCGTTGGTGGGTGCGGACTCGATGGGTCGAAGGGCCTGTTTCCGTGCAGTATCTCACTAAACACTAAACTACATCCACTTCAAAAATCCTCAGGAAAGAATGGTGTCTAACCACCATTGTCTGTGGGAGTCCACTGCCCACAATTCAAGCAAATTGGCTGGCTCTTTCTAATTAGGATGAAGCTAATTTTGTTAATAACAGAAAATGGATTGTATTTAAAAAAAAGTAAGATTGCTCAACTAAAAGAATATGGAATGTACGCACAAAAATGAACAAAGCTGCAGTAAATCTATTGTCCGTCAGAAGGTGCAGAAGAGGTTCACCAGAATGGTGCCTGGATTAGACGGTGTTAGCTACAAAGCAGAGGTTAGACTAACTTGGATTGTTTTCTCTGGAACACCAGAAACTGAGGGGAAATCTGATGGAAGTATATAAAATTATGAGGCACAGATAGGGTAGACAGGCAGAGCCTTTTATCAAGGGTGGAAATATCAAAAACAAGATCACAGCTGTTAGGTGAGAGGGGAAAAGTTTCAAGGAAATTGCAGGACGAGTTTTTTAACACAGAGAGTGGTGGGGGTCTGGAATGTGCTTTCAGGTGGTGGTGGAGGCAGATATCTCTCCTAATTTGACTCATTGTTTCCCTTTTGTCTCCTTTTCATCTCGCCTTTGTCCGCCCATCTACCAATCAACCTCCCCCTATCCACCTATCACTCGCCAGACTTTGTCCTGCTCCAGTTTTCTCCTCCCCCAACTACAATCAGCCTGAGGTAGGGTCCCAACCCGAAACGTCGCCTGTCCATTCTCTGCACAGATGCTGCTTGACCCGCTGAAGTTCCTCCAGCACTTTGTGTTTGAAGCAAGATGCCAGCACCTGCAGTTCCTGGAGTCCACCACATGATAATGCCTGGATTTTGAAGTTGTGGCTTCCCGCTGTATTGCCACAGGAGCACGTTGAAGAATCTTCCACAACTGGGAAGAAGCCACTCTCAAAGCTAGTGCAGGTCAGAGCATTCCCTGCATCCCACGCGCATTACAAACAATTGCAGCTACCCGCTGAGACAGTTGAATTAGCCAAATATTACTGCGATCTTGTTCAGCATTAACTGTATTCTAAAGGTGTTCCATCAACTATATAGTATTCTGTAGACTCCAGGAACTACGGATGCTGGTTTACAAAAAAAAGACACAAATTGCTGGAGTAACTCAACAGGTCATACAGCATCTCTGGAGAACATGGTTAGGTGACGTTTCGGGTCGGGACACTTCTTTGGACTCTTTGTAGTGTGGGGGGGAGTAAGCTGGTAGAGAGGACAGGGCGGGGCAAAGCCTGTAGAATGATAGGTGGATACACGTGAGGGGGGGGGGGGGGTTGATTAGCAGATGGGTGGACAAAGGCCAGGGATGAAAACACAAAAAGTAGTGAGATAAGGAGAGAAGATACAAAAAATGTGAAGCCAGAGGTAGGGATATTGGTGAAAGGGGGTGGGGGAGGGGATGGAGGAGGGGATGGGGGGAGAGGGGGAGAGGGGGAAAGAAGGGAGAAAGGAAAAGGGAAAAGAGGGGCAGAGGGGATGTGGGGGAGGGGGAAAGAGGAGTGGGATTTGGGCTAAAACAGGTAATGGAGAATTCAACGTTCATACCGCTGGGCTGTAAGCTACCCAAGCAGAATATGAGGTGCTGTTCCTCCAGTTTGCATGCGGCCTCACTCTGGCAATGGAAGAGGCCCAGGACAGAAAGGTCAGTGTGGGGATGGGAAGGGGAGAGATCCAGCAGGCCTTGGCGGACCGAGCATTAGTGTTCGGCGAAATGCTCAACTAATGTGCATTCATGCGGTATGCTGCCTGTTAGTGGATTGCAAGGACTTATCGTGGATGTGGATTCAGCCGTCTTATCTTCCCATTCTTCTCCACGCAATCTTAAACTTCATTCACTTGCGACAGGCACTTACGCATGTGGCATGACTGCAGATAAGCAGGATGCGATTTACAGCTTGTTCAAAGCCCAACACAGT
The DNA here is from genome assembly GCA_038087875.1 of Malacoraja senta. Taxonomy (NCBI): domain Eukaryota; kingdom Metazoa; phylum Chordata; class Chondrichthyes; order Rajiformes; family Rajidae; genus Malacoraja; species Malacoraja senta. The sequence continues at coordinate 29,823,073 of CM075985.1, forward strand.
AAAGGGAAAAAGTTCAACAAATGCAGCACAACGGCGCAGCGGTAGAGTTGCTGTCTTACAGCGCCAGAGATCCGAGTTCAATCCTGACTATGGGTGCTGTCTGTACAGAGTTTGTACGTTCTCCCCTTGACCTGTGTCAAGTTAAGTCAAGTCACATTTATTTATATAGCACATTTAAAAAACAACTCTCGTTGGCCAAAGTGCTTTACATTTGTTATAAGAATAGCACAAACAAAACAAACTACAGACATATATACATGTAGCCCTCACTCAGAGGACGTCAGGAAAGGCTTGGGAGTATAGATAAGTCTTTAGTCTTGACTTAAAAGAGTCGATGGAGGGGGCAGTTCTGATGGGAAAGGGGATGCTGTTCCACAGTCTAGGGGCTGCAACCGCAAAGGCGCGGTCGCCCCTGAGCTTATGCCTAGACCGCGGGATATTCAGCAACCCCAAGTCGGCCGATCTGAGGGGCCTGGAGGTGGAGTGGTGGGTGAGAAGACTTTTTATGTAGGTGGGGGGCAAGCCCATTGAGGGCTTTGTAGACATGGAGGAGGATCTTGAAGTTTATACGGAACTGTGTGGGTTTTCACCAGGTGCTCCGGTTTCCTCTCACACTCCAAGGACGAACAGGTTTGTAGGTTAATTGGCTTCGGTAAAAAAAAATTGTAAAAATGTTCCTGGTGTGTCGGATAGTGCTAGGTGATCACTGGTCGGTGCAGACTTGGTGAGCCGCCTTCTTCTTCGTCTCCTTCTTGCGTATGGCGTGCACAGCCTAAAGTTGTAGGACAACTTGTTCTATTTGATCTTATTTGATTGTGCACGCCAGGTTGATTGCATTCGTTGAAACAGGGCGGACCACGTGAAGGTTGCAATCTCCCACCTTGGTGAGCCGAAGGGCCTGTTTCCGTGCTGTATCTCTGTAAGTCTAAAAGTAACGTCTGAATAGCAGCAATGCAGGGACAAAGGAAAAAAGCTAAAGCTGAGTCTGTAGGGCCCATCCACCAAAACACTTTTCCACATAATCATCTTTTACTGTCTGCTGAGCTAGGGCCTAATTTATTGCTTGATTCCAGCTTTATTTTCCACTGTCATAACTATAGGGGCAGCACGGGTCCCATAAACGGGACGTAATCGGGGACGTGACTGAAGCCACCATCATTTGGTTCATTTGCCCCTCTATTCCCGATGCACCAGTCTGATCAAAAAGAGAGAGTGGGAAACACAAATGTGGCCTGCATCCAAAAGTCAGCGGTTGCCAATTAGGCCCTGTTAATATCTGATTAATGGGGTTTTAAGGAAAGATGCTATAATTTTCCACTGCTGGAGATTAAACCACCATGTGGCAATTAGCTCACCCACTCAGTTGTGGCTAATTCAATGACAGAGCAGAGAAAAAAAAAACATCGTCGCCACAATCTCTGCTCAACTTGGATTTCAGAGCAATTTGATTTAGATTGTTGTTGCTTTCGGGAAAAAACTGTTTAGTTTACTTTTAGAGATACAGCACGGAAACAGGCCCTTCGACCCACCGAGTCCGCGCCATCCAACGATTCCCGCACATTAACACTATCCTACACACAAGAGGGACAATTTACAGATACACCAAGCCAATTAACCTACACACCTGTACGTCTTTGGAATGCGGGAGGAAACTGAAGATCTCGGAGAAAACCCACAAGGTCACGGGGAGACCGTACAAATTCCGTACAGCCAGCGCCCGTAGTCGGGATCGAACCCGGGTCTCCGGCGCTGCAGCAACTCTACCGCTGTGTCACCGTGCCACCCTAACCTGGTACAAAGCTTATACAAAGCTGGAGGGCAGCTTAATCTACCACCTTCAGGATGAAAACCTTGACCCAAATGTGGGTGGACCTCATTGAAACTTATCAAATAACAAAAGGCCTGGATAGAGTGGATGTAGAGAGGATATTTCCACTAGTAGAAGTGTCTCGGACCAGAGGGCACAGCCTCAGAATAAAAGGATGTTCCTTTAGGAAGAAGATGAGGAGGATTTAGTCAGAGGGTGGCAAATCTGTGGAATTCTTTGCCACAGAAGGCTATGAAGGCCAAGTCAAGGGATATTTTTTAAGGCAGAGATAGATATATTCTTGATTAGTATGGGTGTCAGGGGTTATGGGGAGAAGACAAGAGAATGTAGTTGAGAGGGAAAGATAGATCAGCCATGACTGAATGGAGTATACCTGATGAGCCAAATGGCCTAATTCTGCTCCTATAAGATATGGACTTAAATACCTCCACAGAGAAAGCATGAACACCAAATAGAGTCCTAGAGTTAGTCTTAGTGCTGACTGGATAGCACGCACCAAAGGTTTTTCACTGTACCTCAGTACATGTGACAATAAATCAAACTGAATTGAACCAGAGTCGGACAGCATGGAAACAGGGCCTTCACACCAACTTGTCCATGCTAACCAAGATGTCCCATCTAAGCTTGTCCCATTTGCCAGCGCTTGTCTCATACCCCTCTAAACCTCTCCTATCCATGTACTTTGTCCAGATGTCTTTGAACTGTTGTTATTGTACTACCTCCTCTGGCAGCTTATTCTATATACCCACCACCCTCCCAGTGAAACAGTTGCCCCTTATGTTCATATCTTGCCCCACTCTGCTTAAACCTATGTCCTCTTGTTTTTGATTACCCACCCTTTTCACCTACAGGGTGAAAACATTAACCCAAATACCACAACAGAGAAGGCATGAGTGCCAAGTCAACACAAAATACTGCGGATGCTGGTTTACAAAAGAAAGACACAAAGTGCTGGAGTAACCTAGCAGGTCAGGCAGCATCTCTGGAGAACATGGATAGGTTTTGGGTCGGCACAATTCTCCACAACAACAACACTTTTGTTATTTATTAAGTTTCAAAGAAATTGTAAAGCTGGGAAATCAATTGGTGACACCTCGGACTTCACTCTACAAATCCCAGGGTTTAACATCGCTTCAGGGCCCGGACCTGAGCCACAAAGAGGATGCCCAGCACATCCGTAAGTGAGAAGCTCTTTCCCACAATACGCACAATTACCACAACTAGAGAACAGCCCTGAATTACTATCCACCTCATTCTTGACCCTCGGGCTACCTTTAATTGGACTTTACTGGCTTTACCTTGCATGGGTGTCAGGGGTTATGGGGAGAAGGCAGGAGAATGAGGTCAGGAGGGAGAGATAGATCAGCCATGATTGAATGGTGGAGTAGACGATGGGCCGAATGGCCTAATTCTTCTACTATCACTTTATGAATGTTATAAACGTTGTTCTCTTATCATGTATCTATACAGTGTAAATGGCTCGATTGTAATCATGTATTGTCTTTCCGCTGAATGGTTAGCACGCAACAAAAGCGTTTCACTGTACCTCAGTACAGGTGACAATAAACTAAACTAAACTAAACTAAACTAATACTGAAAGCACTTCACGAATTTCATTCAGCGGAAATCCATAAAACCATCTCACTTTATATATGCCTAACGCCTTGTGCTTCATACTTGCAATTTTTAAAATATAGTTCTGTCCCATGATCATTACATAGAAACATGGAAACATAGAAAATAGGTGCAGGAGTAGGCCCTTCGAACCAGCCATTCAATATGATCATGGCTGATCATCCAAAATCAGTACCCCGTTCCAGCTTTTTCCCCATATCCCTTGATTCCCTTAGCCCTAAGAGCTAAATCTAACTCTCTCTTGAAAACACCCAGTGAATTGGCCTCCACTACCTTCTGTGGCAGAGAATTCCACAGATTCACAACTCTATGGGTGAAAAAGTTTTTCCTTATCTCAGTCCTAAATGGCCTCCCCCTTATTCTTAAACTGTGACCCTTGGTTCTGGACTCTCCCAACATCGGGAACATTTTTCCTACATCTACCCTGTCCAATCCTCTAAGAATTTTATGTTTCTATAAGATCCCCTCTCGTCCTTCTAAATTCCAGCCAATGCAAGCCCAGTCGACCCATTCTTTCATCATACGTCAGTCCTGCCATCCCGGGAATTAACCTGGTGAACCTACGCTGCACTCCCTCAATACCAATAATGTCCTTCCTCAAATTAGGTGACCAAAATTGCACACAATACTCCAGTGTGGTCTCACCAGGGCCCTGTACAACCGCAGTAGGACATCCTTGCTCCTAAATTCAAATCCTCTCGCAATGAAGGCCAACATGCCATTAGCTTTCTTCACTGCCTGCTGTACCCGCATGCTTACTTTCAGTGACTGATGTACGAGCACACCCAGGTCTCATTGCACCTCCCCTTTTCCTAATCTGACACCATTCAGATAATAATCTGCCTTCCTGTTCTTGCCACCGAAGTGGATAATCTCACATTTACCCACATTATACTGCATCTGCTATGCTTCTGCCCACTATCCAAGTCACCCTGCATCCTCCTCGCAGCCCACTCTGCCACCCAGCTTTGTGTTATCTGCAAACTTAGAGATGTTACATTTAATTCCCTCATCTAAATCGTTAATATATATTGTAAACAACTGGGGCCCCAGCACCGAGCCTTGCGGCACCCCACTAGTCACTGCCATTCTGAAAAGGACCCGGTAATTCCTACTCTTTGCTTCCTGTCAGCCAACCAGTTCTCTATCAATGTCAATACCCTACCCCCAATACCATGTGCTCTAAAACCTCGATGTGCAGCATTTCAAAGGAGATCATGGATTAAGAGACGACATTAATCCCAAAGAGCAGATTACTGCGAGTATATTTTTTAATCTTCAGTATATTGAATTCTACAGTGATAGATGATTACAGCAAATCTGCTGTCTGTAACTCACAACAGCGAGGTCTACTTTTGAAAACTCCTTTTTAATCACTAGGGGTGAGAATAGTTCTTTAAATTTATCAAACAGCCACAGTTGAAGTGGCAAAATAGATAAATAATGTTAGATGTGTGGGAGAAGTTGGAACTGAATTCACCACCTCAGTAAATACGATTACTTACGTATATCCTTTACTTAAACTCATTCCCGTCAGAAATTTGCTGTGCTGGAGGAACTTAGTGGCGGAATGGAATGGAGGAAGGGTCCCGAACAGAAACGTTGCCTGCCCATTTCCTCCGCAGACGTTGCCTGACCCGCAGAGTTCCTCCAGCACTTTGTGTTTTGCCCACCATAATACTGTATCACCACTGCCTTCTGTGCACATGCCACAGTTTAGCTTTAACCTCAGAAAGCATATCACATTTCACAAAAGAATTTCGTGGACTAAGGTAAGAAAATGACTGGTGCTTAGGTTGAGAGATAAAAATGGAATTGATTGCTCTCATAACATCACAATAGACGATGACCCTCACCTACCTGAGTGGTTTTATAATACTTTCTGAACGTAGTCTGGTCTATTATGTTAATTTAGTCCCATATAAAAATGAACAGCAGAGAGAAAAAAACAAGTGGTGGTGTGTAGAAGATAAATTAAGTATTCCCTTCCCCTCAGATGTAAATCTTACATAGGACATAGAACTACAGTGCAGAATTAAAAAACACAAATTGTTGCAGTAACTCAGCGGGACAGATAAGTCGCTGAGTTACTCCAGCACTTTGTGTTTTTATTTGTAAACCAGCATCTGCATTTCCTTGTTTCTCCATAGAACAGTACAGCGCAGGAACAGGCCCTTCGGCCCACATTGTCTGTGCTCTGCTCTGCGGGTACGTTGTCAGGGCTGCCAACTCTCACGCATTGAGTGTGAGAATCACGCATTTCGCCCAGTTCTCACGCTCTCACACTGATGACAAATTTCTCACGCTCTGTCGTGAGAAATTCTGTGATCAACGAGAATTTCAAAACTAATATCAACTGCATGGGCCGCGGGTGTTGGAGAGCCGGGGCGGAGGGAGGGATGGAAGCAGAAGCAGCGGTGGGAGGGATGGAAGCAGAAGCTGCGGCGGGGGCAGATGCGGACGGGGAGCCGGGGCTGGCGAGTGTTTGCTGGGCTAGCGAGTCGCTCGCTGCAGCTCCGGCCATGGAGCAGCCTCAGTGCAAGAGTCCTGGGCCGTCGGAGGCGTCGGAAGCGTTGCGCCGCTGCCGTGAGAGTCTCTGTGCCAAATTCGCCCTGGTGACCGGCATGGACCAGGCTGCGGCTCGGTGCATCCTGGAAGTCAACCAGTGGCTGCTGGAAGTAGGTACCAAGCACTGGTTAGAAGCGGTGGAAGATTGTGGCCTTCAAATGGGGGTGGTTGGAGAAAGCATCCTGCTTGCCTGCTAGATTTTCACACTGTAACTGCAGGAAAAATGTTCCCAATGTTGGGGGAGTTCAGAACCAGCGGTCACAGTTTAATAATAAGGGGCAGGCCATAAGGACTGAGATGAGGACACATTTCTTCACGCAGAGAGTTGTGAATATGTGGAATTCTCTGCCACAGAAGGCAGTGGAGGCCAATTCACTGGATGTTTTCAAGAGAGAGTTACATTTAGCTCTTGCGGCTAGCGAAATCAAGGATATGGGGTAAAAACAGGAAAGAGGTACTGATTTTAGATGAACAGCCATGATCATATGGAATGGCAGTGCTGGCTCAGAGGGCCGAATGGCCTGTTCCTGCACCTATTTTCTATGTTTCTATACTTGAGTATATGGCAATAAAACTCGACCACTTGATTTTGAAGCATTCATGCATGGTGGAGGTATAATCTAGTCATACAGTGATACAGTGTGAAAACAGGCCCTTCGGCCCAACTTCCCCACACCAACCAACATGTCCCAGCTACACTACCTGCTTTTGGTCCATATCCCTCCAAACCCGTCCTATCCATGTATCAGTCTAACTATTTCTTAAATGTTGGGATAGTCCCTGCCTCAACTACCTCCTCTGGCAGCTTGTTCCTTACACCCACCACCCTTTGTGTGAAAAAAGTTACCCCTTAAAATGTTAAGGGGTAACATCAAATTTCAAAAAGTCCCATAAGTTAACATTTATTCACAAATATCGGAAAGATTTAATGGTAATAATATCAATACCTAAAATCCCTCTGGTTTGTATAAAGATGTTTTTATCACTCTTCACAGAGTGAGCTATTAATCGCAAGGTCTATAAAATGACTTTTACAGTCATCCGCAGAACAAATATTCATTAAAATACTCATCTTAACGTTTTCTCCCTGTCTGTTTGATCTGTCTGTTGTGATCTGTTATCTTGCATTCTATCGACCATTCCATCTACAATTCTCGCTGCCTCGGCAAGGCCACCAGCATAATCGAGGACTAGTCTCAACCCGGTCACTCCCTCTGCTTCCCTCTCCCATCAGGCAGGAGATACAGAAGTTTAAAAACACCTACCATGAGATCGGGGACAGTTCCTCCCCAGCTGTTATCAGGCAACTGAACCATCCTCTCATCAACTAGAGTGTGGTCCTGACCTCCCATCTACCTTATAGGAGTCCCTTGAACTTTCTTTAATTGGTCTTTATTGGTCTTCAATGTTATATCTTTGCACAAAATGTTGTAGCCTTATCCTTTGTCTCTACACTATGGATGGCTTGATTGTATTCATGTATAGTCTTTTCTTTGACTGGATGGCACGCAAACAAAGCTTTTCACGGTACCTCAGTACACATGACAACAATAAACTAAACTAAACTTGTATTTTCTATAACTAATGTCTCTCCCAATTCCCTTTCCCTGTCAATGCCTGGTTCCCATCTTTATTCAATTTTAAGTCTGCGTTTATCTTGCCTTCATGAAAGAAAAACAAAATCCCCTTACCTTCGACGATCTTTGCATTTGGCCCATGACGGTCGGAAATAATCGATCTCACAGAGGCCGTGTCACGAACGCACACTCAGCTGTAAATGACCGTGGGGAGTAGGCAAGAGTTGGCAACATCTCCCTTCCTAAAAAGGAAAAACATCCCCTTGAACAACACAATAAATCCCCTCTCTTCCTAACGTTAATGTTTGTTTCAGGGACACAACTAAACTATCAGGACCTTGTTTTCCATTGATTCACAGAGGATTCTCACACAAAGGGCTGTCTCTCTGCCATTCTACAACATATAGATTTGGCCAAAAATAATTATATTTATACAAGACAGGATAATCATTTTAATTCATTTTGAATCCAGCTAAAAATAATCACAATTTTGCCCTTAATTATATTTTTTAATCCAGCTTTACAACACTGACCCATTTTCAGGACAAAGGCTTCAAAAGACCATTGTAAATCCATATTGGACACTTTACAAAAACCAAATCCTCCTTGCTAAAGGTTAGCACTTCGTGATATTAAATCAATTTAAATCTGTATCAAAAGTGTTGGCTGAGAGCAGGCGAACACGGGTTTAACGCTGCACTCTGTTAAAGGACAGACGGCCCACGCTCTGCACATGATGTTTTGCTGTGTTTTTCCCCCTTCACCCTGATCTCAAACAGTGGCCTTGCTAAAAGTCAAAAGAAGGGTCGTGACCCGAAACATGAGTCTGACGAAGGGTCCCAACCCAAAATGTCATCTATCCACGTGTAAAAAGGAACTGCAGATGCTGGTTTAAACCGAAGGTAGACACAAAATGCTGGAGTAACTCAGCGGGACAGGCAGCATCTCTGGAGAGAAGGGATGGGTGACGCTTCGGATCGAGACCCTTCTTCAGACTGATGTCGGGAGTGGGCAGTCAGTGCTAGAATGTAGTCGGAGACAGTAAGACTGGTGGGAGAACTGGGAAGGGGAAGGGGATGGAGAGAGGGGGAAAGCAAGGGTTACTTGAAGTTAGAGAAATCAATGTTCATACCGCTGGGGTGTAAGCTCCCCTAGCGAAATATGAGGTAATGTTCCCCCAATTTGTGCTGGGCCTCACTCTGACAATGGAGGAGGCCCAGAACAGAAAGGTTAGATTGGAAATGGGGGGGGGGGGTGAGTTAAAGTGCTGAGCAACCGGGAGATCAGGTAGGTTAAGATGGACTGAGTGGAGGTGTTCAGCGAAACAATTGCCAAGCCTGCGCTTGGTTTCGCCAATATACAGGAGTTGACATCTGGAACAGCGTATACAATAAATGAGGTTGGAGGAGGTGCAAGTGAACCTCTGCCTCGCCTGGAAAGACTGTTTGGGTCCTTGGATGGAGTCGAGAGGAGAGGTAAAGGAACAGGTGTTGCATCTCCTGCAGTTGCAGGGGAAAGTACCTGGGGAGGGGGTGGTTTGGGTGGGAAGGGACGAGTTGACCAGGGAGTTGCTGAGGGAACGGTCTCTGTGGAAAGCAGAAAGAGAAGATGTGGCCAGTAGTGGGAACCTGTTGGAGGTGGCAAAAATATTGGAGGATTATATGCTGTATGCGACGGTTGATGGGGTGGAAGGTGAGGACAAGGGGGAGTCTGTCCTTGTTACGAATGGGGTGAGGGGGAGCAAGAGCGGAGCTGCGGGATATCAAGGAGACCCCAGTGAGCCTCATCTATAATTGAAGAGGGAAACCTCCTCCAACCTCATCTTCTGTATAAGCTGTTCCAGGTGTCAGCTCCTGTATATCAGTGAGACCAAGTGCAGGCTCAGCTGAACTCCTCCGCTCAGTCCGCCTTAACCTACCTGATCTCTCGGTTGCTCAGCACTTTAACTACCCCTCCCATTCCTCACTCTGACAATGGAGGAGGCCCAGCGCAAATTGGAGGAACAGCACCCCAACGGTAAGAACATTGACCTCTAACTTCAAGTAGCCCTTGCTTTCCCTCTCTCTCCATCCCCTCCCCCTTCCCAGTTCTCCCACCAGTCTTACTCTTCTATCTCTGTACCGCACACTCCCCTGACATCATTCTGAAGGGTCTCGACACAAAACGTTACCCATTCCTTCTCTCCAGAGATGTTTCATGTTATCTATCCATATTCTCCAGAGATGATGCCTAACCTCCAGCACTTTGTGATTTTTATTTCACCCCAACTTGTCCATGCCGACCAAGTTGCCCCATCTGCACTAGTCCCGCCTCGACACTTTCACAAATATACTTGTAGCATTATAATTCTACCCACATTTCTACCCAAACCCAGTAATGTTTTTCACTGTACCTCAGTACATGTGACAATAAACTAAACTCAACTCAAATATACATTTACTCTCTCCTATCGTTTAAATTATAAACCTCTACACCCATGAACCAGACTTAGGATGTTTGAAGTGTTGGCGTGCTATTTAAGCAGAAGCTGCTTAGAGACTTTCTCTGGGCAAAAACACTGTGGTGATGAATCTGGGTGGTGAATCTGTGGAATTCATTGCCACCAAAGGCTGTGGAGGCCAAGTCAATGGATATTTTAAGGCATAGATAGATAGATTCTTGATCAGTGCAGGTGTCAGAAGTTATGGAGAGAAAGCAGGAGAATGGGGTTGAGAGGGAAAGATAGACCATCCATGATTGAATGGCAGAGTAGACTTGATGGACCGAATGGCCTAATTCTGCTCCTATTGCTTATGAGCTTATGAACTTCCATTTATGGGTCACATTCTATTGATTTAGCACCTCAACAATGCACTGGTGGTAAGAATGGAGCTACTTCCTCAGGAGACTGGGAAAACATCAGCATGACTTCAATGACTCTTACAGACATCTACAGTTGCACCATAGAAAGAATACTGTTGGGTTGCATCACAGCTTGGTTTGGGAACAGCTCTGACCAGGACCGCAAGAAATTGCAGAGAGTTGTGGATGTAACCGAGTCCATCACACAGACCAGCCTCCCAACCATTCTCTCCATCTACACTTCACGCTGCCTCGGGAAATCAGTCACAATAATCACAGACTGCTCCCATCCAGCAGAAGATACCGAAGCTTGAAAGCGTGTAGCACCAGACTCAGGAACAGCTTCTTCCCTCTATCAGGCATCTGAACGGTCCTTCTATCAGCTCGGGTACTTACTGTCCCATACACCTCTAACCCATTGTGGACATTGGACTTTGTCTCTGGAACTGATGCGCTACAATGCTCTACAATGAAATCTAACCTCAAAATAAATAGCTACCGGTGATAGAAATGGCAAATTTAGTTGAGATGCTCCAAGGAGTTCACTGAAGAAATAAAAATCATCACCACCAAGGCAAAACATGATTGTGACATTAAATGTCCACATTGATTGTACACTCGAGAAAATGTTATTTGTGGAATTACTTTAGCTTAGTTTAGAGATACAGCATGGAAACAACCGCACTAGCACTATCTACACACTAGGGACAATTTACAATTTTACCAAAGCCAATTAAACTACAAACCTGCACATCTTTGGGATGTGGGAGGAAACCCAAGCACCCGGAAGAAACCCACGCTATCACGACGAGAATGTACAAACTGTAGACCAGCACCCGTAGTCAGGATCAAACTCTCTGGTGATGTAAGGCAGCAACTCTACCGTTGTGCCACTGTCCCACTGTGCTGCACATCTGCTTGAATCTACCTGAAAACTTCCACTCTGAGCCAACAGTTTGTTGTTTATCTGAACGGGGCTAATGAGGGATGGATTCACGCAATGTGATCCAAACCGGCTCAGGCCGATTTGCTGCGGAGACTTTGGAGCCTGCTCCTGTTGTTCTGCTGCTGATTAGTTGCTGCTCATGTGTTCAAATTTAGACCTAAAATGCAAATTCCTCTTTTAATGCGTCTCCCCTCTTCCCCCAGCCTGTAACTCACTGATCTGCCCGCAAAATAGATTCCCCATGGAGTCCATTTCACCTCTGCCCCATTGCGGACATTAGTCTTTGTCTATGGTACTATTGTGCTACAATGTTGAGAACTATATTCTGCACTCTGTATCTTCCCCTTCGCTCTACCTATTCTACTTCAGTTCGGCTTGATTGCACTTAAGTATAGTATTATCTGATCTGTTTGGAAAGCTCTTCACAGTGCCTGTGACATGTGACATGTGACAATAATAAACCTAAAACTACATGTTGTGGTTTGAAGAAGGGTCTCAAGGGTCACCTATTCCTTTTCTCCAGAGATGCTGCCTGACCCGCTGCGTATGTCTACTTTCGGTGTAAACCAAAGATCCTATAGCGGAGCAAGATAGATCACTCTTGCTAAATGCAATGGGCTGACGTGTAGTACGCAACGGAGCGGAACGTGGGCCTTTTTTTCCATCCATTTCAGTAACCCGACCCGACCCAACTCGCAGTGTAATCAACGTTGCGGGGGGACAGTTTGTGTTAATAAATTATAATTCTGAAAATGAGGAGAAGATTTTTACCAAAGAACTTTGATTTTAACGAGGATGTTTCCGTAACCGGCTTCCGTCTCCGCACTAGTTATCTTTGCTCTGCTATGGGATCTTTGGTGCGGAGACGGAAGCCGGTTACGGAAATAAGGCCGAAAATTACCCATGAATCTGCCCATGACCGTACTACATTTTTTTTTGTCGAGTGGTCTATCTTGCTTGCTATAGGATCTTTGGTGTAAACCAGTAGTTCCTTCCTACATAAGTTGTGGTTTTACAGGTTCTGTCACTGGACTTGGTTAGATTCAGAGCAGCCATGTGGCACTTAATCCTTGAGCATATATTTAACTGCTTTTTGTAAGTCAGTTTGTGCAAAGTCTCTTTGAAGAGAACATTCAGAATCAAGCAGGAAAAGAGAGTAACAGAAAACAGTGACAACGTTTCAGAAAAGCTCAATACTCCTCATGTAATCAAAGATCCAAGGGTAAAGCTGACCAGTAATTGTATCCTCAACTGTAACCGTACACCTTTCAACAGTCAAAAAAACTATAAATAACACTTGTACTCTCTGTGTGTCAATGGGCCTGGCTACATTTCCCACAAGCTAAACGTTGAAATGAATGACAAGGGTAACATACTCTCCATGTGTAAAGAGGTTGTTCCATAGTCAGAAACAAAGGGCAGGATGCCTGCATTACTCATACACACTCTTCATGGTTAAAACAGTGGCCAACTGTGCATTGAGCTCAAAGAACATGAGCAGAAAATATAAGAAGACACAACAATTCTGTATCACTAAGAACAAATGTTTCCCAACAATTGTGCCTCTTCCTTCATTTCGGGTATCGTATTTAAACGTAGAACAACACAAAACACAGAACAGCACACACATGATAGGTTAAACCAACCGGGAAAAAAATAGACAACAGTGCTGGAGGAACTCAGCGGGTCAGGCAGCATCTCTGGAGAACATGGAGAGGTGACGTTTCACAGAGTGCTGGAGTAACTCAGCGGGTCAGGCAGCATCTCTGGAGAACATGGATAGGTGACCTTTCGGATCCTTCATAAACTACCTGGGACTTGGGCCTCTTTAAAGCCACTATCGTATCTGCCCTCACCACCACCCTAGGCAGCACATTCTAGGCACCCTCGACACTATAAAAAAACATGTCCCTCTCACCTTAATACTCTGTCCACTGCTCTTTGACATTTTCACTCTGGGGGAAAAAGGTTCTGAATGTCTACCCTATCTACACCTCTCATAATTTTATATACCTCTATCAGGTCTCCCCTCAACCTCCCATGTTCCGCAGAAAACTATCCAAGTTTATCCAACCTCTCCCTGTAGCGAATACCCTCTTATCCTGGCAGCATCTGGTAAACCTCCTCTGCACCCTTTCCAAAACCTCCACATCTTTCCTGTAATGAGCGACCAGAACAGCATGCAATAATACTCCAAATGCTGCCAAACTAAAGTCCTCTAAAGCTGCAACATGACTTCCTAACTCTTATACTCAATGCCCCGACCAATGTTAAAAAAGACAATAACATTTTCTAGTCCTATCTAATATTTATCTCTTGAAAAGCAGCAAAGTTGAACAGATGGCCGTGTCTGGGAATGGTCTATTGTAGAGATAGTGAGCGCTGCATAAGATAAACACTGGGAGACATCTGAAACATCGGAATTAGTGCTAACTCTTGGTTAAAGGCCGCCAACAGTCGCCATGTGTGCTTACATCACACATGTGCAGCATTACAGTTACAGAGATGTCCGTAATGAGGTAGGTTGGAGAATCGGGACTGTACCCCAGCTTATGGAAGGGCTGTTTAGAAGTCTGATAACAGTGGGCAGGAAGCTGTTGTTGAGTCTGATGGTTCATACCATTGGGTTGCGTGTTAAGTAATGATTCACGGCTAATATTGAATGACCTTGTACAGCATTTAAAATACACTTGGACAGGTCCATTGAGAGGAAAGATTAGATGGGCAAATGTGAACAAATGGGACTTTCTTAAATGGCCTTCGTCTTTGCTGTGATCATTTGGGAACTTCTTCCAAAATGTGAAAATGTCCTTCCTCACTACACTGACAGTGAGAAGAATATGTTGTTTAGAAAGCCAATTATTTATTTACCGGAGGATCTTGTCTTGCGTTGACAGTTTGCTGATGACTGAAGGAAACCCGAGGAAACTTGGGCTAAGATTATGGACCCGACAGGTTTAGAAAGATATGGGCCAAATGCAGGCAAATGGGACTAGCTTAGATGTGCCATTTTCACCAGCATGGACAAGTTGGGCTGAAGGGCCTGTTTCCGTGCTGCATGATAGTTCTGTGTATATGTGGTGAGTTATATTCACACTCTCCTACATTTAATGGACTTGGCAACTATATTAAAGTGATAAGAGTCACGGCTCTCTGACGCTGTGAGGTAGTGGCTCTACCAGCTGCGCCACTGTGCCACCCTAAAAAAATGAATGCACTTTGTATTTTTCAAGTTTGTTATTTTGGGCGAAGCTGTAAAGCTTCCAAAAAAACATTCTATAGAGAAAGTTAAAAGAGCAGAAGACAAAGGCTTGAGCATACTCCTTGCACGAGTTCACACCATCTCTATGGACACATCTTACCAAGATCTTTGGTTTTGTTTGTTAATCCATGCCTATATTGTCCTACTTGTCTCCCTCTAGGCAGCTAATCCAGCAGTAGACACTGCCTGGGCATTGGAGAGAGGTTGACTCCCTCTGTGTGTGTATCTGCAGCTGTCAAGCCTTATTGCCCAACACATTCTCACTTGTGGCTCTGTGGAACTTTGAGCTTCTAACAGTTACACTCTTCACCTGTAAAGCTTCAGTCAGTAGACACAGGAAACTGCAGATGCCAGTTTACAAAAAAAGACACAAAGTGGTGGAGTAACTCAGCGGTGTGTTTTCGAAGGAACTGCAGTTCCGGTGGAGTAACTCAGCGGGTCAGGCAGCATCCCTGAAGTAGGTAACGTTTTGGGTCGGGAGCCTTCCTCAGTTTTCTGTCCGGACATCAGTGCTCAGTTGCTGCAAGAGTTGAGAGCACAGTGCCAAGGGGCGGCACAGTGGTGCAGCTTTAAGTGGTGCAGCAGAAGGGCAAAAATCAAAAAGGGCCACTTTTCAACATAATTGTATAAGGGGTAAGAGTGTTATAAAAACAAGCCTGAAGGCTTTGTGTCTCAATGCAAGGAGCATTTGTAATAAGGTGGATGAGTTGAATGTGCTGATAGCTATTAATGACTATGAGATAGTTGGGATCACGGAGACATGGCTCCAGGGTAACCAAGGCTGGGAGCTGAACATCCAAGGATATTCAATATTCAGGAGGGATAGACAGAAAGGGAAAGGAGGTGGGGTAGTGTTGCTGGTTAGAGAGCAGATTAACGCAATAGAAAGGAAGGACATTAGCTTGGAGGATGTGGAATCGATAGGGGTAGAGCTGCGAAACACTAAGGGGCAGAAAACGCCAGTGGGAGTTGTGTACAGGCCACCTAACAGTAGTAGTGGAGTTGGGGATGGCATCAAACAGGAAATTAGAAATGCGTGCAACAAAGGTAAAACAGTTATAATGGGTGACTTCAATCTACATATAGATTGGGTGAATGAAATTGGCAAGGGTGCTGAGGAAGAGGATTTCTTGGAATGTATGCGGGATAGTTTTCTAAACCAACATGTAGAGGAACCAACGAGAGAGCAGGCTATTCTAGATTGGGTATTGAGTAATGAGGAAGGGTTAGTTAGCAGTCTTGTTGTGCATGGCCCCTTGGGCAAGAGTGACCATAATATGGTTGAGTTCTTCATTAGCATGGAGAGTGACATTGTTAATTCAGAAACAAGGATCCTGAACTTAAAGAAAGGTAACTTTGAGGGTATGACAAGTGAATTGGCCAAGATAGACTGGCAATTGATTCTTAATGGGTTGACGGTAGATATGCAATGGAAGGCATTTAAAGACTGCATGGATGAACTACAACAATTGTTCATCCCAGTTTAGCAAAAAAATAAATCAGGGAAGGTAGTGCATCCATGGATAACAAGGGAAATCAGGGATAGCATCAAAACAAAAGATGAAGCGTACAAATTAGCCAGAAAAAGCAGCCTACCAGAGGACTGGGAGAAATTCAGAGTCCAGCAGAGGAGGACAAAGGGCTTAATTAGGAAAGGGAAATTAGATTATGAAAGAAAACTGGCAGGGAACATAAAAACTGACTGCAAAAGCTTTTATAGATATGTGAAGAGAAAAAGATTAGTTAAAACAAATGTAGGTCCCTTGCAGTCAGAAACAGGTGCATTGATCATGGGGAACAAGGACATGGCAGACCAATTGAATAACTACTTTGGTTCTGTCTTCACTAAGGAAGACATAAATAATCTGCCGGAAATAGCAGGGGACCGGCGGTCAAATGAGATGGAGGAACTGAGTGAAATCCAGGTTAGCCGTGAAGTGGTGTTAGGTAAATTGAATGGATTAAAGGCCGATAAATCCCCAGGGCCAGATACATAAGGAAGTAGCCCCAGAAATAGTGGATGCATTAGTGATCATTTTTCAAAACTCTTTAGATTCTGGAGTAGTTCCTGAGGATTGGAGGGTAGCTAATGTAACCCCACTTTTTAAAAACGGAGGGAGAGAGAAAACGGGGAATTACAGACCAGTTAGTCTAACGTCGGTAGTGGGGAAACTGCTAGAATCAGTTATTAAAGATGGGATAGCAGCACATTTGGAAAGTGGTGAAATCATTGGACAAAGTCAGCATGGATTTACGAAAGGTAAATCGTGTCTGACGAATCTTATAGAATTTTTCGAGGATGTAACTAGTAGAGTGGATAGGGGAGAACCAGTGGATGTGTTGTATCTGGACTTTCAGAAGGCTTTCGACAAGGTACCACATAAGAGATTAGGATACAAACTTAAATCACACGGTATTGGGGGTTCAGTATTGATGTGGATAGAGAACTGGCTGGCAAACAGGAAGCAAAGAGTAGGAGTAAACGGGTCCTTTTCACAATGGCAGGCAGTGACTAGTGGGGTACCACAAGGCTCAGTGCTGGGACCCCAGCTATTTACAATTTATATTAATGATCTGGACGAGGGAATTGAAAGCAACATCTCCAAGTTTGCGAATGACACTAAGCTGGGGGGCAGTGTTAGCTGTGAGGAGGATGCTAGGAGACTGCAAGGTGACTTGGATAGGCTGGGTGAGTGGGCAAATGTTTGGCAGATGCAGTATAATGTGGATAAATGTGAGGTTATCCACTTTGGTAGCAAAAACGGGAAGGCAGACTATTATCTAAATGGTGGCCGATTAGGAAATGGGGAGATGCAGCGAGACCTGGGTGTCATGGTACACCAGTCATTGAAAGTAGGCATGCAGGTGCAGCAGGCAGTGAAGAAAGCGAATGGTATGTTGGCCTTCATAGCAAGAGGATTTGAGTATAGGAGCAGTGAGGTTCTACTGCAGTTGTACAGGGTCTTGGTGAGACCACACCTGGAGTATTGCGTACAGTTTTGGTCTCCAAATCTGAGGAAGGACATTATAGCCATAGAGGGAGTGCAGAGAAGGTTCACCAGACTGATTCCTGGGATGTCAGGACTTTCATATGAAGAAAGACTGGATAGACTTGGCTTATACTCGCTAGAATTTAGGAGATTGAGAGGGGATCTTATAGAAACGTACAAGATTCTTATGGGGTTGGACAGGCTAGATGCAGGAAGATTGTTCCCGATGTTGGGGAAGTCCAGGACAAGGGGTCACAGCTTAAGGATAAGGGGAAAATCCTTTAAGACCGAGATGAGGAAAAACTTTTTCACACAGAGAGTGGTGAATCTCTGGAACTCTCTGCCACAGAGGGTAGTTGAGGCCAGTTCATTGGCTATATTTAAGAGGGAATTAGATGTGGCCCTTGTGGCTAAAGGGATCAGGGGGTATGGAGAGAAGGCAGGTACGGGATACTGAGTTGGATGATCAGCCATGATCGTATTGAATGGCGGTGCAGGCTCGAAGGGCCGAATGGCCTACTCCTGCACCTAATTTCTATGTATCTATGTATCTATAAGAGATTAGTATACAAACTTAAAGCACACGGTATTGGGGGTTCAGTATTGATGTGGATAGAGAACTGGCTGGCAGACAGGAAGCAAAGAGTAGGAGTAAACGGGTCCTTTTCACAATGGCAGGCAGTGACTAGTGGGGTACCGCAAGGCTCAGTGCTGGGACCCCAGCTATTTACGATATATATTAATGATTTGGACGAGGGAATTGAAAGCAACATCTCCAGGTTTGCGGATGACACGAACACTGGGGGGCAGTGTTAGCTGTGAGGAGGATGCTCGGGGGCTGCAAGGTGACTTGGATAGGCTGGGTGAGTGGGCAAATGCATGGCAGATGCAGTATAATGTGGATAAATGTGAGGTTATCCACTTTGGTGGCAAAAACAGGAAAGTAGACTATTATCTGAATGGTGGCCGATTAGGAAAAGGGGAGATGCAACGAGACCTGGGTGTCATGGTACACCAGTCATTAAAAGTAGGCATGCAGGTCCAGCAGGCAGTGAAGAAGGCGAATGGTATGTTAGCATTCATTACAAAAGGATTTGAGTATAGGAGCAGGGAGGTTCTACTGCAGTTGTACAGGGTCTTGGTGAGACCACACCTGGAGTATTGCATACAGTTTTGGTCTCCTAATCTGAGGAAAGACATTCTTGCCATAGAGGGAGTACAGAGAAGGTTCACCAGACTGATTCCTGGGATGTCAGGACTTTCATATGAAGAAAGACTGGATAGACTCGGTTTGTACTCGCTAGAATTTAGAAGATTGAGGGGGGATCTTATGGAAACGTACAAAATTCTTAAGGGGTTGGACACGCTAGATGCAGGAAGATTGTTCCCGATGTTGGGGAAGTCCAGAACAAGGGGTCACAGTTTAAGGATAAGGGGGAAATCTTTTAGGACCGAGATGAGGAAAACATTTTTCACACAGAGAGTGGTGAATCTCTGGAATTCTCTGCCACAGAAGGTAGTTGAGGCCAGTTCATTGGCTATATTTAAGAGGGAGTTAGATGTGGCCCTTGTGGCTAAAGGGATCAGGGGGTATGGAGAGAAAGCAGGTACAGGATACCGAGTTAGATGATCAGCCATGATCATATCGAATGGCGGTGCAGGCTCGAAGGGCCAAATGGCCTACTCCTGCACCTATTTTCTATGTTTCTATGTTTCTATGTTTAGAGTTGCTGCCTTACAGCAGCAGAGACCCGGGTTCGATCCTGACTACAGCTGCTGTCTGTATGGAGTTTATACGTTCTCCCTGTGACCTGCGTGAGTTTTCTCTGGGAGCTCCGGTTTCCTCCCACACTCCAAAGGCGGACAGGTTTGCAGGTTAATTGGCTTGGTAAAATTGTAAATTGTCCCTAGTGTGTGTAGGACAGTGTTAGTGTGCGGCGATCACTGGTCGGTGCGGACTCGGTGAGCTGAGGGGCCTGTTTCTGCGCTGTATCTCTAAACTAAACGAAATGAAAGATAGATGGATTAATTAATTGTATATGGAAGGGTGGGGGTGAGCTGAACGAGGGTGGTTGATTATCCCTCTCTGCAGGCAAGGGGAAATGTATTTTTGTTTGCAATGTTCCACAGGCACCAATATGCATTGGAGGAGCATCCGGACAAGATGATCAATAGTGCAGCATGATTGAAGAGGCTGCGTTTTAGTGAGTCTGCTTGCAACATCCATCTACATCAATAATTAATCCAACGATTTTCCAAAATTATTTTTCCTGGTGAACTAAAACAAATATTAAAAACGGAACCTCCCGTGAGTCGGTGACAAAGTGTCAAGAGAGTCAAGTGTGTTTTATTGTCATATGTCCCAGATAGATCATGAAGAGTTGGTTGGTCAGAAGGCAAATGGTTCACCAATGATCACCCTGCCATTTTTACAGTGCTCATGATGATGGAGGTTTTGACAAACGTATAAAACCATCAAACGTCTCTTCCACCACTCAATGACATCATGGCTGATCTGTATTTTACTCAGCAATGGACAGAGGAGAGAGAGGGTTGGTGCTGGTAGGTGGGCTGTGAGCTCACCTCTCGTGCACTAGGAGGCGCTCTGGGGATTCCGAGCTCGGCTCTGGGGCAGGGAGGTGATGGACGGCCGGCATGTCGGCTGGTCTTGGTGACATGGGTCGAGGAGTCGGTGGAGTGGGTGGGCCGTTGGAGACACCAACACCATCGCCAGGCCAGGCCCACCCCTGCAACTCCCACCCACTGCCGTCGCCAGGACAACGGGACTTTAAGGCCGAGATAAGACTCAATATTTTACAAAACTTTGAAACCTGAAGTATACAAGTTGGTGCTGGAAATGTGGTGATTCTTATGCACTGGTGTGACCTACTATTCTTAGACTACACTACAGTCATTCCACTCTTGCACTTGGGTATAATTGTGCTGCTGATGAGTAAGATTTTACTGAATGGAATGCTAAACAAAGAATTCCACCGTATCTAGATAGATGGGACAATAAAGTACCACTGAATCATTGGGGCGGCACAGTGGCGCAGCGGTAAAGCAGCTGCCTCACAGCACTAGAGACCCAGGTTCGATCCTGACTATGGGTGCTGTCTGTGTGGAGCTTGCATGTTCTCCCTGGGACCACGTGGGTTTCCGCCGGGTGCTCCGGTTTCTTTCACGTCCCAAAGACATGTAGGTCTATTGGCTTGGTATCAATGTAAATTGCCCCCAGTGTGTGTTGGATAGTGTTAGAGTACGGGGATCGCTGGTCGGTGCGGACTCGGGGGGCCGAAGGGCCTGCTTCCGTGCTGTATCTCCGAACTAAAATAAACTGAACCAAACACTCACAGTAAAATATGAAACAGCGCTGGGAATGAAGGCCAAATGAAGGCATCTATCTCCCTCTTGTGGGGTGTATACAAAGTGCACTAAACTTGCTCTCCGATCAGGCATTTGTGTCATTTATAATGTTACATATTGATTTTTGTTAAGCTACGAGGCTGTAAATAATTAACTTTACTGTCATTTCCAATGATATTTATATAGTTGGGTTCCTGTCTTCAGTCATTTTCTTGTTGTTAGATCAACCCCAGCTCAGCACTTGTGCCACAGTCTGTACATCAAGCTGCCATTTATCACTCGAGCAAGCTTCAACCTGCATTAAAAGTGCAAAACATCACAGAAGCCTTTTTTTTCTTTCAAGCAGGACTAATGGTGTTGTGACGAAGGCAGAGCTGTGATGATTAGCGCACATTTGCAGACTCAGCAGGTCTTTGATGTGAATCCGCCGAGTTTCCAGTGAAGCACCAGCCAGATAAAGTGACACCCCTGTTTGTGTCAGACTTCCTTTTAACTTTTATATCACATTTACAGCCTGCGGAATTTCAATTTGCCTGGGATTAGTACCTTCAGCAATATAAGCATCTCCAGTCTTTGTTCAGTGTATGTCAGGCAATATAATACAGAAAAGGACACAAAGTGCTGGAGTAACTTGGCGGGGCCAGGCAGCATCTCTGGAGAACATGGATAGGTGACAGTTCAGGTCGGGACTCTTCTTCAGACTCACAGAGGGGGAGCAGTGAGAGAGGGTCTCATAGAACTCCCATCAGAGAGAGGAGAACTCAATAGAGGAGAGTCAGTAGATGTTGTTTACTTAGATTTTCAGAAAGCCTTTGATAAGGTGCCACACGTGAGGCTGCTGAGGACGATGAGAGCCCACGGTACCTAAAGCCAGATATTAGCACGGATAGCTGGTTGGCTGGATGGCAGAAGACAAAGAGTGGCAATAAAGGGGGCTTTTCCTGGTCGGCTGCCAGTGACTAGTGGAGTTCCGCAAGGGTCGGTGCTGGGGCCACTACTCTTCACGTTATATATTAATGATTTGGACGAGGGGATTGAAGGCTTTGGGGCAAAGTTTGCAGATTATACGAAAATAGATGGAGGGGTAGGTAGGGTACAAAAAGCAGGGACTCTGCAGAAGGACTTGGGCCAGTTGGGAGAGTGGGCAGAGAAGTGGCAGACGGAATATAGTGTAGCAAAGTGTGGAGTCATGCATTTTGGTAGGAATAAAGGTGTAAACTATTTTCTAAATGGGGTGAGAGTCCAGAAATCGGAGGTGCAAAGGGACTTGTGAGTGCTGGTGCAGGATTCCCAAAAAGGTAATCTGCATGTCGAATCGGTAGTAAAGAAAGCAAACTCATTTATTTCAAGAGGGCTTGTATACAAAATCTGGGAAGTAATGTTGAGGCTCTATAAGGCGCTGGAAAAGCCGCATTTGGAATATTGTGAGCAATTTTGGGCTCCATATCTGAGGAAGGATGTGCTGGCTCTGGAGAGGGTCCAGAGGAGGTTTACAAGAATGATTCCAGGAATGAGTAGGTTAACCTATGATGAGCGCGTGTCGGCACTGGGCCTGTACTCGCTGGACTTTAGAAGAATGAGGGGGGACCTCATTGTAACATACAGAATAGTGAAAGGCTTCGATAGAGTGGATGTGGAGAAGATGTTTCCATTAGTGGGAGAGTCTAGGACTAATGGTCATAGCCTCATAAAGCTGGAAGAGAGAAGTGCAGGACAGAGCCTGGTAAGTAACAGGTAGATAGAAGGGGGGTCCCGACCCAAAACGTCATCTATCCATGTTCCCCAAAGATGCTGTCTGACCTGCTGAGTTACTCCAGCACTTTGTACCTTTTTTCTAAAGCAGCATTAGCAGTTCATTGTGTCTCCATGTTAATAGTCAGCACAGATTTCAGCATTTTATTCTTGTCAGGCACTAGTTGTGATGATCTGCTTAAGTTGTTTTATATATTATGCCTCTCTGTGCCAAATGGCAATGGTTGTAAACCCTGAGGCACAACCAGTAATTCTGAATCC
The DNA here is from genome assembly GCA_038087875.1 of Malacoraja senta. Classification (NCBI taxonomy): domain Eukaryota; kingdom Metazoa; phylum Chordata; class Chondrichthyes; order Rajiformes; family Rajidae; genus Malacoraja; species Malacoraja senta. Next base: position 29,846,099 of record CM075985.1, read on the forward strand.
TGTACTTCCTTTATGATTTTTGGATTGACTCCTCCAACAAAATGTACTGTAAAACAAATTTCATGCTGTTCACAGTCTCAGACATTTGGTAAATGATTTTAAATCACTGGGGGAACAAGAATGAACCCTGTTGTGTTGCAACTAAAAGTGAATCTGCATTTGCAAGAAACACTAAATTTGCTTGAGCTTTGGAAAGATGCCAAAATGCATAGTACAGATACAGGCTGCTTGGCCCAACTTGACCAGGCTTCACAAGCAGGCTCGGCGATCGTTTCGCTGAACACCTCCGCTCAGTCCACCTAAACCTACCTGATCTCCCAGTCGCTAAACATTTTAACTCCCCTTCCCATTCCCACACTGATCTTTCTGTCCTGAGCCTCCTCCATTGTCAGATTGAGGCCCAACACAAATTGAGGGAACAGCACCTCATATTTTGCATGGGCAGCTTACACCCCAGTGGTATGAATATTGATTCTCTAACTTCAAGTAACCCTTGCTTTCCCTCTCTCTCCATCCCTCCCCTTCCCAGTTCTCTGAGTGGTCTGACTATCTCCGACCACATTTTATCTCTCTTTACTTTGTTGTACCTTCTCCCAGCTAACAATGATCTATTCTACATTTTCCTTGATCTCCATCCCTATTTGTCCTGTTTTCACACCGACACTTCCTTATCTATGTGTCTCCCTCGCCCCTGACTTCAGTCTGAAGAAGGGTCTCGACCCGAAACGTCACCCATTCCTTCTCTCCAGAGATGCTCCAGCATTTTGTGTCTACCTTCAGGCTCCACAACTAACCCTATCACCATAACCTTCTGTTTCTTACCTCTTCTTGTTCAGCCCAGCTTCTCCTGATGTCCAAGGGACTTCAAGAGCAACTGGTTCAATCAGAGGGTAGTCCTTATCTGAAATGAGCTGCGAGAGGAAGCTGTGGAAGCGGATACAATTACGACTTTTAAAAGATATTTGAACAGTTATTTGGTTTAGTCTTTCGTTTCATTTACTATTGTCACATGCACCAAGGTACAATCTTCTTCTTGCGTAGGGCGTGCACAGCCTAAAGTTGTAATACAACTTGTTCTGTTTGATCTTCTGTTTGTGCACGCCAGGTTGATTGCATTTGTCGAAACAGGGTGGACCACGTGAAGGTTGCAATCTCCCACCCCACCAAGGTACAATGAAAAGCATTTTAACTGCGTACTATCCAGTCAACGAAAAGACTGTACATGATTACAATCAAGCCGTCCACAGTGTAAAGATACAGCATAATGGGTATAACGTTTAGTGTAAGATAAAGTCCAGTAAAGTCTGATTTAAGACAGTTAGCAGGTCTCCAGTAAGGTAGGTGGGGGATCAGGACCACTCTCTAGTTGGTGAGAGGATGGCCGATAATAGCTGGAAAGAAACTGTCCCGGAATCTGGAAAGGAAGGGTTTAAAGGGCTATGGGCCAAATGCAGGCAAATGGGAATAGCCCAGAATGCCAACTTGGTCGGCATGGACAAAGTGGAGATAGCGGTGGGGATTGTGGATGCATTGGTGATAATTTTCCAAAACTCCCTGGAGGCAGGAACGGTCCCAGTGGATTGGAAAATGGCCAATGTAACACCTATATTTAAAAAAGGAAGTAAACAGAAGGCGGGTAACTATAGACCGGTTAGTCTAACATCGGTGGTGGGTAAAATGTTAGAGACAATTATTAAAGAAACACTAACGGGGCACTTGGATAAACATGACTTCATCGGACAGAACCAGCATGGTTTTGTGAAGGGGAAGTCCTGTTTAACGAATCTGCTCGAATTCTTTGAGGAAGTAACAACCCGGGTGGATAAAGGGGAACCGGTGGATGTGGTATACTTGGACTTCCAAAAGGCTTTTGACAAGGTGCCGCATAAGAGACTATTGCTAAAAATAAAAAATTATGGGATTGGGGGTAATATATTAGCATGGGTAGAGGATTGGCTAACAAATAGGAAGCAGAGAGTGGGGATAAATGGTTCATACTCGGGATGGCAACCGGTAACTAGCGGGGTTCCGCAAGGGTCGGTGCTGGGACCCCAGTTGTTCACAATTTATATAAATGATTTGGAGGAGGGAACCAAGTGTAATATATCAAAATTTGCGGACGATACAAAAATGGGAGGAAAAGTAGGGGATGAGGAGGATAGGAAGAGTCTGCAAAAGGATATAGATAAGCTAGGTGAGTGGGCAACAACTTGGCAGATGAAATTTAATACTAATAAATGTGAAGTCATTCACTTTGGGAAAAAAAATGATAGGGCAAGTTATTTTCTAAATGAGGTGGAGCTGCGTTGTAATGCAACGCAAAGGGATCTAGGGGTAGTAGTACATGAATCACTAAAAGTTAGTATGCAGGTGCAGCAAGCAATCAGGAAGGCCAATGGAGTTTTGGCCTTTATTGCTAGGGGGATTGAGTATAAAAACACGGAGGTCTTGCTGCAGCTGTACACAGTATTAGTGAGACCACATTTGGAATACTGTGTACAGTTCTGGGGTCCATACTTAAGAAAGGATGTACTGGCCCTGGAGGCAGTGCAGCGAAGGTTTACAAGATTAATTCCTGCAATGAGGGGATTGACATATGAGGAAAGGTTAAGTAGGCTGGAACTCTACTCTTTGGAGTTTAGAAGAATGAGAGGCGATCTCATTGAAACATATAAGATCGTGAGGGGCCTTGATCGGGTGGATGCACCGAGGATGTTCCCAATGATCGGGGAAACTAGAACTAGGGGACATAGTTGTAGAATAAGGGGGGGCTCTTTTAAAACTGAGATGAGGAAGAACTTCTTCACCCAGAGGGTGGTTAATTTATGGAATTCACTGCCCCAGGGAGCAGTGGAAGCAGAAACATTAAATATATTTAAGTCTAAAATAGATGGTTTTTTAGCTGCCAAGGGGATAAGGGGCTACGGGGAGAGGGCAGGGATATGGACCTAGGTATGGTTAGTATAGTAAGACCTGAGTGATCTCCTGGACAAGTGTCGATCGCCTGGATTGGGGTCGGAGAGGAATTTCCCGGATTTTTTTCCCGAATTGGACCTGGGTTTTTATCCGGTTTTTTGCCTCCCCCAGGAGATCACGCGGTTCTTGGGGTGGAGAGGGGTGATAGCGATATAAAGGGGAGGGTAGTGTCTTGTGTTCTGTGTCTTGTGTCTACTGTTTGTGGGTAAGGGTGTCTGTTTAGTGTTCAGCCATGAGCGAATGGCGGTGCGGGCTCGATGGGCCTGGTGGTCTACTCTCGCACCTACTTTCTATGTTTCTATGTTTCTATGTTTCTACGACATAAACAAGACAGCTACACAGCAGGTAGTGTTGCTGCCGCACGGTGCCGGAGACCCGGGTTCGGTCCTGATCTCAGGTACTGCCTGCATGTGGAGTCTGCATGTTCTCCCTGTGAACGCGTGTGTTTTCTCCGGGTGCTCCGGTTCCCTCCCACATTCCAAAGACGTGCGGGTTTGTAGATTCATTTGGCTTCTGTAAATCGTAAATGGTCCCTAGTGTGTGTAGGATAGTGCTAGTGTATGGTGACCTCTGGACAGCATGGAATCGGTGGGCCAAAGGGCCTGTTTGCCCTAAACCAAACGAAACTAAACCAAACTAAACTAAACTATCCCGAGGATGAAAATTCCCCCAAGGTTAGTGGTAGTCGGTGAGTGGTAGAATCTTGGGGGAGGTAACGCAAGTCTGAATGGGCCAAAATAGCCATTTTCTATGTCGTAAGGCCGTGTGGAATATGGAAATATATCACCATCTTTGCCAGCTTGAAGCCCTAGAACTTCTTCCCGCACTACCTAAAAATATGGAGGCATCCCGGTGAAGCTATTGAAGAGGGCTGCATGTATGCTAGGCTACAAATCAGACCGTAATGTACCAGGATTTCAAAAGTGCAAAACCCTATGCTGGAGGAACTCAACGGGTCAGGCAGCATCTCACGAGATCATGGATAGGTGATGTTTTGGGGCGAGACCCTTCTTCAGACTGAAGAAGAAGGGTGGAGAAAGGTGGATAAGAGAGGTGGGGGGTGTGGCAAAGGCTTTAGACTTTAGAGATACAGTGTAGAAACAGGCCCTTTGGCCCACCGAGTCTCCACCGACCAGCGATCCCCATGCACTGACACTCTCCTACAGAGACAATTTACAATTTTACCGAAGCCAATTAACCTACAAACCTGTACGTCTTTGCAGTGTGGGAGGAAACCAGAGCACCCAGAGAAAACCCATGAGATCACAGGGAGGATGTACAAACTCCGTGCAGACAGTAGCCACCTTCAGGATCGAACCCATGTCTCTGGCACTCTAAAGCAACAACTCTACCACTGCGCCACTGTGCCGTCCTTAAGCCTGCAAGTGATACGTGGATGCAGGTGAGAGGGGTAGGGGGGAATTTATCCTTCCCAGCTTTCTCCCACCTACTCCATCAGTCTGAAGCAGTGTCCAGACTCGAACCGTCACCTATCCACGTTCTCCACGGATGCTGCCTGACCAGCTGCGTGAATCCAACACATTTGCTTTGCGCAAGATTCCAGCATCTGCAGTTCCTTGTGTCTCCAAGATATTGACTGAGACAGGAGGATAGATCAGACCAGGTGTTAAATAACAGAAGAGCTAAATATTGATGGATCCGCTCAGAGTTCAGCCGTGCCACAGTCTGGTAATAGTTTCAATGTAGGAGCTGCAGTGGTTTAAGAGGATGACTCACCACCATCTTCCCACAGACAATTAAGGATGGGGATCAAATGCTGGCTTTGCCAGGAACACCCATATTCTGGGAACGGATGAATTAAATGGAGCTCAAGGTCACTTTAACCATTCACTGATGCTGACAAGGTTAATGGCAGCGCTGGCTTTAGAAATAATAATAAAATGAAATCCCGTATAAATCCATGTTACCGTGTGAGTTACTGGAACTTAAGGCAAGTTGTGCATAAAAGCTTGAACTTGTACAATGACTTTGGCCTCTGAAATTCTATATTTTAATCTTCTTAGTTCTTACATTTTATTTTATTTTGACCCCGGCAATAGGTGATAAACCGGGCTATTTTTATTTTGCGCCTGTTAGCAATTTTAAATGGTAAGATTTTATTAGACTGCCATCTTTTATAGGTGGGGATATAATGTAGGCACGGCACTTTGCAAACAGAGCATATTTGAACAGTGAAACTTTATGTTGTGTTGAGTGCAAATAAATTTTTAATACATGTGAAGTATGGCATAAATAGAAATATTGGATCGAGCTGTAGCCTTATAAAGATAGTGTTATAAGCTTAATTTAAATACACAGCATGTAAACAGGCCCTTCGGCCAACCGAGTCCACACTGACCATCGATCACCGGTTCACACTATGTTTACGAAAGAACTGCAGATGCTGGAAAAATCGACGGTGGACAAAAATGCTGGAGAAACTCAGCGGGTGAGGCAGCATCTACGGAGCGAAGGAAGAGGTGATGTTTCGGGTCGAGACCTTTCTTCAGACGAAGGAGGGTCTTGAAGAAGGATCTCAACCCGAAACGTCACCTATTCCTTCGTTCCATAGATGCTGCCTCACCCGCTGAGTTTCTCCAGCATTTCTGTCTACACTCGTTCAAACTAGTTCTATGTTAACCCATTTTCTCATCCACGCTCTACATACTTGGGGAATTTACAGAGGGCCAATTAACCTACAAACGCGCACGTCTTTGGGATGTGGGAGGAAACCGGAGCACCCAGAGGAAATCCCCGAGGTCCCCAACCTTTCTTTTTTTAAGAAAGGCGGGAGAGAGAAAACAGAGAATTATAGACCAGTTAGCCTGACATCGGTGGTGGGGAAGATGCTGGAGTCAATCATAAAAGATGACATATTGGCACATTTGGATAGCAGTAACAGGATCGTCCGAGTCAGCATGGATTTATGAAGGGGAAATCATGCTTGACTAATCTTCTGGAATTTTTGAGGATGTAACTAGGAAAATGGACAAGGGAGAGCCAGTGGATGTAGTGTACCTGGACTTTCAGAAAGCATTTGATAAGGTCCCATATAGGAGTTTAGTGGGCAAAATTAGGGCACATGTTATTGGGGACAGAGTGCTGACATGGATAGAAAATTGGTTGGCAGATAGGAAACAAAGAGTAGGGATTAACGGGTCCCTTTCAGAATGGCAGGCAGTGACTAGTGGGGTACTGCAAGGCTTGGTGTTGGGACCACAGCTATTTACAATATACATTAATGATTTGGATGAAGGGATTCAAAGTAACATTGCAAATTTGCAGATGACACAAAGCTGGGTGGCAGTGTGAACTGTGAGGAGAATGCAGGGTGACTTGGACAGGTTGGGGGAGTGGGCAGATGCATGGCAGATGAAGTTTAATGCAAATAAATGTGAGGTTATCGACTTTGGATAAAACAGGAAGGCAGATTACTATCTAAATGGCGTCAAGTTGGGAAAAGGGGAAGTACTACGGGATCAGGGGGTCCTTGTTCATCAGTCCATGAAAGTAAGCATGCAGGTGCAGCAGGCAGTGAAGAAAGCGAATGGCATGTTGGCCTTTATAACAAGAGGAGTCTGCCGGATTGGACCAGAGGATTTTTCCCATCGATGAAAAATCTGAGACTTATTAATGTTTTTTAAATTTTCGCCATTCTCTCTGCTGCCCCCGCTGGCGGCAGGGTGGACATACACACATCCACTAAAACCAGGAGTCTGTCACCTGTTTTGGGCAGAATTTCAGGCAGTTTCTCAGCTGCCAGCCTGCCAGGTCTGAGTGACTGTACTGCCAGGCCTCAGTGACTGAGCTGCCAGCCCAAGAATCCATTTGGCCCACAATTTCCATACTAGCCCTCTGGAAACCAGTCCCTTCGGCCCACTACACCCATACTAGCGCAACAGAAAGCCCCCCCCCCCCTCACTGGCCAGCAATATTGGAATTGTGGAGAGGTGGAATATTGCGTTGGGTGACCAGCTCTCCCGTGTGATGCTGGGACCCAACGGGTCCCACTTAGTCTAGTACACTCTGGAATTTAGAAGGATGAGAGGGAATCTTATTGAAACATATAAGATTATTAAGGCTTTGGACACGCTAGAGGCAGGAAACATGTTCCCGATGTTGGGGGAGTCCTGAACCAGGGGCCACAGTTTAAGAATAAGGGATAAGCCATTTAGAACGGAGATGAGCAAACACTTTTTCACACAGAGAGTTGTGAGTCTGTGGAATTCTCTGTCACAGAGGGCGGTGGAGGCCGGTTCTCTGGAAACTTTCAAGAGAGAGCTAGATAGGGCTCTTGAAGATATTGGAGTCAGGGGATATGGGGAGAAGGCAGGAACGGGGTACTGATTGGGAATGATCAGCCATGATCACATTGAATGGCGGTGCTGGCTTGAAGGGCTATATGTCCTACTCCTGCACCTATTGTCTATTGTCACAGGGAGAAGGTGCAAATTCCACACAGTCAGCACCTCACATTATTGGCTAGATGGTTTGCAGTTATAGGTATAGAATAAGCTTGGGCACAATTCTACCTCACCAAGTATTCCTTGCCAGTGCTTTGACTAGTTTTCCTGCTCCAAGAAAAAAATCGGTTGCATTTTTGACATTTTCACTTATTTCATATTCCACGCTGTGCATGTCGGATAACAATTTATGCTCAGGCCATGCGCTTATTATATTGGAATATAAATGTGTTTGCTTATAAGAAGTGGATGGCAATGCTCCACTGCCGACAGATTGATTAATAGATTGGTGTATTGACACAGCATGCAAACAGACCTTTCGGCCCATCGAGTCCACACTGACTATCAATCATCCGTTTGTACCAGTTCCATGCTGTCCTATTTTTGCATCCACTTACACACTCGGGGTAATTTACAGAAGCCAATTAACCTACAAACGTGCACGTCTTTGGGATGTGGGAGGAAACCGGAGCACCCGTGAGAGGAAACCCCCGAGGTCACAGGGAGAACGTGCAAACTCCACACAGGCAGCACCTGATAGTCAGGATTGAACCCTGGTCTCTGACATTGTGTACCAGCCATGCCACAGTGCCTCCCTGCTATATTAATGGTGAATATGTCAACTGCTAAGACCTATGATCGGAGTTACAGAAAAAGGATGTGAATTTGAAAATATATATTCTCCAGTTACAATCCAATAACCGGAGGAAATAAATGACATTGAGGTTACTCTCGGTTTTATGAACTTCTGCCAAGAATGCAGGCAGTACATTTCAGTGCCTTTGTCATTTATCTTGCATGCATGCAACTGTCAGCTACATTCAAGCAATGTTCCCTGATGTGTGCAGAGCACCGCTGTTGGAGGGTAAAGGTTGCACTGTGTGCAGTGCTGGCTATGCAGGGCTGCGAACATTGCTGACAGGAAAATCGAGGGAATCACAGATGGACTCGTCAACATTGCAGTCTTGTTTATTTATCTATCTATCTATCCATCCATCCGTCTATTTTAATTTTTTAATTTAGAGATATAGCGCGGAAACATGCCCTTCGACCCACCGAATCCGTGCCCCGCACACTTACACTATCCACACACACACACACACACACACTAGGGACAATTTACAATTTTTGCCAAAGCCAATTCATCTACAAACCCATACATCTATGGGAATGTTGGAAGAAACCGGAGCACCCGTGTGTCACAACGGGTGGTGGTGGAGGAAGATACGATCGTGGCATTTAGGAGGCTTTCAGATAGGCACAGGGGTATGTAGGGAATGGAGGGATACGGATCACATGCAGGCAGAGGAGATTAGTGTAACTTGATATCATGTTTAGCATGGGCATTATGGATCACATGCAGACAGAAGGAATTAGCTTCATTTGGCATGGACTCTGTGGGCCAAAGGGCCTGTTCCTGTGCCACGTTCTACTAAGTTCTACGTTATAGAAATTTCAAGCAACAATAAAACACACAATATAGTCCATTTGCAATGATGGAAAACGACACCAGTCAGGAGAGTGTCTTGGACAACTACAACACCAGCTAACTTGCTGGCACAACGTAGCGCTGTGTGAAAACGTGTTGTAAAAAAAAGTCACACTACAACCAAGCTGCTGGCTAAAGCACTGCAAAGCAACAAACTCAGAACAGTAAAACGGATGCCAGAGGAGATATAGAAACAAGGAACTGCAGATGCTGGTTTACAAAAAAAAAGACACAAAGCGCTGGAGTAACTCAGAAGGTCAGGCAGCATCTGTGGAGGACATGGAAAGGCGTTGTTTTGGGCCGACTTGAAACGCCACCTATCAATGTTCTCCAGAGATGCTGCCTGTTGAGCTCCTCCAGCAACTTGTGTCTTTTTTTAACCAGAGGAGGTAGCTGGCAGTTACACTGTGAACTGGCAACTGCTGAGATGTGTCTGATGAAGGGTCTCGACCCGAAACGTCACCAATTCCTTTTCTCCAGAGATGCTGCCTGACCCGCTGAGTCACTCCAGCATTTTGTGTCTAACTGCTGAGACGTGGTGACGTTAGTGATGACATTCGATGGAGTTGCTGGTAGTGAGAGGGCTCCTCATCACAAGCTCCAATGCCCAACACAATACAACAAGTTATTCAATGGTCCCATTTACACAAGGCTCAACAGTCTGCTATCATAGTTCAGTACACTTTAGCAGCATTGAGTTATTATCTTGATTCATGGTTCACTAAAAACTATGACTCAGACACTTATCGAACACAAAGGAAGCATTGTGCTAATTCAGAAGTTTTTTTTAAAATCAGGGAGTTATTAGGTGGGGGCCTGGAATGTGCTGCTGGGGGTGGTGATGGAGGCAGATATGATAGTGGTGTTTAAGAGGCTTTTAGATAGGCACATGGATATACAGGGGAATGGAGGGACATGGATCACATCCTGCACTGATTAAAAATAAATTGGATAGTTATATGGACGGGAAAGGAATGGAGGGTTATGGTCTGAGCGCAGGTATATGGGACTAGGGGAGAATACGTGTTCGGCACGGACTAGAAGGGTCGAGATGGCCTGTTTTCGTGCTGTAATTGTTATATGGTTATATGGTTATATGGTTACATGCAGGCAGAGGAGATTAGTTTTAGCACGCTCAGCATGGACATTGTGGACCGAAGGACCTATTCCGTTGCTGTACAGTTCTATGTTCATAGGAACACACAATGCTTAACATAGAATGCATTGAGGAGAAATCTGCACCCTACCTTCCTGCACTGATTAATTATTAACTTTGTAGTGATTAAATATCTAATGATATTTATATTAATGATAATGATATTTAAATATATGCTGATATTTAATATATTCAAATGGGGTTGGTAATATGCTGAAAATATTTTAATAACTGAGCAGTCCCAGACAGAGATGTGAAAGTGGAGAATCTCTGAAGTAAAAGCTAAGGTTTTGGGAAAATACTAAATCCAACTAATTTCTCATCGTAGTGAAGGCTGTCAGGAACAACCACCCCTCGGTCATTTCTTCTTCCCCCCTATTCCTGTCCAGAAGAAGGTACAGAAGCTTAAAAGCATCAGATTCTGGAACAGCTTCTTCCCTTTCTTCCTTCCGTAAGCTAGGGTACTGTCCGATTCACCTCTACCCCATTGCGGACATTGGACTTTGTCTCTAGAACTGATGCGCTACAATGCTGAGAACTACATTCTGCACTCTGTATCTTCCCCTTTGCTCTACCTATTAAACTTGAGTTTGACAATTGTATTTATGTATGGTATTATCAGATCTGATTAGATATCAGGCAAAACAAAGCTTTACACTGTACCTCAGTACACATGACAATAATAAACCAAAACCTAAACCAAATGGACAGCCAACGAAATAGAGGTATGGACCAGAAGTAACCAGGAAGAACAAAGCCAGTGATAGGTAGAAGCAGCAAGTGTGAGTGGAGTAGTGACAGAGGTGGGCCTATTTCTATGTCATATGGAAGTACAGTGCTGTAATTCCCAGTTACAGCAAATTCTTTCTCCTTCTTTCATGTTTTCCGATGTTCCCCGAAGCTTGTTTTTGGAACTGCCCTCTCTTGTTCTTGACTGGGTTTCTCCTGACCTCAGGTGCTGTTTGTGTGGAGCTTGCACGCTCGCCCTGTGACCGCGTGGGTTTCCTCCGGGTGCTCCGGTTTCCTCCCACATCCCCAAAGACGCACGGGTTTGTGGGTTAATTGACCCTCTGTAAATTGCCCCTGGTGTGTAGGGAGTGGATGAGAAAGTGGGATAACATAGAACTAGTGTGAATGGAGCCCACGGCTGGAGAAGTTGTTGGAAAATATACTTGGCAGGGTTGCTGAGCGTATGTGAAGGATATTTGAATGAAACATGTAATTTTCTTAAATGAAGACTGGAACAACTAACAGGTGAGATCTGGACTTCGAACAAAACCTTGGAATATCTTCAGGGAAAGGATATGGTAGCTTTGGGAATTACATTAAACAGGAGCTGAGATGCCTGAGGCAGCTTTTTGGCAATGGCCAGTGCAACAGGAGCCCAGACAATTCCCCCAAGGAAATCCTTCCCATTCCAGCACCACTCAGAACTCATTGGAAAGGAACAGAATTTGAAATAAATTGAGAAGGACACAGCAAGTAAAATACTTGCAGGAAGAAGGCTATTTCAGGCAGGTTACGCTGAAAATGATTCCTCTGGTGACCATCAAACGTTGAGCAACAGGTGAGAGAGTTTAAAGAAAGCGGTGACTGTAGATGGACATAAATGTTGGAGTAACTCGGTGGGACAGGCAGCGTCTCTGGAGAGAAGGAATGGGTGACGTTTTGGATTGAAACCCTTCTTCAGACCCTTTTAAGAAGAAGAAGCAGGGTCTCGACCCGAAACGTCACCCATTCCTTCTCTCCAGAGATGCTGCCCCTTCCCGCTGAGTTACTCCAGCCTTTTGTGTCTATATTCGGTTTACGCCAGCATCTGCAGTTCCATCCTGCAACTGTGCCAGCTCCATCTGTGCAGGTTCACCATTGCGCAAGATGCTACTAGAGGTAGTGCAGGACACACAACCAGAGGGGGAACATTGGAACAGCAGCTAGCGATGTGGCCTGGTGCTCCAGCCATTGGCCACGGCTCCTTTCCCCAGCAGTTGGAGATAGTCTGGGAACTTGAAAGCAACTCACAAAGCAAATGATCAGCGTTCAATTAAAGATACTTGACAGCCACGTTTTCTTCATCCTCTGTTATAAATTGAGAATGGGCTCAATGTCTATTTAGAACATCACATCCCTGAACTCAGTAAATTCCCAGGATATTATCAGATGATGACAAATAATGTGCTGAGATTTGTAGCTGAGAAGTCTATCCTTTTTAATAATGCATTCATTCAGGGGATGTAGACATCACTACATAGAACAGTACAGCATGGGGACAGGCCCTTCAGCCCACAATGTCCCTGATGAACATAATGCCTTCCCTCAACACATTGATGGACACAGTATGTACAACATAGCGCACTTCCAGCCCTTCGGCCCACAATGTCTGTGCCAAACGTGATACCAAGTTAAACTGATCTCCTCTGCCTGCATGTGATCCATATCCTCCCATTCCATGCATATCCATGTACCCATCTAAAACCCTCCTAAACACCTCTACCATATCTGCCTCCACCACCACACTCCATGTAAAGATCTTGCCTCACACATCTCCTTAAATTGGACTTCCTGATGCTTATACTCAATGCCCCAACCAATGAAGACAAGCTATCGTCGCCTTCTTTCCCACCCTATCTGCCAAAGATCCCTCTGTACATTAATGCTGTTAAGGCTCCTGCCATTAACTCTTTACTTTCCACGTACATTCGACCTCCCAAAGTGCAACACATCACACATGCTCGGGTTCAGCTCCGTCTGCCACTTCTCAAATCTACAACTGTAACAGAGCTAAACCCCGCTGTAGTGGGATTTGTAGTGATAATGAGCGAAAGGGAGAACATGCTAGGATTGGCTTTGGGCTACCGTACAAACCATGGGCTGAATGACTTTGACCCATGCTGTAAACCTTTGAAGTTCTACAAAGCAGATGCTTGGTGTCTGACATTTGTCTGTCCTTAAAATCCCATCCTTCACATCAGGGACAAATAATTCAACTCACAAAACAAATTATCAGGGCTCAATTAATGATATACAACTGCCACTTTGCCTCCAGCCAGTAGGAAGAGTGGCTTCTTCTTCTTCTTGTAGGATTCCGGCAGTGTAGACGCTGCTAAGCGTATTACTGCCCTCCACAGGTCAAAGTTTGAACTAAATTCTTATATACAGTCCTGTAACTTGCAGGAATTGAAGAACAGCCCTGGATATCAGTTGATGTTTCTCATTGTGTCCAAACAAAGATAAAACAGAAAAAGCCTCAACTCCAAGTCCTGTCAGTCTAACAAATAATACTTTTCTTTCTACCCTATACTTTTTACATTCTAGGAAAACATGCTTAACTGTCTCATTACTCCCACATTCACACAAGCCAGAAACATGTTTCCCTACAAGGAAGAGTGGCTGTTGTAATTCCTCTGCTATAAATGGAGAATGGACTAATTGTCTATTAGGATCATCACATCCCTGCTCAATAAATTCCTTGGATGTTATCAGATGATAACAAATAATGTGCTGACATTTGTTGCCTAGAAGGCTAACCTTTTCAAAAATGCATTCATTCAGGAGAGGTAGACATCACTACAGAGAACATAGAGTAGTACAGCCCAGGGACAGGCCCTTTGGCCCACACTGTGCTGAACATGATGCCAAGTTCAACTAATCTCCTCTGCCTGCACATGATCCATATCCCTCCACTCCCAGCAGATCCATGTGCCTATCAAAAAGCCTCTTAAACCCCACTATTGAACCTGCCTCCACCACCACCCTTGGCAGCACGTTCCAGGCACCCACCACGCTCTCTGTAAGAATAACTTGCCCCTCACACCACAAAGCAATGCCCTCTAGTCTTTGACATTTTCATTTGGGAGAAAAAGATTCTGGCTGTCTATCGACAGTATGTCTTTCATAATTTTATATTTTTCTATCAGGTCTCCCCTCAGCCTCCAACGCTTCAGAGAAAACAATCCAAGTGTGTCCAACCTCTCCGTTTAGTTAACACGCTCTAGTCCAGGCAGCATTCTGGTAAACCTCCTCTGCACCCTCTCCAAAGCCTCCACATCGATCCTGAAATGGGTGATCAGATCAGCTTTGATTGTCCATCCGAGTTTGCTCTTGCACCGATTGGTTTCCATATCGTCCCAGAAGGCAGCTAAAACAACACAAAACAGAAAAGACACTAAGAGCTGGAGTAACTCAGTGGGTCAGGCAGCATCTCTGGAGAACACGGATGGGTGACATCTTGGGTTGGAACCCTTCTTCAGTCCCTGAAGAATGGTCCTGACCCGAAACACCAGTCTGAGGGGTCCCGACCCCAGACATCACTTACGCATGTTTCTCAGAGATGCTGCCTAACCCCGTTGAGTTACTCCAGCACTGTGTTTTCTTTTTTTTTTGTAAACCAGCATCTGCAGTTCCTTGTTTTGTCATTTGCAACACCAGGTGTCTGGAGTTACATGGAGGCTAGATTGGGAAGAGTGGCAGAAGGACATGAAGGAACCATTTGATGCTAATATTATATCACATCTGTTAATATTTCACACTTATCATTACTAATGCATGTTGTAGTATTGGAAAGGTGACGTTTTGGGTCAGGACCCTTCTTCAGATTTTTATTCTTGTAGAAGCAATGCAAACATTTTAAGGCGTGCTTCAAATATAATATTCATCACTTTCCTCACATTATTAGATAGATGGTTTGCAATTATAAGTGTGGAATAACCTTGGGCACAATTCTACCTCCCAAAGTACTCCTTGCCAGTGCGTTGACTAGTTTTCCTGCTTCAAGAAAAGATCTGTTAAATATTTGACCTTTTCACTTGTTTCTACTTTGTTCCTTCCACTGAGAGCAATTTGTTCCCATGTAAGGATGTAAAGGAGAAGCTGTAATACTTGGCATTAAATATTCCATGCTGTGGATGTCAAATAGGAACAATATTCAGGTCACGAGCATATTGTATTGGAATAGAAATGAGTTTTCTTAAAGGAGGTATATTACAATGCTCCACTGCAGACTGAATGATTGATTTAGTTTAGAGATACAGCGCGGAAACAGGCCATTCGGCCCACCGAGTCCGCGTGGTCCAGCGATCCCCACACATTAACACTATCCTACACACACTAGGGACAATTTACACATACGCCAAACCAATTAACCTACATACATGTACGTCTTTGGATTGTGGGAAACCGAAGATCTCAGAGAAAACCCACGTGGTCACGTGGAAAACGTACAAACTCCGTATAGACAGCGCCCGTAGTTGGGATTGAACCCGGGTCTCTGGCGCTGCTTTGGAATGTAAGAGAAAACGGGAGCACCCGGAGGAAACCCATATGGTCACAAGGAGGTAGACAAAAATGCTGGAGAAACTCAGCGGGTGAGGCAGCATCTATAGAGCGAAGGAATAGATGACGTTTCGGGTCGAGACCCTTCTTCAGACTGATGTGGGGGTGGGGTGGGGCGGGATGAAAAAAGGAAGAGGCGGAGACAGTGGGATGTGGGAGAGCTGGGAAGGGGAGGGGAAGGAGGGAGAAAGCAAGGACTACCTGAAATTGGAGAAGTCAATGTTCTTACCGCTGGGGTGTAAACTACCCAAGCGAAATATGAGGTGCTGCTCCTCCAATATGCGGTGGGACTCACTCTGGCCATGGAGGAGGCCCAGGACAGAAAGGTCAGATACGGAATGGGAGGGGGAGTTGAAGTGCTGAGCCACCGGGAGATCAGGTTGGTTAATTGCGACTGTGCGGAGGTGTTGGGCGAAGCGATCTCCAAGCCTGTGCTTGGTCTCACCGATGTAGAGCAGTTGACACCTAGAGCAGCGGATGCAATAGATGAGGTTGGAGAACGTGCAAACTCCACACAGACAACAGCCATGTATAGATGGAGTTGATGGAAGGGAGGATGGTTTGTGTTTTGCTACGGCCACAACTCTACGATTTTTTTATGGTCTTAAATGGAACTGTTCCCAAACCAGTCTGTGATGCATCCTGATAAAATGCTTTCTACAGTGCATCTGTGGAAGTTGGTGAGGGTTGTTGGAAACATGCCTAAACCTTCTAAGAAAGTACAGGCGTTGTTGTGCGTTCTTAGCGATAGCTTCGATGTGGTTGGTCCAAGATAAATTGCAGATAAATTGGTGATATTTATTCCGAGGAACAAAGCTTTTAACCAGCTCCACTTCAGCCCCATCAATATATACTGGGGTGCATGTACTGATATTTTGACCTGCTACTTTTAGCGTGCTATCACAGGTAAATAAAACATTTATACATTATTAAAATGATGCTGCAGCAAATCGTTCGATCAGGTGAGAAGGTTGTTGGCTGCAACCTTCCCCCCATTGACGAACTGTACACTGCAAGGGCCAGGAAGCGAGCGGGTAAGATCATCTCTGACCCCTCTCACCCTGGCCACAAACTCTTTGAAGCACTTTGCTCTGGAAGGCGACTCCGGACTGTCAAAGCTGCCACAGCCAGACATAAAAACAGCTTATTTCCACGAGCAGTAGCTCAATAAGCAAAAGTCTGTAGCCTCCTTTTGCTCTCGTATTTTATTTCATTTACATGTTTGAACTATAATGTTTTATTCTTAATGTTTTAATGTTTTATGTTTTATTCTTAATTGTTTACTGTATGTTGTGTTGTTACTTGCGAGCGGAGCACCAAGGCAAATTCCTTGTATGTGTCAATAAACGTATTCATTCATTCAAATCAGGAGGATACACGAGTATAACAGGTACTGCAAAGAGAATGGAAACTGAATGCAGAGTAAGGCGTTACAGCTGTAGAGATTTTAAAAAGTGCGAGGTCCACAAGAGGTAGGTTTGGTGTCGGGAATACATCCCTTGGTACGTCTGAGGTCAATGATGATTCAATAGGAACAACAAAAAAGTTGCACCCGAGAATGTATGTTATGTCGAGTTATGTAATCATTCAGCACGGAAACAAGTCCTTTGGCCCCATTTCGAACGGAGATGAGGAAACACTTTTCCACACAGAGTGTTGGGAGTCTGTGGAATTCTCTGCCTCAGAGGGTGGTGAAGGCAGGTTCTCTGGATGCTTTCAAGAGAGAGCTAGATAGGGCTCTTAAAGATAGCAGAGTCAGGGGGATATGGGGAGAAGGCAGGAACGGGGTACTGATTGTGGATGATCAGCCATGATCACCTTGAATGGCGGTGCTGGCTCGAAGGGCCGAACGGCCTACTCCTGCACCCATTGTCTATCTCGCCCATTTGCACCATCTAAGCTAAATGAAGACCATGTCTCAGTTGATGAATGGTTGTAGAAGACTGTGAGTACAACCTGATTTGCGAATAGCTTTAGACATGCCATAGTAATATGGATAAACTGGAATCTGTAGAAAGGAACTGCAGATGCTGGTTTATACCAAAGATAGATACCAGGCGCTGGACCCTTTTTCAGACAGGCATCTATATTTCCCCAGAGTAAGACATGGTGCAACCACTGTTACATTATTTAATGTGGCTGTTCCATGATTTGTTTGATATGGTAGTAACATTTAAGAGGCTCTCAGATAGGCACGTGGATGTGCAGGGAATGGAGGGATATGGATCACGTGCAGGTAGAGGAGATCAGTTTACCTTGACATCATGTTCGGCAGGAACATTGTGCTCACCAGTTCTGTGTTATCCCACTTTCTCATCCACTCCCTACACACCAAGGGCAATTTACAGAGGGACAATTAACCTACAAACCCACACGTCTTTGGGATCTGGGAGGGAAATAGGAGAATCCGGAGAAACCCACGTGGTCACAGGGAGAACGTGCAGACTCCACACAGACAGCAGCTAAGGTCAGGATCGAACCTGGGTCTCTGACGCTGTGAGGCAGCAGTTCTACCCCTTCTATCACCTCATTCCACATACCCACCACCCTCTGAGTAAAAAAGTTGCCCCCTCAGGTTTCTATTAAATCTTTTTCCTCGCACCTTAAACCCTAGGGCTCTTGATCCTGGGCAGAAGACTGTGCATTCTCCTTATCGATCCCCCCCCTGATTTTATACCCCTCTATAAGATGCCCCCTCATCCTCCTGCGCTCCAAGGAATAAAGTCCTAGCCCGCCCAACCTCTCCCTGTAGCTCAGGCCCTTGAGTCCTGGCAATATCCTTGTACATCTTCCCTGCACGTTTTTCTATGCCTAAGGTGCTGCAGGAAGGAATGGGCACCATAATCAACAAATGTTTTTTTTTGGTTACTTGCCCTTATTCTGCAAGGTGCCTTTTAATGGACTTGTTTTATTCCAATTGCTAACACTGGAGTAATCAGATCACTAGGATTTACTCCAGTAAATCCAAACACCTGATGATCATTAGCACCATGCAACAATAAATGCCTTCATGCTGTGCTTGAGAGGTGCACAAGTGTTTTAGATTAGAATTAATTTCAAAACTGGGGAAAATAAATTCTTAATGGAATCTGCAGCTACCTCTGGCTACTCCTGTTGCAGGAGATTAGGTATGGGTTATGCTTACATTTGGGCTTTATTGAGTCCATATCTGGAGAACTGTGTACATTTTAGCTCTTTAATGTATGGATCTATTTGCCCAGGTGGCTGTTCAAATTCTTAATGTGAAAGTGTGGTGAATCTGTAGAATTCATTGCCACAGGAGGCTGTGGAAGTCGTGTAAAATGGATATTTTTAAGGGATAGATAGATTCTTGATTAGTATGGGTGTTATGGGGAGAAAGAGGGAGAGGGAAAGATAGATCAGCCATGATTGGTGGAGTAAAGCTGATGGGCTGAGTGGCCTAATTCTGCTGTTATCATTTGAACTTGTGAGCTGTTAGCTGCTGGAGTTCAGAAGGATGTTAGATTCTGAGGAAGGTTGACGGGGTGAAGTTGTAAAGAAGTTTCCTCTCCACGACAGTTTCGGAATACACAGTTGCCTATTTAAGGGGAAGATGTATTTTCTGACTGTCACAAATCTCTGGAACTCTTAGATTCCAGAGAACCGAGGATGCTGAGTCACTTGGGGCGGCACCATGGAGCAGTGGTAGAGTTGCTGCCTTACAGCGCTTGCGGTGCCGGAGACCCGGGTTCGATTCCGACTACGGGTGCTGTCTGTAAGGAGATTGTACGTTCTTCCCGTGGCTGTGTGGGTTTCCTCTGAGATCTTCAGTTTCCCCCCACTCTCCAAATACTTGCAGGTTTGTAGGTTAATTGGCTTGGTATAAGTGTAAATTGGCCCTAGGGTGTGAAGGGTAGCGTTAATATGTGGGGATCGCTGGTCAGCCTGGACTCGGTGGGCCGATGGGCCTGTTTCTGTGCTGTATCTCTAAACTAAAAATTAAACTAAATACACTTAAAACCAAGACTATTAGATTTCTGGTCTGTGAGAAATGCTGAATTTTGTGGGGATAGAACGAGGGCAAACATAAGCTTGCTTAACGGGGGAGCAGCCAAAGGGGTCAACTGGTCTGTACCTGGTAGTTTTATTATGTTTACTGTAAGCGCATTTGTAGCACTGACTCGGTAAGGCATGTGCCTTTAGTCTTTACACTTCGGCCCACTGAGTCTGCGCTGACCAGCGATCACCCTGTACACTAATCTACACTATGGTTGCCAACTGTCCAATATTAGCTGGGACATCCCGTATATTGGGTTAAATTGGCTTGTCCCATACGGGACCGCCCATGTCCCGTATTTGAGTGCTACTACTCGGGTCGAGGGGACTGTCTGGTCAGAGCACCGCGTCCAGTCTCGACGTAGTGCAGCCCATGGAGTGCAGCAGCAGCAGCGCCTCGCCCGTGGCCCCGCTGGCCAGCTGTCCGACCTTCGGACCTTCGCTTACCACCGACACCACCACCCCTCTTTCTCATGGCTGATCATCGGTTCATGAGTTGGATGGGGCGCCGGACTTTGCGCGTGACGTTGCACGCAAAGTCTGGCGCGCCCGAGCCAAAACTCCTCAGCTAGCCCGCTGGCTGGGCTTTGTGTGCAGTCCAGCACCTGGGCCAACTCGTCATTCACACAGCCACAGCCGAGTCGGTCAAAGAATTACCGTTGGGAATTTGTCCCTTATTTTGACCGTTTGCCCCTTATTTGGGAGTGAGAAAGTTGGCAACCCTAACCTACACATACTAGGGGAATTTTACAACTTGCCAAAGCCAATTAACCTTTAAATCTGTACATCATTGGAGTGTGGGAGGAAACTGGAGCCACTGGAGAAAATCCACATGGCCACAGGAGAAGGTGCAAACTCCATACAGGGGGCACCCATTAGTCAGGATTGAACCTGGGTCTGGTGCTGTGAGGCAGCAACTCGACCATTGTGCCACTGTGCTGCATGAAAAGATGACAACAGCCTCTCTCTCAAAGTCAGCAAGATGAAGGTGACAATTATAGACGTTAGGAAACATGGACTTTAGTGCATGACCCAACTAGCTTCAATGGTACTGAAGTGAAGAGGGTTGAGAGCTTTGTTACTGGGTGAAAAGAGTCATAGAGTAGAGTCATAGAGTGATACAGTGTGGAAACAGGCCTTCGGCCCAACTTGCCCACACCGGCCAACATGTCCAAGTTACACCAGTCCCACCTGCCTGCGTTTGGTCCATATCCCTCTAAACCTGTCCTATCCATGTACCTGTCTAACAGTTTCTTAAACGTTGGGATAGTCCCAGCCTCAAATACATCTTCCGGCAGCTTGTTCCATACACCCACCACCTTTTGTGTGAAAATGTTACCCCTCAGATTCCTATTAAATCTTCCGCACTTTAAATCTATGTTCTCTGGTCCTCAATTCCCCAACTCTGGGCAAGAGACTATGCATCTACCCGATCTATTCTTCTCATGATTTTATACACTCTATAAGATCACCATTCATCCTCTTGTGCTCTGGAATAGTGTCCCAGCCTACTCGACCTCCCCCGATAGCTCAGACCCTCTAGTCCTGGCAAATCTGGTGGTAAATATCACCAATAATCTGCCCTGGACCAAATGCCTTGAAGCTACGGCCAAGAGATGGGGGAAAAATAGAGAACTACCCCTGGGTTAGGTCTTGGTTGGCAGGGCGGTGCAATGGTAGAGTTGCTGCCTTACTGCGCCAGAGACCCGGGTATGATCCTGGCCTTGGACGCTGTCTGTACGGAGTTTGTATGTTTTCCCTGTGACCATGTGGATTTTCTCCGGGTGCTCTGGATTCCTCCCCACATTTCAAAAAAACGTGCATGTTTATGAGTTAATTGGCTTCTGTAAGTTGTCCCTAATGTGTAGGATAGCAATTAGTGTGCTGGTGATTGTTGGTTGGTGCGGACTCGGTGGGCCGAAGTGTGCTTTTTTAGTTTAGGGAATGCTGATTAGAGAGCATACTGTCAGGTTGCATCACAGCTTGGTTTGGGAACAGTTCTAGCCAAGACTGCCAGAAAGTTTTGGATGTAACCCAGTCCATCACACAGATCAGACTCCCCACCATTGACTCCATCTACACTTCTCGCTGCCTTGGGAAAGCAGCCAACATAATACTGTATAGGGAACATTTTCACCCTGGTCACTCCTTGTCTTCCTCTCTCCCATTTTGCAGAAGAGGCTAAGGTTTGAAAGAATGCACCAGTGGATGCAGGAACAGCTTCCTTCGACCTCTGAATGGTCCTGGTCCAACCATAAGCTAGGGTGTCGTCTGATCTCCCAACCTACCTCATTAAAGAACTTGTACGTTTTTCTTATCTGCACTTTCTCTACAACAGTAAACGTAGACATAGAAACATAGAAAATAGGTGTGCGAGAAGGCCATTCGGCTCTTCGAGCCAGCACTACCATTCAGTATGGTCATGGCTGATCATCCAAAATCAGTACCCTGTTCCGGCTTTATCCCCATATCCCTTCGCCCTAGCTTGCCTTAGCCCTAAGAGCTCAATCTAACTGACAGTAATGCTGTGACATTCTGAACACTGGTATTTCCATCTTTGCATGGCCTGTTGTACTTGTGTATGGCAAGTATACCTAATAAAAGTGTACAACTGGACAGAGGCATAGAAAAGGTAAGACAGTCAGAACCTTTTTCCCAGGGTGGAAATGTCACTGGCTGGAGGGTATAACTTTAAGGTGAGAAGAGTAAAGGAGATGTACAGGGAAAGCGTTTTTACTCGGAGGGTGGTGGGTGCCTGGAACGTGCAGCCAGGGGTGGAGGTGGAGGCCGATACAGTAGTGGCATTTAAGGGGCTTTCAGATTGGCACATGGACATGCAGGGAATGGTGGGATATGGATCCAGTGCAAGCAGAGATTAGATAAACTTGGCATCACATGGGCACAGATGTTGTGGGCTGAAGGGCTTTCTCTTGTGCTGAACTGTTGCATGTTCTATGGCTTAATTGTACTTGTGTATAGTATGATTTGACTGGATGGCACACAGACAAGGTTTTTCACTGTGTCATGACAATAATGAGCCTTTTGCAAAATACAGCCTTGGCTACATTTCCAGCTTATATTACATTTGTATTGTAGCAGGGCCGGATTTAGATGAAGAGAGGCCCTAGGCTATTCCACTTGTGAGGCCCCTCCCAATCCCCAACCCCCACGATGAGAGGAAGATGGAAGAGTCCACCAGATTGACACCGATGTGCAGCCGAGCGTGTCCAATGAGATAAGGGCTGGAAAGCTGCGCTTTTTATTTATTGCCAGTGCTAGTGTCGAGTTTTTGGCTTAAAACACTATTATTCTGAAATGGAGGGCAAGGAACATTACTGAAGTGTTGTTTAGAGACTACAGTGCGTTGTGACAGCATATGTAAGAAAGGCCTATGACAAAAATATTATACACCAGGCCAGTGTGAAGCTTTTCAAAAAGGGGGGTGGCATGGCAGGATTACAAAAAAATTAAGTGAAATAAGTGCACGCAGCGCATATCACAAGCACAAAACTCAAAGACCCTTGCAGCCGGGGTTTTAGATGCTCTCTCGTGCATTCTGAGCCTTATTTTGGAGCATTTTTGCACCAAATTTATGACCAATATTTCAGATATAATTTTAGTTGGGTCAAGAGTAATGAGTGGAATGGGATCAAGAATTGAAGCTGCCCTTGTTTTAATAATCAAGTTGTTCTGTATAATGTTATGTCAAATGTTATAAAGGAGCATGCAAACACTGCAAACAAAATACTGTAAGTTTTTGCAGTAAATAAAACCTTTTTTAGAAAATGTTTTGTGTTGATTTGATTGCCTGTTACTGTTGGACTGTGTTAGTGTGTGCACATCAAAAATATGATGCAAAATGAAAGTCGCAAACTATGAAATACATATCTTTCAGTATTGTTATCAAGGAAAAGAAAGCAGTTCCAATTGTTTGATATTATTCATATGGATGAGAAAATATAATTGCTCTAAAACCATCTTAATTTTGCAATCTCACTAAAGATAATCCCCATTTCCCTCCCCCCTCTGCCTCTCTCCCTCTCTCACCCCCCTCTGTCTCAACCCCCTCTGTCTCAACCCCTCCTTTCCCCTCTCTCACCCCCCCCTCCATCTCCCTCCCTCCCCTCTCTCTCCCTCCCACGCAGCAAGGCTCCGACTCCGCGCCGCAGCCCCCCCCCCAGAGAAACGGGCATTCCCGCAACGCAATATTCCACTACTTACCTGGAGTAGACACCTAGGATCTTTGGTAGACACGAGGCATCGAGGTGATTGTGTGGAGTGCAAATGGAGATCTGAACACGACCGGGCCCACTGCTCACGCGGGGAGAGACAGCGTCATTTTGCGTCGCTACTGCGTCACCGGCTCCCCCGACTGGTCGGAATTTTTTCCCCCCAAAACTTCCAGCGGGCCGAAACCAGAATTTCAGGTAATTTCCGTCAAAGTGGAAACGCTGACAGTGCTCCAATTTTTTTTTTTCTCTGGATTTTGTTTACTCTGGGGGATAAAAACACCTTGGCCGGAGGCCCCCTAGATTTTGAGGCCCCAGGCTTCAGCCTATGAAGCCTATAGGTCAATCCGGCCCTGCCGAGGCCCCCCTAGATCTCGAGGCCCTAAGCTTAAGTTTGTGAAGCTTATATGTAAATCTGGCCCTGTATTGTAGGCTCAACCAGGAGCAGCTCTTTCCCCTCTGTTATTAAGCCTCGGAACGGTCTTTCCAAAAGCTGGGGTACTGTCTGATTCACCTCAACCCCATTGTGGACATTTGTCTGTGTAACTGATGTGCTACAATGCTGAGACCTATATTCTGTAACCCTTTGATCTATCTATTGACCTGAGGTTCATAATTCATAGGAGCAGAATTAGGCCATTCGGCACATTGAGTTTAATTCACTCTTGAATATCTTACTTGTATCTGTGTATGTATATTTGATTGGATAGCATACAAAACAAAGCTTTTCACGTGCCTCGCCTTTTAAAAAAGTTTGTGTTCACAAAATGAATTTTGGTTGTCGGGTGGCTGCAGCCCAATTGTTTGCCTCGCCTTTTTTTTAAAGTTTGTGTTCACAAAATGAATTTTGGTTGTCGGGTGGCTGCAGCCCAATTGTTTGCCTCGCCTTTTTAAAAAGTTTGTGTTCACAAAATGAATTTTGGTTGTCAGGTGGCTGCAGCCCAATTGTTTGCCTTGGCTTGGCTTTTTAAATCGTTGCAACAGTTGGCTGCCAGCCCAAGAATCCATTCAGCCTACAATGTCTATACTAGCCCTCTGGAAACCAGTACCTTCGGCCCGCAACACCCATACTAGCGCAACAGAAAGCCCCCCCCCCCCCCACTGGCGAGCAATATTGGAATTGGTGGAGATGTGGAATATTGCGTTGGTGACCAGCCCTCCCGTGTGATGCTGGGACCCAACGGGTCCCACTTAGTCTAGTATGTTATAAAAATAGAGCCTGTTATTGCAAGGATCAGAAGCCTTATAGAGTGTAAGAGCTGGTCACTTAAAGGTATGTATTGGTTTTGAACATGATTTATAAATGGTTACCATTGTGGACATAATCGCTGAGAATAACTCTGAATAATAATCTGATGAATTGTGGGTAACAAGTATATAAATTATGAAATCATGGTCATGCAGCATGGGAACAGGCCCTTCGGCCCAACTCATCCATGCCGACCAAGATGCTCCAGTTACACTAGTTCCACTTGTCCATATCCCTCTAAACCCTTCCTATCCATGTACCAGTCTGAAGAAGGGTCTCACCCAAAAGTCACCCTTTCCTTCTCTCCGGAGATGCGCTGAGTTACTCCAGCATTTTCTGTCTGGCATCGATTTTAAACCAGCATCTGCAGTTCTTTCCTACACATGTACCAGTCCAACTGTCTATTAAATGCTGTCATGATACCTGCATCAGCTACCTCCTCTGGCAGCTCGTTCCATATACCCACCACTCTCAGTGTGGAAAACTTGCCCCTCCGGTTCCTATTAAATCTTTTCCCTCTCACTTTAAATCTATGTCCTCTGGTTCTTGATTCCACAACTTATTTATGGGGGTGTTACCAGGGCTAGAGGGTCTGAGCTATAGGGAGAGGTTGAGTAGACTAGGACTCTATTCCCTGGAGTGCAGGAGGATGAGGGGTGATCTTATAGAGGTATAAAATCATGAGAGGAATAGATCGGGTAGATGCAGAGAGCCTCTTTCCCAGAGTAGGTGGGACCAGAGGAAATGGTTTAAGGTGAAGGGGAAAAGATTTAAGATCTGAGGGGGTAACTTTTTCACATGAAGGGTGGTGGATGTATGGAACAAGCTGCCAGAGGAGGTAATGGAGGCTGGGACTATCCCAACGTTTCAGAAACAGTTATATGGATAGGACAGGTTTGAAGGGATAAGGGCCAAACATAGGAGGTGGGATTAGTGCTGGCCGGGCATTTCTAGGCAAGTTGGGCCGAAGGGTCTGTTTCCATACTCTGTGACTGATATGTGAGAAGGGTCTCGACCCAAAACGTCACCCACTCCTTTTCTCCAGAGATGCTGCCTGACCCGCTGAGTTGATCCAGCTTTTTGTGTCTATCTGGGGTTTAAACCAGCGCATCTGCAGTTCCTTCCTACACAGGAGAGAGGATTTGGTTATCATTGATTTGATTTGTGGCAAATAAATAAAGGCTTTGATTGTATTAAGTGTGTGTATAACATAAATAGATTCACTGTAAAGTTGTTCATGACCCTGAATTTGAAAAACAAACCCTTTCTCTTGTTCATCCACATTATTACAAAAAAAAAGAGAAAATTGTGAACTCTCTTTGTTAGCTGCCTGGATGAACAGCCTTGGAGGAAGAATTTTTGTGACCTTAGTCCTTGCGTTTTATTTGAATGCACAGTTTGCCCCCCCCCCCCACCCCCTCGACCAAGCCCTCTGTCGTTCGAGAAAGGCGCCTTATTAATTGAACACAGTCGATCAGAATGACTGAACATTTAAATGTTCACACGAGACTATCTGCAGGGAGACATTGGAGAATTAGCGCGGTGTTGTAACTCTCGCCCTGCTCCCCCTTTCGGTATTGAGAGCTTCTCTGGATTTCACAGCCGTTCCTTGCCCTACATACGATGATGGAAGGTTCTGTTAAATGCAAAGGAACGGAAACCTCTCGGGCATTTAAAGCGGGTTACAAGATTCAGTCAGAGTCTCTGTGGGGTGGAGAGAGTGAGAGGGAGGGCGGGGTTAGCAGGGGAGAATGAGCTTTTTGTATGGGGATGCTCTCTGCCCATTGATCATTGCAACACAACGCACTGGTGGAGAAAGCTGCGCGTTTGAGTCGTGGAGAACAAAATAAAACAGAAGGGTGCAGATTTGTTTAATTTTTTGCAAGTGTTGTAGATGCAAGCGGAGTCGTGACAGGGGGGAGGAAGGGGGGGGGGGGGGAGAGGAAAGAGATTACGGGAAGGCAGCGACTCAATCTCCAGCATACAGAGTGGGCAGAGAGGGATGGTGCGGGGAAGCGCCATTGTCTGTGCTAACAGCCTTGCCCCTGCTGTGCCGTCTCTATCTTCATTAAATGCCTTGGGATCTGCAAAGAGGAGCCGCCTGCCCAATGGTGCTTTTTATCACTTGCTTCCTTTTCGCCTTAAAGGTAGGTGGAGATGGACACAGTTCCACCGAGGAGCAGTGCTGATTGCATGGGGGGGAGGGGGTTGCTGTCATTGCTTTGTTAGTCGGTATTATGCTAGTATATTTGTTTTAAGCATCTTTGCAATTGCTTTCCCCTTTCATGACCAAAGCTGGCAAACAGAAAAAGGCCGATTTAGCATAATATATTTGCAGACACAGCGAGGAGACTTTACACTGCTCTAGTCTGCATTTAAATCTGTTTCCTGGATTAACCACGTTGGATATACATGATCTTGTACTGGATACTTGTTTAGAAAGGGAGTCTGATTATGGACATTTTTATTCAACCTTTTAAAAAAAAAAAAAATTGTCAAAATTGTCTGTCTGAAATCCATTGTTTCTCTCTCTCTCTCTCTCTCTCTCTCTCTCTCTCTCTCTTTCTCTCTTTCTCTCTTTCTCTCTTTCTCTCTTTCTCTCTTTCTCTCTTTCTCTCTCTTTCTCTCTCTTTCTCTCTCTCTCTCTTCCTCTTTCCCTCTTTCCCTCTTTCCCTCTTTCCCTCTTTCCCTCTTTCCCTCTTTCCCTCTTTCCCTCTTTCCCTCTTTCCCTCTTTCCCTCTTTCCCTCTTTCCCTCTTTCCCTCTTTCTCTCTTTCTCTCTTTCTCTCTTTCTCTCTTTCTCTCTTTCTCTCTTTCTCTCTTTCTCTTTCCCCCACCCTCTCCCTTTTTAGCATGTAGCAAGGTGAATGTATTTTTAAATACCTGAGATCCAAGGAAAGAACATTCACCTTTTCATTTCATGGGTTTAAATAGATCAGTTTCCCAAGGGCAACACAGCTCTGCTTTTTAGTGGTCCTTGCTCAGCGGGTTGTATGTAGCCTTGTACAAATTGCAGGAGCCACATAGAAATTGCCTGTGACACGTGTCAGCATATTTTGATAAATTTGACAAGTCACCTGAGAAAAACGGATTTTAAAAATAACAAAAGCAGCTTTTCTTGTGGATGGAATTGGTCATCTCATGGTTGTGGAGGATGTACATTTTAACCTCAAGAATTGTAGATGTGTGTTACTTTGTGTAGTACATGACACACTTGCGTGCATAGTGTGTGCAACTGCAGCAGTAAATTTGTATAAATCAAAATTTTAATCCATTTGTTTGTGGAATGGATTGTTTTTGTCAAAATGTGTCCATGGACCAATGGTAATGGATGTCAGGAGAAGGACCTAGGTTGCAAGGCAAGAATGTATTCAAGGAAATTATTATTCAAGGAAGTTTCCAGCTTGGATATTCCTCTATCTGTTCCTGGTTGCTACAGAGGTTCTCTCCAATTATCCAGGCTGACATTCCAGTTCAATTCTGTGGATGTGCCACACTTCCAGGAAGTTTTGGCCTTGCATGGGAAGCAATCCAAGCATGTGTCTGCTTTCATCCATGGAGTATCGACATTATTCCGTGCTAGAGCAGGCAACGTGTTCCTAGTCCCTCAAATTACATCCCAGAAACAAATTATCAGCCTATTATTGTATTGCTGTTTGTGAAAGATTGCTGTGTTTAAGTAGGTCACTCTGTACTGTCCCAACAACCATCAGGCTATTGAATGCTACAAACTCCAACTGAGCAATGGGGCGGCACAGTGGCACAGCGCCTTACAGCGCCAGAGACCCAGGTTCGATCCTGACTATCGGTGCTGTCCTTACGGAGTTTGCATGTTCCCCCAGTGACCACGTGGGTTTTCTCCCACACTACAAAGACATACAGGTTTGTAGGTTAATTGGCTTTGGTATAATTGTAAATTGTCCCTAGTGTGTAGGACAGTGTTAATGTGCAGGGATCGCTGGTTGGCGCGGACTCGGTGGGCCGAAGGGCCTATTTCCGTGCTATATCTCTCAACTATAGCCGCACGTTCTTGGTTGCTCGGGGGGGGGGCTTTGGGCCTGGTTTTACACCAATATTGGCTTTCTGATTTATTGAACTTTGTTTTAGTTTTATGTTATCTATTGAGTGCTGTGTTCACAGACGTGTTGTGCTGCTGCATCTAAGAGTTTCATTGTTCCGTCTCATATGACAATTAAACACTCTAGACTTAAGTCTTATGTTTTGTACATCTCTACAAATGGCCACTTTATTGCATGCAAAGCACCTCTGGTAAAATCTAGTTGTTAAATCCACTATGGATGTGCGTGCATGAGAATTGTCACTGTTGCTCATTCAGTACGTTACTGGGTTGCGATGTGGAGTAGCTGCACTAGAAAGATTAGTTGGGTGAAACACAATGTGCTGGTTTTGTTTCGTGATTACAGGGCAGAAACCGGCCCTTTGGGCCACCCATCCGAGCTGACCAGCGATCGTCCCATACACCAGCACCATCCAACACACTAGAGACAATCTACATTTTTCCCCCAAAGCCAATTAACCTGCAAACCTGTACGACTTTGGAGTGTGGGAGGAAACCGGAGCACCCGGAGAAAACACACGGGGAGAACGTACAGACAGCACCCATGGTCAGGATCCAACTCGGGTCTCTGGCGCTGTACTCTGCTGCGCAACTGTGCAACCCTTACAGGAAGAACTCAAGCGGGTCAGGCAGCATCTGTAGAGGGAGTGGATGGGCGACGGTTTGGGTCGGGAGCTGTTCTAGGTTCTGGCCTTAATCTGTGATCTGGAATTAGTTGTCATTCCTGAGGCGGAATGTTTCTAGCTTCCCTGCTGGGTTAGGGTAGGGAATGGCCTCATTAGTCCTCCTACCTTGCTGCCAGGTCTTATCTGCCGGAGGTACTCGGCTGGGGATCACAGATGATGACAGTTCCACTCTGGTCCATACCACGGTCAAATCCAGTTGCAGTCACCAAGTATAATAAATACTGCAGATGCAACGATCTGCAGATGCTTTTTACAAATAGAAGCGCAAAGTGCTGGAGTAAATGTGCGCAGGTGATAGAGCTGCTGCCTCACTGCAACAGGGACCTGGGTTTGATCCCGACAATGGGTGCTGTCTGTGTGTGTGCGGGTTTGCATGTTATTCATGCGGGTTTGTACGTTAATTCTCTTCTGTAAATTGTCCCTGGTGTGTAGGGAGTGGATGAGCAAGTGGGATAACATAGAACTAGTGTGAACGGGTGATCAATGGTTGGTGTGGACTCTGGGCCGAAGGGTTTGTTTCCATGCTGTATCACTAAACTAAAATTAACTCAGTGGGTCAGGCAGCATCACTGGCGAACATGGATAGGCAATATCTTCGATCGGGACCCATCTTCAGACTGGTCCGTGGCACCAAGCAGGGATGTAACTAATGCTGCAGTGGTTCACAAAGTGCACAGTCCTTCTCTGCAAATTTGTTTTTTCTTGTGTGCCAATGTTCATCTTGACTTCGAGCCTGTTCCTGGGTAAAAGCATCTTGTATGTCACATTCCTGTTGTGTGATCCATCTGTGGTGGATTTTCACACGTAATGCCTGCCTAAACGCAGAGCAGCTGAGTTTAGGGCTTGTTTAGCAGCATGAAATCAAAGTTAAATGAGGAAGAAATGCCCTTGTTCTAATATAAAACGGGAAGATTTGTATTTGCTTTCAATTATGCATCGTGTGTGGGTTTGAGCAAGAGACAATGACAGTTATTTGTGTAAGCAAGAACCGCAGATGCTGGTTTAAATCAAAGGTAGACACAAAATGCTGGAGTAACTCAGCGGGTGAGGCAGCATCTCTGGAGAGAAGGGATAGGTGACATTTTGGGTCGAGACCCTTCAGTCTGAATGAGACCCTTCATTCAGTCTGAACAAGGGTCTTGACCCGAAACGTCACCTATTCCTTCTTTCCAGAGATGCTGCCTCACCCGCTGAGTTACTCCAGCATTTTGTGTCCACCAATGACAGCTATTGCTGCACCATGCCTGCATCAATCTCCTAAACTGGAGTGGATTGTATGTATGCATTATTTAATTTCACAATCTTGCTCCGAATATATTTAAATGCCTCAAACTTGTTTCAAAAAAGCAAGATTAATGGAATTGCTAATGGAAGGTTTTTACTTAAAAGTTTCTAAAATGGTAGGTTGGATTGCAAAGCGATCTACAGTCCAGTCCAACAGCGCCTCCTGTTCCGCTCGGGTAGCGCAGAACCCAACGGTATGAATACTGAGTTCTCCGACTTCAATATACCTTGTTACCCCCTCTTTCTTTCGCAAGCCCCTGACTGTGGTGCTCTCCCTTTTCCCCCACCCTCCCCCTCTAGTCATCGTACTCCATTTCCCTCCTCCGCGCACACATCTCCCATCCACAATTTTTACCTGTTTCTCCCTCGTGGTTTACAAAAAAAGGCACAAAGTGCTGGAGTAAATGGGTCACGGTGGTGCAGCGGGTAGAGCTACTGCATCGTGGCACCAGGGACCCGAGTTCGACCCCGACTCGGGTGTTGTCTGTGTGGAGTTTGCACGTCCTTCAAACAGGTCTGTAGGTTAATTGGCCCTGTGAATTGCTCCCAGTGTGTAGGGAGTGGTTGCGGAAGTGGGATAATGTTCCCTCCTTCCCATCCCCTTCCATTCATATCTACCTGCCGTATGGCGGATGTGGTCTCGCCAGATCCCTGTGCAGTTGTGGCAAGTTTTCTCTGCATTAATCCTCAAAGCCTAGTGACGAAGGCTAGCATTTAATTTGCTTTCTTAATTACCCCCTCTACCTGCGTACTAACCATCTGTGTTTATTGTACAAAGGCACACAGATCTCTCTCAGCACCACGTTCATTAGTCTCTCACGACTTCAATAATCTGCTTCTCTTGTTATCCACCGTGGTGGAAAGAACGTGACATTTGTCCACATTGTACCCCATCTGCCATCTTCTCTAATGGCTCCCAGCCATTTGCAGGTTCCTTGTCTCATTCCCACAACTTGCTTTCCCACCCGTCTCGGTACTGTTAACCCATTCTGCCGACTGCAGTAAACTTGGTCTCTTCATCTGAATCAACAAATATAAAATGTGACATTGTGGCCTCGGCCTTGATCCCGATGTTTAACCGCATCTTACCAATCTGAAAATCATCCGTTTATCCCTGCTATTTGTGCTAATATCATTATTGTTATCCTTATTATTAATTCCATGCACCCTCATGGAATAGTTTTAAAAGGCATTTGGACAGGTACATGGATCGGAAAGGTTGAGAGTGATATGGGACTTGCACCTATTTCTCCCCTCCACCTACATTCATTCCTCTGGCTTCACAATTCACAACTCTTCAATCCTTCTGTCTCGCACCTGCTTTTATCTCTGGCCTTTGTTCCTTCTTCTTCTTCTTTCGTGTGGCGTGCACAGCCTAAAGTTGTTGGACAACTTGTTCTATTTGATCTTCCGTTTGTGCACGTCGAGTTGATTGCATTACTCGAAACAGGGCGGACCACGTGAAGGTTGCAATCTTCCACCCCTGGCCTTTGTTCCAATCATCTGCCTATCAACCCCAGCTTGCCTGTGTCCACATGTTACCTGCCACATTTTGTCCTGACCCTCACAACCTCACGAAACGTCACCCATCCACGTTCTCCAGCGATGCAGTCTTATTATTAACTAACAGTTACCTTTTGCAGTTTCTATTCTGATGCCTTTGGAGAATCGAGGGAATTTTGAAAGATTCAAACTACTGCTGTGGCCTGGATTAGAATCCATGGTTCAGCACATTGAGTATGTGAGTTAGGAAGTCATTTGCTTGAGAGGACTTGGGTTTAGTCACATCTGGAGTGTTGCGTGCAGTTCAGGTCGCCCCATTACAGAAATGATTTGGAGGCTTTGGAAAGGGTGGAAGATGAGGACCAGGCAAGTCTATCTTTGTCCAGCTAATATTAACTAGCTTGTTTCAATCTCTCTGGGAGTGAAGGACATGCCCAACATGATCTGGTGAGCATGTACTCCAGCTTTGTATTTCACAGCTCCCACATTTTGCCCGGGTCCTCATCTATGTTCTCCCTCTCCAACTATCCTTTTTCATCCATTGACCAAATAACCTTGTTTAGAACCCATCCCGTTCGTTGCCATGGTTTTTACTTTTGAAGAGACATTCCTGTCTCTCAGCCTCCCTGTGTCTTTGTCTCCTTTCCAGATATAACATCAAACAGTTCAGCAACAGGCCCTTTGGCTCACAATGTTAGCCCGAACATGATGCCAAGATAAACTAATCTCCTCTGCCTACATGTGATGCATACCCCTCCAGTCCCTCCCTGCATATTCATGTGCCTATCTAAAAGCCTCTTGAATGCCACTAGCATCTCTTCCTCTCTCACCACCCCCGACAGCAAGTTCCAGGCCCCTGCCACCCTCTGTGTATAAAAAAAAAAAAATTATACCCTGCCCCACAAATCTTATTTAAACTTGGCCCCTCTAAGGTCTGCAGCCTGAAACATGAACTCAGTTTAGGGCCTGTCCCACTTGGCGTTTTTTTTTTTTTTTTGGCGACTGCCGGCATCATAGACTGACGTATCAGATCTCTGAAAAAGTCACGGTGTGATGCGGCGTGATGACGTGTGACGCGCGGTGTTTCCTCAAGTGTCGCAACATTTTTTTCGTCACCGCTGGATTTTGAAATGTTCAAAATCTTTTGGCGGCCCTGATATGACGCCGGAAGTCGCCGAAAAAAATCGCCAAGTGGGACAGGCCCTTTACTCTTCCCACGGATGCGGTCTGACCCGCTGAGTACTCCCAGCACCTTCTGTTTTTATTTCAGATTTCACGCATCTGCAGTTTCCATTTTAATAATTTTCAGATTGCCCAATTTGATTCTAGTGGTTTTGGGTATTGAAGAACATCCTGCCGTTTTAATTGCCTTTTGATTCTGGAGACTATTGGTAGTCCATGTGTAAACACTTCCGTTGTATTTAGTAGGAAGGAACTGCAGATGTTGGTCAAACTTCTTGATGGGCGACACAAAATGTTAGAGTAACTCAGCGGGACAGGCAGCATCTCTGAAGATGTGTCTCGACCAGAAAACCTCACCTATTTCTTGTTTCCAGAGGTGCTGCCTGACCCCCTGGATTGCTCCTGCATTTTGTGTCTATCTTTGATTATATTGTATGTTGCCTTGGAGTTGTTTCCTAATTCTCCCAAGCCACAGTATTTACACAAGCTTTATTTGTGCAAGCGAGCTGTCGCCCAGTTCCAGGTCTAGGTGGCTTACACGCCAAAGGTGTGTACACTGAATTCTTCAGTTTTAAGTAACAACTTCCCTTCACCACTGCCGCCTCATTCTGTTTCACCCGCCCCCTTGCACACACATTTCTCCCAATCTACTGTCTCTCTTCCTCATTTCCCCTTCCTCTGGCTTAACACCTCATTCTTCTCTCTTTATCTAATATCCTTTTGTCTCCTTTTCAACTCTAACCCTTGTCCACCCAACTGCTCATCAAACCTCTTCCCTCCATCGCTCGCTAAGTAACTCAACGGGTCAGGCTGCTTCTCCGGAGAACATGGATAGGTTAGACCCTTCTTCAGACTGTGGACTGACGTCCACCCATCCATGTTCTCCCAGAGGTTGCAGCCTGACCAGCTGAGTTACTCAGCATTTAACCAGCATCTGCAGTTCCTTGTTTCCACAATGACTTGCCAGGCTTTGTCCCGGTCACGCCTCTCATTTCCAGCTTTCTTCGGGCTGATTGTAGTGGGCGGGAGAAGGGTCCAGACCCGGAACGTCGTCTGTCCATTCCCTCCACAGATGCTGCCTGACCTGCTGAGTTCCTCCGGCATTTTGTGCCTTGCATGAGGTCAGAATCCAGTTATGTCCCATCAATTCCAAGGAACAATGAAGTATAATTCTCTCATTCTCCAGAGGTGTGAATGTCCTGTATAGTTCATGAGATGAAACCGTATCCTGGCAACCACGTTAATGTTTGGCTTAAAGGCAGACACTTCTTTTAGAAAACAATTGACACCAGCTCTCCTTAAATTAACATTTCCGTTCCACATTATCTGTCAAATGTAGTATGTTTGATGCAATGCTTTCTTTTCTTTGCCTCCCTGCTGCTTAAATCATTCCAAATCTTGTTGATAATGTTTAATAAAACCTTTCTCTTGAAGATTGCTAGAGAATCAGTTTCAGAAGATAGACTTTGTTTCTCCTTATTTAATCGAGTGGGAATGGAATTAATTTAAGAAATTAGAACTTTCCTGAATATAATGGCATTCTGGCCCTAATTCTGTGTCCTGTCCAATATTCGAGACAATGTACAAATAGCCATTCATCTAATTATTTTTGAGGTGATGAGAGTGTCGGAGACCCCGGTTTGATTCTGACCTTGTGTGCTGTCTATGCAGAGTTTGCATGTTCTCCTGTGACTGCGTGGGTTTCCTCCGGCTGTTCCGGTTTCCTCCCGCATCCCAACGACGCGTGGATTTGTAGGTTAATTGTCCCCCTGTAAATTGCCCTAGTGTGCAGAGAGTGGATGAGAAAGTGGATAACTGAACGAGTGTGAAAGGTTGATCGATGGTCGTCATGGACTCGGTGGGCTGAAGGGCCCGTTTCCATGCTGTATCTCTAAACTAAGATAAGATATCGATGTTAGTGGATAGAGAGGGGGCGGGTGGTGTGAGGAAGGGAAAAGAAGGGGTGGAATTGTGGGACAAATGGGTGGGCATGATCCAGGCGAGGCACAAAAGAGAGGGCCTATATTTTCAAGCCCCCATTCTAGAAATCTACCATGACGTTTTTGATCTCTTGGAGTCATAGAGTGATACAGTGTGGAAACAGGCCGTTCGGCCCAACTTGCCCACACCAGCCAACAATGTCCCAGCTACACTAGTCCCACTTGCCTGCGCTTGGTCCATATCCCTCCAATCCATGTACCTGACTAACTGTCTCTTAAACAATGGGATAGTCCCAGCCTCAACTACCTTCTCTAGAAGCTTGTTCCATACACCCACCACCCTTTGTGTGAAAATGGTGCCCCTCAGATTCCTATTAAATCTTTTCCCCCTTCACCTTGAACCCATGTCCTATGGTCCTCAATTCCCTACTGTGGGAAGAGACACTGTGCATCTACCTGATCTATTCCTCTCATGATTTTGTACACCTCTATAAGATCGCTCCTCATCCTCCTGCGCTCCATGCAATAGAGACTCGGCCTACTCAACCTCTCCCTACAGCTCACACCCTCTAGTCCTGGCAACATCCTCGTAAATCTTTTCTGAACCCTTTCATGCTTGACAATATCTTTGCTATAACATGGTGGCCAGAACTGAACACAATATTCTAAATGCGGTCTCTCCAACATCTTATACAACTGCAACATGACCTCCCAACTTCTATACTCAATACTCTGGCTGATGAAGGCCAAAAGTCTTTTTGACCACCTTAACCACCTGCAACTCAATGTTCAAGGAACCATTCACCTGTACTCCTAGATCCCTCTGCTCTACAACACCACCCAGAGGCCTACCATTTACTGTGTAAGTCTTGCCCTTATTCGACGTCCCCCCCAAAAAAAGACCACCAGGGGCGCCGGGGAGATGGCAGCCCTGCCGGCAGTCTGTTCGTTTTTTTTCTTCATCTTTTTGTTATTTTTAGCGTTTGTTAAAAGTTTGTTTTTAATGTACTTTGGTTTGCTTTATGTGGGGGGAGGGGATCGGGGGGGAACTTTTTTTCAAGTTCTTACCTTCCCGGAGATTGATCAATTTTTCGGATCACATTCTCCGAGCTCTGCGGCCTACCATCGCTGGAGCTGGAGGCCTCCTCGGACTGTCGTGAGCCCCACCGCGGGGCGCGGACTTAACATCGGAGCGGATCCCTTGCCTGGGATCGCTCCCACCACGGCCTGCGGACGTACCATCAAGGGCTCGCAGTCTCAGGAGAGGCTAATCGGGAGCTCCAACGCCACAGAAGATTCGACCAGCCCCGACGCGAGGTTCGATCGCCCGTTTGGGGGGGGGTGGGGGCTGACAACCCCCCGATGCAGGAGCTGAATGCCTCGACAAGGAGGGCCCGAACGCCGCCGGCTACGGGAGTCAAGACCGTCCCGTCAACGGAGAGCTCGAGGCCCCCGACCGAGGAAGAACAAAAGGAAGGACGAACTTTATTTCGCCTTCCATCACAGTGAGGAATGTGTAGGAGTCACTGTGGTGGATGTTCATGATAAAATGTGTTTTTGAGTGATCTGTTGCTTTTAATTGTATGACTGACCTGGCCAGTGAAATTCCTCGAATGTTGCAAAACACACTTGGCGAATAAAGTGTGATTCTGAAAATGCAACACCTCACACCTCCCTGTATTAAATTCTATCAACCATTCCTACTCCCCATCTGGCCAATCGATCTAGTTCCTGCTGCAATCGTTCACAACCATCTTCACTATCTGCAAAATCATTCACTCTTGTACGCTGCTCTTGCTGCTGAAAAAAGCTCTTTAATTTTTACGTCTCTAAATATTTTTTACAAATGAATCAAAAGTACCACCTTGCTGATCTATTCCCCACTCAGATGATTGGCTTCAGCTTTAAACGCTATCAAAATGTCAATTGATTACAAGCATGTATTCAGTAAAGATGCTATGAGACGGGGTTTCGGCCCGAAACGTTGCTTATCTCCTTCGCTCCATAGATGCTGCTGCACCCGCTGAGTTTCTCCAGCATTTTTGTGTACCTTCGATGTTATGAGACATATGGGTTCGTTTCTGATCAATCTCTGATCACAGACAACTCCATGGAAAATTGATTGGTGGAGGATAAATGGGACTGGGAAGTATTGATAGCTTCATTGAAGAACTTGGGGTGCAGAATGGCGCAGTTGCTGCCTTGTGACACCAGCGGCCCAGGTTCGATCCTGACTATGGGTGCTGTCTGTATGGAGTTTGTGTATTTTCCTTGTGACCATGTGTAGTTTCTCCGGGTGCTCTGGTTCCCTCCCCCCCCCCTCACACACTCCAAAGGCATACAGGTTTGTTGGTTAATTTTATTCTGCAGATTATCTCCAGTGTGCAGGATAGTGTCCCTCCTCTCCTCACCCAGCCATCTTTGTGTCCAGGGGGCTCCTCCTGCAGCCGACCTTTAAGGCACTGGAGGCATTACCCTGGTTCACCCTCATTGCTTCTCACATCCTACGTCTCCCGCTCCCTCCCAGTTACGTGGACCGATGAGCCTTCGGGTGGGTTCCCAGTCCCACTGAGCCTTCAGGCAGGCCCCGATCAACCTTTGTTGTGACATTTGATGCTTTACTGTAGAGAGCAATGAACTCAGATCGCAAATTAAATAGTGTGTGTGCATTGGGGGTAGTTGATTGGAGATAATATTCTTTCTCCCTGTTGAAAACTCTTTATCATTTACCTAAATGTCACTTTGTGCATTCATTCAAATACCAACTTCCCAGCAGTCTACGACATGGGGTTTTGTGCATTTGCACAATGATTTATTTCACCTTATTAACAGAAAGAGTTTTAATTAAGTTGGCTGCTTTTCACCTCCTGTAAAATTGGGTTTAATTAAATGTATAAAGGCTTCTGGGTATGTTCAGATATATATTGCTAGTAGTGGAACCAAACCTCTGAAAGAATACTTCTAATTATAAAGTTTAATTATGAGGCAGAGATATGGTAGACAGTCAGAACCTTTTTCCCAGGGCGGAAATGTCAGAAACTAGCGGACGTTGCTTTAAGGTGAGAGTGGAAATGTTTAAAGGGGATGTGCTGGGTGTCATTATTATTTTGCCACAGAGAGTGGTGGGGGCCTGGAAACCGCTGGTAGTGGAGCCAGCCACGATAGTGGCCTTTTAGAGGCTTTTACATAGGAACCTGGATATGGAGGGATATGGATCATGTGCAGGCAGAAGGAATTATCTTAATTTGGCTTTGTGTTTGGCACAGACATTGTTTATGTTCTATGTAAACTCATTATTGCCATTATATTTCTAAGTTGCATTTTACCCCTTTCATTTTGTGTTCCATGTGCTATTAAGCATCATGAAAATCTAAGATATGTACAAATTATGTAAATAAGATTTGACTTTTATATTAATATTAATTTGCTGCCTGAAGAAATCTCTTTAAATCATTCATGATCTCGCTAGAATGTTGTATAGGATGGAGATACAAGGAACTGCAGGTGCTGGAAACTTGAGCGAAGTGCTGGAGAAACTCAGCGGGTCAGCCAGCATCTGTGGAGGGAATGGACAGGCCTCGTTTGGGCGGGGACCTTCTACAATCTGTTGAGGATGGTAGTATAGAATTTACAAATACTTGTCTTTAATTTGGATTCGGATGTGCTGTATTAAGACCATAAGACATAGTAGAAATAGGCCATTCAGTCCATCAAGTCTGCTCCACCATTTAATCCTGGCTGATCTATTTCTCCCTCTACACCTCATTCTCCTGCTTTCTCCCCATAAAGTTCAATGCCTCACTATAAGAATCTATTAATCTCTGCTTTAAAAATACCCATGACTTGGCATCCACAGCCGTCTGTGGCAATGAATTCCACAGATTCACCACCCTCTGGCTAAAGATTTTCCTCCTTGTCTCCAGGCGAAAGGTACGTCCTTTCATTCTGAGGCTGCGCTTTCTGGTCCTAGACTCTCCCACAACTGGAAACATCCTCTCTGCATCCACTCTACCTATGCCTTTCATTATTTGATATGTTTCAATGTGAGACCCCCCCTCATCCTTCTGAACTCCAGTTAGTACTGTCATTAAGCCATTCGTCCCATCAAGTCTACTCCGCCATTCAATCATGGCTGATCCATCTCCCCCTCCTAACCCCATTCTCCTGCCTCTCCCCAAAACCCCTGACACCCATAATAACTTAATCAAATCTG
Organism: Malacoraja senta; assembly: GCA_038087875.1. Lineage (NCBI taxonomy): Eukaryota > Metazoa > Chordata > Chondrichthyes > Rajiformes > Rajidae > Malacoraja > Malacoraja senta. Next base: position 29,885,891 of record CM075985.1, read on the forward strand.
AAGAATATTTGGCTCCTGCCTTAGATATTAGACAGACTGCACATATTTCTGTTGCTGCTGCTGGGTGTGATATGTGGATGTATTCGAATGAATTATTGAAAAGCAATGAAATGCAGAATTAATTTCAAATGGTTTTCTCATTTTGCACAAGGCTGCAAATTTTGATTTTGATTGATTGATGTTATCAATGTCTGAGATCTCGGGTTGGATTTGCAAATGACTAAAGCTGTATAAATCGTTGTGGAAATGGTGACTAATTTGCAAGCATTCTTAGTTTCAGATATTGTGTACGGTGTCAGGTTAGGTATAGAATTAATTTAACAAAGTGAAATACCAAAGTGAAAGACTCTACATGACTCTACATGAATACAATCAAGCCACCCAGCCTGTTTCCGTGCTGTTATGGTTATATGGTTATATTGCAGGTAGATGGGACTAGGGGGAAGTATTTTATTTTTAATTTAAAAAAAAAACAATTAAAAAAAAAAAACAATTTAAATGTTCGGCACGGACTTGAAGGGCCGAGATGGCCTGTTTCCGTGCTGTTATGGTTATATGGTTATATAGATATTCCCCTAGAAAATAGAGTGTTAAAGGAAACTGCACTACAGGATTATGACCACATCTCTGTTCATGCTAACGTTATAACGTTATTTTGAAACTGCGATATAGAACTGCATATATTATATATATATATATTTAGTTATTAGTGTGTGTGTGTACCAAGATACAGTGAAAAGCTATCCAGTCAAAAGAAGACTCTACATGAATACAATCAAGCCACCCACTGTGCACAGAAAGAATAGTTCAGTTCATTATTGTCATGTATATCGAGGTACAGTGAAAAGCTTTCTACGAGCTATGCAGTCAAAGACCATACATGATTACCATCAAGCTGTTCACAGTGCACAGATTAAGTATAAAAGGTGTAACATTTAGTGCAAGATAAGGTCCTATATAATCCGATTAACGATAGTTGAAAGTAGACAAAAATGCTGGAGAAACTCAGCGGGTGAGGCAGCATCTATGGAGCGAAGGAGATGGGTGACGTTTTGGGTCAAGACCCTTCTTCAGACTGTCTGAAGAAGGGTCTCAAACCAAAGCATCGCCCGTTTCCTTCACTCCATAGATGCTGCCGCACCCGCTGAGTTTCTCCAGCATTTTTGTCTACCTTCGATTTTCCCGCATCTGCAGTTCCTTCTTAAACGATAGTTGAAAGGTCTCCAATGAGGTAGATGGGAGGTCAGGATCGCACTCCAGCTGATGAGGATGGTTCAGTTGCCTGTTAACAGCTGGGAAGAAACTTTCTGAATCTGGAGGTGTGCGTTTTCACACTTCTGTACCCCTTGCCAGAGGGGAGAAGAGGGAATGACCGAGGTGAGACGAATCCTTGATTATGCTGGTGGTCTTGCCGAGGCAGCGTGAAGTGTAGATGGAGTTAATGGAAGGGAGGTAAGTTTGTGTGATGGTCTGGGCTAGGTCCACAACTCTGCAATTTTGTGTGGTCTTGGATGGAGCCGTTCCCAGGCATTTTATTTTCCACACGTTTAGTCTTCCCTGTACTTCCATTTCTTTGCACAAAAGCCCTTCTGTGGTGGGTTTACTGTTCCTTTGTTAACTGTTCATTGCTGCCATCTTCCAGCTACATCTTTGTTCACCACAATCTGTGTGATGAAGAGTTATGACCCAAAATGTCTTCTGTCCATTCCCTCCACAGATGGTGCTTGACCCGCTGAGTTGCTCCAGCATTTTGCATTGTGCTCAAGAGTCCAGTGTCTGCAGTTCCTTGAGCCTCCACTTGCTCTTCTGTTTCAGAGACGGCGGCAACATTGAAGCACAAGAGCAGTCTCTTTGGTCCACAATGTCTGTGCCTGATACTCCCTCTGCTGCTCTCTTTCCCCGACTGTTGTCCGCCCCGCCCCAACGCTGCCCGCAGCCCCTCCCTCTCCCCACCAACTCCGAATCTGTTCTAGATACGTTTCTCTCATCATCTTCCGACCTGTCGCCTGCATTGAGTAAAACACAAAGTCCTGGAGTAACTCAGTGGGTCAGGCAGCATCCGTGGAGGCAGGGGACGAGGTGACATTTCGGGTCAGGGCTCTTCTTTGGGCTGACAGAGTAGAGGAGTGAATGCTGGAAAAGAGAGGTGGGGGTGGGACAAAGCCTGGCAAGTGATAGGTGGATACAGATGAAGGGGGTTTGATTGTGAGATGGGTGGAGTAAGTGACAAAGGCTGGAGGTGAAAAGGAGACCAAAGTGTATCAGATAAGGAGAGAAGAGGAGGAATGAAATGTAAAGCCAGAGGGAGAGATATGTGGGGGGGGGGGGGAGGAGGAAAGATAGTGAGATAAATGATTGTGCACTGAGTTGGGGGGTGGGAGTGGGAAAGAGTGATGTTACCATAAATTGGAGAAATCAATGTCATGCTGTTAGGCTCTAAGCTGTCCAAGCAGAATATGAAGTGCTGTTCCTCCAGTTTGCTTGAGGCCCCCTCTCTAGCAATGGAGGAGGCCCAGGACAGAAAGGTCAGTAGAGTAACTAGTAGAGTGGTAAGGGAGAACCAGTGGATGTGTTATATCTGGACTTCCAGAAGGCTTTCAACAAGGTCCCACATAAGAGATTAGTATGCAAACTTAAAGCACACGGTATTTGGGGGCTTCAGTATTGATGTGGATAGAGAACTGGCTGGCAGACAGGAAGCAAAGAGTAGGAGTAAACGGGTCCTTTTCAGAATGGCAGGCAGTGACTAGTGGGGTACCGCAAGGCTCAGTGCTGGGACCCCAGCTATTTACAATATATATTAATGAGCTGGATGAGGAAATTGAATGCAACATCTCCAAGTTTGCGGATGACACGAAGCTGGGGGGCAGTGTTAGCTGTGAGGAGGATGCTGGGAGGCTGCAAGGTGACTTGGATAGGTTGGGTGAGTGGGCAAATGCATGGCAGATGCCGTATAATGTGGATAAATGTGAGGTTATCCACTTTGGTGGCAAAACAGGAAAGTAGACTATTATCTGAATGGTGGCCGATTAGGAAAAGGGGAGATGCAATGAGATCTGGGTGTCATGGTACACCAGTCATTGAAAGTAGGCATGCAGGTGCAGGTGAAGAAAGCGAATGGTATGTTAGCATTCATAGCAAAAGGATTTGAGTATAAGAGATGGGAGGTTCTACTGCAGTTGTACAGGGTCTTGGTGAGGCCACACCTGGAGTATTGCGTACAGTTTTGGTCACCAAATCTGAGGAAAGACATTCTTGCCATAGAGGGAGTACAGAGAAGGTTCACCAGACTGATTCCTGGGATGGCAGGACTTTCATATGAAGAAAGACTGGATAGACTCGGCTTGCACTCGCTAGAATTTAGAAGATTGAGGGGGGATCTTATAGAAACTTACAAGATTCTTAAGGGGTTGGACAGGCTAGATGCAGGAAGATTGTTCCCGATGTTGGGGAAGTCCAGAACAAGGGGTCACAGTTTAAGGATAAGGGGGAAGTCTTTTATGACCGAGATGAGAAAATCATTTTTCACACAGAGTGGTGAATCTGTGGAATTCTCAGCCACAGAAGGTAGTTGAGGCAATTCATTGGCTATATTTAAGAGGGAGTTAGATGTGGCCCTTGTGGCTAAAGGGATCCGGGGGTATGGAGAGAAGGCAGGTACAGGATACTGAGTTGGATGATCAGCCATGATCATATTGAATGGCGGTGCAGACTCGAAGGGCCGAATGGCCTACTCCTGCACCTATTTTCTATGTTTCTATGTCAGTGTGGGAATGAGAAGGGGAGTTAAAATGGTTAGCAACTGGGAGATCCAGCAGGCCTTGGTGGACCTTAGATGTTTTTGTTCTAAATCGTTCATTTTGTTTTAATTAAAATTGCAATAGTGATTGCAAAGGAAGCATACAAGAACAACAATGTACATTGAGTCTTACATGAAATTAATATCTTTTTTAATGAGGTGTGCGGGAGTGAGATGGCTGCAGTTATTAAATCACATTCCAAGATAACAAACACGTCATGCGTCTTACAAAAAAGGTGGCTACAATAACATTGCAAAAAGTTGACCCACCTCCCACCAACATCAGAATACCTCGATCATAATGCTGCCCCATTTGATGACTGGCCTCCGTTTATAAACAGAAAGATAAGGAACTGCAGACACTGGAATCTTGAGCAAAAACACAAAGTGCTGGAGGAACTCAGTGGGTCAAGAGTGTGTTATTGTCATGTGTCCCGGATGGGACAATGAAATTCTTACTTGCTGCAGCTCAACCGAATATGTGAATATGTAAACATTGTGCATAACGGAGGAAGAGAAGAAAAAAAAAGTTCAATAAATAACAAAATTAGTGCAATAATAATCTAGTCTTTGCAGTTCCGAGCTCACCTTATTTGTTGTAGTGTTAATAGCCTGATGGCTTAGGGAAGAAGCTGTTCCTGAACCTGGATGTTACATTTTTCCGGCTCTTCAGGCAGCATCTGTGGAGGGAATGGACAGGTGACATTTCAGATCTTGTGGGAGAGGGGTAGAGAAAGCTGGGAAAGAACAGTCCTACCTGTGTAACTCGTTGGACAAATTTGAGACACAATGTTATTTTTTCATAAAAGAATATGGTAAGTTGTGTAGCGTCAATATTAATAGGAAGCTGAGATATGAACTGCTCTTTTTTGTAGTTCACCCTCTTCTGATTATTTCACACTGGGGATGTAGACCAAGAGAATGAACTTTCACTCATTTTGGCCGCGCTGTGCCAACAATATTTGCCACAATATACCAGAGCAGGTGATTAAATTAATTAAAACATAAAGCATGGAACAGGCCCTTCAGCCCACTGAGTCCCCCCGCCAACCATCGATCACAATAGTTCTATGTTATCCCACTTTCTCATCCACTCCCTACACACGCAGGAGCAACTTACAGAGGGCCAATTAACCTACAAACCTGCACGACTTTGGGATGTGGGCGGAAACCAGAGCACCTGGAGGATTCCAGCGTGGGTGACAGGGAGAACGTGCAAACTCCACCTGTTGAACATGAAAAACTGCAGGGAAATTGTTTTGTTCATGAAATTATACACATTTATTTCATCATTGCTAATAGGTCCACACATCTCAAATTTTAAAATGCATCAGTTATGTCTGCGTCTAATTGGAATGTGGACTGAGCCTTGGGGATGTGGCCGCACAATAAAACATCACAGGATGAAACACCAATTAATCCAGGGTATTGTATAAAATTAGGTGTTTTTTTAAAACAATGTACTATTTAATTGCAATTGTTGAGGCTTGTTCAGCCGGTGACACCCTTCGAGCGTTATGGGGATAGCAACCAGTTAATACAAATTAAGGAACCGCAAAGTGCTGGAGGAACTCAATGGGTCAGTCAGTATCTGTGGAGGGAATGGCTTGACTTTGCAGGTCGTGGCCCTTCTTCAGGACTCTTCTCTGGACCCTTCCATAAGCTAGGTTACTGTAACGATTCAAAGTACGACTCTGGAAACTGAAGAAGGGTCTCGACCTGAAACGTTGCCCATTCCTTCTCTCCAGAGATGCTGCCTCACCCGCTGAGTTACTCCAGCATTTTGTGTCTGTCTGGAAAGATCACCAATCCATGATCTCCAGACATGCTGTTGAGTTACTCCAACATTTTGTGTCTATCTTTGGTATAAACCAGCATCTGCAGTTTCATTTTAACTATTGTTCAATTTACCTCTACCTCATTGAGGACATTAGACCGTAGGGTATCAGTTCCTTAGTCAATGCTGAGAACTATAGTCTTCACACTGTATCTTCCCCTTTGCTCTACCTATTGTACTTGAATTTGACCTGATTGTATTTGTGGATGGTGTATCTGATCTGTTTGGATAGCGAGCAAGACAAAGCTTTGACCGTATCTCGGTACACGTGACAATAATAAACCTAAACCAGACTGTAAATCAAGTACCGATGAGGACCACTCTTCAATCTGGGACAAGGACAGCGACATGAATTCACACCATTAACTGCAGAAAGATGTAATTGGAACTTGAGGGCCACCTTTTTCCACGCAGAGGGTGGTGGGTGTATGGAACCAGCTGCCGGAGGTGGTAGTTGAGGCAGGTACTATAACAATGTTTAAGAAACAATTGGACAGGTACATGGATAGCATAGATTTAAATGGACATGGACCAAATGCAGGCAGGTGGGACTTCTGTAGATGGGGTATCTTGGTCGGCATAGGGAAGTTGGGCTGAAGGGTCCGTTTTCGTTCAGTATGACCCTCTCAGCACTGGTGAAAGGATGTTAGGGCGTCTCGATTCCCAACAATATATATGAGGTGGATGTGCTCCTAATTCTAAATACATAATTCTACAGAGTCTATTTGTTCACATCCAATGCTGACGCTGAAATTGCATTTAAACACCAGCTGTCATCTTTGAGCTTAAAGCCTCGATGCACTTGGAGTTCAGTGAAATTCCATTGAGATTTGCGCAAGAGGGATTCTTCCAGAGAGCCTGCTTGAATTCAGACCTTTTCCATCAACAGCTCCAGTCTCTCGGGGCCTCCTGACAAATCGTAGCCTAATCACGTGATGTAACATCGGGGAGTTCTGATGCAAGAACATGGCACAAGGATAAAACCATGCCCGCGTTACAATCTTGCAAACTAAAAGATGACATTGGCACAGCTGGTAGCGCTGCTGCCTCACAGCGCCAGAGACCCGGGTTCGATCCCGACCTCGGGTGCTGCCTGTGTGCGGAGTTTGTACGTTCTCCCTGTGACCACGTGGTTTCCTCTGGGTGCTCCGGTTTCCTCCCACATCCCAAATACGTGCGGGTTTGTAAGTTATTTGGCCCTCTGTAAATTGCCCGCTAGCGTGTCGGTAGTGGATGAGAAAGTGGGGTAACGTAGAACTAATGTGAACGGATGATTAGGCGTGGACTCGGTGGGCCAAAGGGCCCGTTTCCACGCTGTATCTTTTAATCAATTAAATCATTGTCACTGTTGGTGATTTGGAGCCATTTTTGATCGCAGCGTTCTCCAACAATGGATATTTTTCATTTTAATCCAATTTTTCCCCTCTTCCCCAACAACCAGATTATTTAATGAAAATCTGTTCCCATTTTGTTACCGGTGCTGCCTACTGGGGCTTGTGGCAGCACCGTGGCGAAGCGGTAGAGCTGCTGCCTTCCAGAATGTGGGTGCTCTCTGTACGGAGGTTGTACGTTCTCCCCATGACCGTGTGGGTTTTCTCCGGGTGCTCTGGTTTCCTCCCACATTCCAAAGATGTGCAGGAAAGTACTAGTGTACGGGGATCGCTGGTCGGTGCCGACTTGGTGTGACAAAAGGCTTCTTTCTGTACTCGATATCTAAACTTAAACAAAACTGCTGCAAAAGCAGTGCTGAGAAACTGCCCAATAAAAATCTGAAGAGTTATTACTCTTGACTTAAAGGTCAATGTTGGAATATTTCAGACACTTTCTCGGGGACATTGAGGAGAGCAGAGTGAACCATGAAATGGACAACTTTCATCTCGTTCCAAGCATACTTGTTCCTGATTTAATTAGTTGTGAGCATGGAAAGTAAATCAAATCCAGTGTCAGCACTAACAGAAAGATGCATTTGTCAGCATATTGCCATCATGAAATAGGCTCTCCTTTGTAATGTCTCTTATTCGCAAGAACGCTATGAAATGTGCTCTCAGGTGGGAAGTTTATGGTCATAGAGTCGTACAGCGTGGAAACGGGCCCTTCAGCCCAACATGTCCACACCAATCAACATGTCCCATCTACACTATTCCCAGCTGCCTGCGTTTGGCCCATATACCTCTAAAACTATCCTATCCATGTACCTATCTAAATGTTTCTTAAACATTGTGATCATACCTGTCTCAACTGCTGCTTCCGGTGGCTTGTTCCATACACCCTCCACTGTTTGTATTCAAAAGTTACACCTCATTCTTTTATTAAATCTCTTCTTCCCCACCCCTCCTTAAACCTATGTCCTCTGGTTCTTGATTCCCCTACTCTGGGCAAGGGACTGTGCATCTATTCCTCATGATTTTGTACGCCTCTCATACGATAACCTCTCTCGTACGATAACCCCTCATCCTCTGGCCCTCCAAGGAATAGAGTCCCAGCCTACTCAACCTCTCCCTATAGCTCAAGCCCTCGAGTCCTCGCAACATCCTCGGAAATCTTCTCTGCATCCTTGACAACACCCTTCCTTTCACATGGTGCACAGAACTGAACGCAATGCTCTAAATGCAGCCTCACCAACATCTTATCCAACTGTAACATGACACTCCCAACTTCTATACTCAATATTCTGAAGAAAGCCAATGTGCTAAAATCCTCCTCAGTGCATGCCATCCAAACAGATCTGATAATATACAAAAATGCAATCGTCAAACTCAAGTACAATAGGTGGAGCAAAGGGGAAGATACAGAGTGTAGAATATAGTTCTCAGCATTGTAGCGCATCAGTTCCAGAGACAAAGTCCAATGTCCGCAATGGGGTAGAGGTGAATCGGACAGTACCCTATCGTATGGAAGGACCGTCCAGAAGCCTGAATACTGCGGGTTGGAAGCTGTTCCTGAGTCTGGTGGTGCGCGCTTTCAAGCTTCTGTATCTACTGCCGAGCGAGAGCAGGGAGAAGGAGGAATAACTGCAGTGGAACAAGCTTTGATTATGTCGGCTGCTTTCCCGAGGCAGCGTGAAGTGTAGATGGAGTCAATGGTGGGAAGTTTGGTCTGTGTGATGGACTATGCTACATCTACAACACTGCAGTTTCTTATGGTCTTGATATGTAGATACAATGCTTTGTTTTGCAAGCAACCCAATACAATCATACTATACAGGTGCACAATCATAAATCAGTGGGGGGAAAAAACATTCTTACGAGGCAGTACGTAAAGAGCCACCTCATTCCCAGCACCATCTTGTAGCTTTCAAGTATCAAGTTCTTAATGTTCAGAATGCCGGGTCACGAGGAGGCAATTTACAGAGGCCAATTTACACACCAGGGCCAATTTACAGAGGCCAATTTACAGAGACTACAAACCCGCATGTCTTTGGGATGTGGAAGGAAACCCACGTGGTTACAGGGAGAACGTGCAAACTCAACACAGACAGCCCTCGAGGTCAGAAGAATGGGTGATGAATGGTCGGCATGGACGCGGTGGGCTGAAGTGCCTGTTTCCGTTCTGTACCTATAAATTAAACAATTGAATGATAACGTGCCAATACATTTTTAAATGCTTGTGAATATTTCATGCTGCATGATGGAAAGGTGGAATAAATTGCGAAAAACTAGCATGTTATTGAACTACATCATTTCGGCGGCTTTCCGTTTTAAAAGTTCAAAGGCTGTTTTGAAACAGCAGAACTGCTGTAAAACCGCCGGTTCGATCCTGGCCTCGGGTGCTGTCTGTGTGAAGTTTGCACATTCTCCATGTGACCATGTGGGCTTCCTCCGGGTGCTCTGGTTTCCTCCCACATCCCAAAGACTTGTGGCTTTGTAGATAAATTGCACGTTGCAATTTGCCCCTAGTGTGTAGGGAGTGTTAGAAGCAAGTGAGAACTGTTGTGACTTAAAAAATGGGATTTATGTAGGGTTGGTGCAAAGGGGTGGGTTGATAGTCGGCATGGAATCGGTGGGCCAAAGGGCCTGTTTCCGTGTTGTACATCTCTTAAGTGGCTGGGTGATGGGCCAAATGTAACCTTTTAGATGTCACCATACTTGGATTGCAAAGAATACATGCTAATGCCATGAAAGTAGATGGTAATAAATTGATTGAAAGATACAGCATTGAAACAGGCCCTTTGGCCCAGCAAGTCCACACTGACCATTGATCACCCATTCACACTAGTTCCATGCTATCCCACTTTCCCATCCACTCCCTATACACCAGGAGCAATTTACGGAGGGCCAATTAACCTACAAACCCGCATGTCTTTGGGATGTGGGTGGAAACTGGAGCAGCCAGTAGAAACAAAGCAACACAGAACACAGCAGCTGAGGTCAGGATAGAACCCAGGCTTCTGGCGCTGTGAGGCAGCAGCTCTACCCGCTGCACCACTGTGCCGCACTGTAATGAAATATCAGATTATTCAGCACATTTAGCACAGTTTGATCACCTAGAACTATCATTCTCTGTGTTAGAGCCAGGTTTTAATGTGTCTACACAGCCCTGGATTATTTATGATGGGTCTAATGGTCGTTGTGACTCCATTTAACAAGGTATTATTGTGTAACTTTAAGCACATAAAGTCCATTGATTCCTTTCCCCAGAAATTTAAAGTCTACGATTCTGGGAGGTGGGAGAATCTCGGTTTGGCTCCAGGCTGTGTGTGTGTGTTGATTTCCCCTTCAAGTTGATTTAGACCAAAGCCAGTTGAGCAGTTGTGCTGATTTTTCTTTCTCCCTCAATGGGAATTATATTGGTGAAAGTGTTTCAACATTGAAATATCATAAAGTATAGAGTCTATTTGTGGGGAGTATTGTTTGCACTCTGAATGGCTCTTTGAGTTGCATTATACATTTACAGTCATATGCCAAAAGGGCCTGTTTCCCTGTTGTATATCTCTAAGACTCTGCCAAACGTAACCTCTGAGATGTCAGCATACGTGGATTGCAAAGTACACATCCCGTTGTCAAGGAAATGGATGGTAATAAATTAATTGATTGGAAGATACCTGTTAAATGCGGATGGTGAAAGCATGCTTACAGTATTCTGCATTCAAGAACAAGCATCCAATGATCATAAAGGCAGCCAGCAAGTTACAAGCTGAAAATGGTCTCCAGTGTTTGAATATTTGTGCTCACCTTTCCTTTTGAGATATTTTAAAATGTTATGCAGCGTTCCTCAGTAGCTCAGCAGTGAGGTCTGATGCTAAGGAGATTTACTCATTTGTATGTGTTACCCAGATAAAGTTCCAATTGCAGGCCAGACTGCTTATGAGCGTAAATGGGCTCATAAACGGGAGAGCTACAAAGGAGAATTAGTTTAATTCATTGATACAGTATGGAACAGGCCTGATTCCAGGCTGACCATCGATCACCCATTCACACGGTTTCTATGTTATCCCACTTTCTCATCCACGCCCTACGCACTAGGGGCAATTTACAGAAGCCAATTAACCTACAAACCCGCACATCTTTGGGATGTGGGAGGAAACTGGAGCACCCGGAGGAAACCCGCGTGGTCACAGGGAGATCGTGCAAACTCCACACAGACAGCACCCGAGGTCACGATCGAACCCGTGACTCAGGCATTGTGAGGCAGCGGCTTTACCAGCTGCGCCACTGTGCCACCCAGGTGTGTTAAAAAAAAACCAGACTCAAAGTGTTGGAGTAACTCAGTGGCCAAGCAGCATCTCTGGAGACCATGGGTAGGTGATGTTTTGGGTCAAGATCCTTCTTCACACTGATTGCAAAGGGTGGGGATGGAGAATGCTTGTGTTCACCGATTACCCACACTTTGTTCTTCTCCCCCCTCCCCCTCACAATCAGTCTGTAGAGGGTCCCGTCCTGAAACGTCGCCTGTCCACGTCTCTAGAGATGCTACCTGATCCGCTGAGTTACTCCAGCTCTTTGTGTCCGTTTTTGGAAACCAGCATCTGCAGTTCCTTGTGTCTACATTTTGACTGCCCAGTTGTGTAGTTGCACTGATTTTCTTTCTCCATCAATGAGAAAGATATTTGCAAAAGTGTTCCAGCCTTGACATGTAATAGACCGTATAGTTTCTTGGGAGTTTTGTTTCTACTCCTAATGGTTCTTTGAAACAGCACCATGATCATTGCCGGACCAGCAATGAATGAAATCTGTAAAAAGGCCACATACTCATTTCAATGCCTTCCATCTGCACATATCAGGCCATTTATTATAAAAGACAAAGTGCTGGAGTAACTCAATGGGTCAGGCAGCAACTCTGGAGAACGTGAACCGGTGATGTTTTGGGTCGGGACTCTTCTCCAGACCTTTTATCAATGGATCGGTCCCAATACATGTGCTGTCCATTCCCTCCACAGATGCTGCCTGACCCGCTGAGTTCCTCCAGTGCTTTGTGGTTAGCTCCAGCATCTGCAGTGCCTTATGATGCCATCCGCTTGCCTCACCATCTATCCAAGCAGATTCCCCTCAACAGGGAAAGTTTCCAAACTAAATTGTGCAAGATTGGGTAATGCTGACGTGAATTCCTGACATTTGCAAACTTCATGAAGAGTCACCTTGGATCTTGATTTTGATTTTAAAAGTGTGTGTTGGGATGAATTTAGTTTGGAAGCAACGTGTGGATTTGACCATTTTATAATGGAGTCTCTGTATGTTGGCTCCCTCCACTATCTCATACATCCCTGCCCAAACAATATGATCACTCCCTCTTCTCCCCTCTCCCAAGTGGTACAGAAGTGTGAAAATACACACTTCCAAATTCTGGGACAGTTTCTTCCCAGCTGCTCTCGGGCAACTGAACCATCCTATCATCAACTAGAGAGTGGTCCTGAGTTACGATCTACCTCATTAGAGACCCTCAGATTATCTCTAATTGGACTTTACTGGACTCTATCTTGCATTAAAAGTTATTCCTTTAATCATGTACCTGCACACTGTGTTCAGCTCGCTTGTAATCCTGTATAGTCTTTCCGCTGCCTGGTTAGCACGCAACAGAAGCTTTTCACTGGACGTTGGTACACGTGACCAGAAGCTAACTAACCCAAAATATGATTCTACCAACACGCCTCCCAGAGAAATGGCACACAGTGGTGGCATAACAGTGCAGCAGAGGTGGCACAGCTAGTAGAACCGCTTCCTCACAGCGACAGAGACCCAGGTTCAATCCTGGCCTCGGGCGCTATCTCTGTGGAGTTTGCAAGTTCTCCCTGTGACGGCATGGGTTTCCTCCCACATCCCAAAAGCATGCAGATTAATTGGACCTCTGTATATTGCCCCTTGTGAGTAGGTGAGGGGGTTGAATCCGGCAGGAATGGTTGGGGAAAGTGAGGAGCATAAAGTGGGATTAGTGTAGGTTTGGGACTGAATGGTCGGCATGGACATGATGGGCTGAAGGGCCTGTGCAGGATCTCTCCATGAGAAACACAAAACTGGAAGGTAATAGTGAGGTATGTTTTAGAAATAGATCTTCACTACAACATGATCTTCTCGGAGATGGTGAGGACTAAGGCAGCAGGTCAGGCAGCATCTCTGGAGCAAAGGAATAGGTGACGTTTCGGGTCGGAAACCCTTCTTCAGACTCAAAAAAAGACACAAAGTCAAGTGTTGGAGTAACTTTCTCCTCCCTACTACAATCAGTCTGAAGAAGGGTCCCGACCCAAAACGTTACCCCTCCTTGTTCTCCAGAGATGCTGCCTGACCCGTTGAGTTACTCCAGCACTTGGTGTCTACCTTTGACATAAACCTGCAGTTCCTTCCTACACATTGTGAGGAGTATGTTGTGATGGACTGCATCTGCTGGTTGGGATGAATCAAATGAATTGATTAATTGATTAAAAGGGAGGTCAGAAAAACCTGTGGTTAGACTGTGGTAATCTGCCACAAATTGCTGCTGGTTTTGGCAGGGACATTCATCTTTCGAAAGAAAATCTGATTATTAAATCAAAGGTTATTAATGAGCGTGGTGATGATATTAGGAGAGGTAACTGGCTTGGAGTGAAACTCCCAACAACGATTTCAATATTGACACAGGGAACTGCAGATGCTGGGTCACAAAAGGAAAGGCAAGTGCTGGAGTAACTCAGTGGGTGAGGCAGCATCTCTGCAGCACATGGATAGGTGACATTATAGGGCAGGGCATCAATCTGAATACGGGTCCCAACGCGAAAGGTCACCTGTCCATGTTCTTCAGAGATGCTGCCTGATCTGCTGAGTTATGTCATAGAGTCTTGCAGCATGGAAACATTCTAAAGGCAGACACAAAGTGCTGGAGTTAAGGGCCTGTCCCACGGGCCTGCGACTCCATGCGGCAAGCGCGACCTAACCGCAAGTGGGGGCCGCGCGGAGGTCGAGTGATCCCCGTACAGGGCCGGTCCCACCAGCATGCGGCTGCATGCGGCAAGCGCTACCAAATCGGAAGCGGGGGCCGCGCGGAGGTCGAGTGCCACCAAGACGGTGCGTACGGCGGCGAGGCGGTGCGCACGGCCTCGATGAGGCTGCATACGGCAGCGAGGCGGTGCGCACGGCCTCGATGCGGCTGCGGGGCGGCGGGCCGTTGCCGCACGGAATTTTTGAACAGTGTCAGTTTTTCCGAGCCCCGCGCGATGTCGGGACCAGCTCCGCACAACTCCATACGGCTCCGGCGATTGAAGTGGGACCGGCCCCGTGACCTCTGCGCGGCCCCCGCGCGGCCCCCGCTTGTGGTTAGGTCGCGCTTGCCGCATGGAGCCGCATGCCCGTGGGACAGGCCCTTAACTCAGCGCGTCAAGCAGCATCTTTGGAGAACAGGGATGGGCGACATTTCGGGACAGGACCCTTCTTCAGACTGATTGTGGTAGGGAGGGGAAAGTTTCTCCAACATTTTGTGTCATTTATTTGTGGACAATTACTACGAATATTATTGTCATGAAAACTCATGACAAGCCCATTATGTTCCCACACCACTTCTGGATTGTTATGTGATTACCTGGATAATGCATCTGTAAACCAGATTTTGTTTTGAGTTATTGGAGGTTGCGGGAGACCTGATAGAAGTGTGTGAAATTAGACATAGATAGGGTAGATGGTCAGAACCTTTTTCCCGCGATGGAAAAATTCAATACTAGATGTCATAGCTTTAAGGTGAGAGGGGCCAAGTTTAAAGGAGATGTGTGGGGCGAGTTTTTTGCACAGAAGATGGTGGGTGCCTGGAATGCACTGCCAGGGGTGGTGGTGGAGGCAGATACGATAGTGGTGTTTGAGACTTTTGGATAGGCACATGGATATGCAGGAAATGGAGGGATAGGGATTATGTACAGGCAGATGAGAGTTGGTCTTGGTAACACGTTCGGCACGGACATTGTGAGCCGAAGGGCCTGTTCCTGTGCTGTACTGTTCAATGTTTCTCTGTTTGAGCTTGCAGTTTGTCTGTAGAGCCTGTCCCACTTACGCGATTTTTTTCGGCGACTGCCGGCACCCGTCATAGTTGCAGCAGGTCGTCGTAAATTTTCAACATGTTGAAAATCCAGCGGCGACCAGGAAAGGTACAACTCTTTGGGCCACCACTCATGACCATACAGGCATCACCCTGCGACAAGTCGTGAGTAGTGGCCTGTATGGTCGTGAGTAGTGGCCCAATGAGTCGTACCTTTTTCTGGTCGCCGCTGGATTTTCAACATGCTGAAGCTTTTCGGCGACCAGCTGCGACTATGACGGGTGCCGGCAGGTCACCGAAAAAATTGCGTTAAATCGCGTAAGTGGAACAGGCCCTTAAGAGACCTTTGTGCCCGCAATGGTGTTGTTTACCTAGTGCTAAGAAATGATGAAAGTGTGTGGGCAAAGTAAAGGAAACCAGAACCAACGTGACTCCTTCATTGAAGACAGTCCTGAGTCTGAAGAAGGGTCCAGACCCAAAACATCACCTGCCCATATTCTCCAGAGATATTGCCTGACCGGCTGAGTTACTCCAGCACTTTGTGTCGAACGCTCCTTTCTCAAGTCGACTATTACATGATGCAAAGGCATTTAGTTTCTCAAAAAGCAAACATACTCTACAGATACTGGAATCAAAAACAAAAGCAGAATGAGCTGGAAATACTCGGCAGGTCAGGCTGCATCTGTGGGGAGAAAAGAGAGTTGAGATCCTTTGTCAGAATAGTATCTCTTGACCAGTATTCATTGCACAGAGTCACAGAGTTGTACAAGACAGAAACAGTCCCTTCAGCCCACAATCCAAACTTACCTTTTTGCTCATCCACACCAATCCCATTTGACCACATTATGTCCATGTCCTTCCATGCCTGGCCTAATTAAATGCATGAAGAAGGGTCCCGACCTGAAACGCAGCCTATCCATGTTTTCTAGAGGTGCTGCCTGACCCGCTGAGTTAAGGGCCTGTCCCACTTGGGCGTCATTTACACGACATCATTTACGCTACATCATTTACGCGTCACGACGCATTACGCGCGCATGGTGCGTGGTGACGTAGGCAGTGACGCGCGGTCACGCCCGGCGCCCCAGGATTTTGGGATGTACAAAATCTTTGCGCGCCATCTGCGTGACGCGCAAATGACGCCCAAGTGGGACAGGCCCTTTACTCCAGCACTTGGTGTTTTTTTTCTATCCAATCTCTCAAGTTTAGCAGTCCCAATTCATAAGATTACCTCCTACCCAAGCCCATCGTTCGTAACAGCTTGGTTGCCATTACATCTCCCCCTCCTTCTGAATAATTACCAGCAGTGAAATGAATCTGTCATGTTCACTTGTATGGGGCAAGACATTAACGTTGTTTAATTAAATCATTGCCGTTCTCACAACAGAATGTTGATGTAAAACTGTGAAGTCTGTTGTCGTTACTTTTGCCATGTTCTTTTGTTCTGTTTCATTGATAAAGTTGGGTTTATCTGTCGTATCATCAGATTTGTTTCTAATATGCACACTACCTAATGTTGTAGGAATGTTATTATTCAATTGTATTAGATTATCAGGGTGCAGAACACTTGCAGTCAGGCAGGCAGGCTAGGACTATATTCCTTGGAGTGCAGGAGGATGAGGGGTGATCTTATAGAGGTGAATAAAACCATGAGGGGAAAAGGTAGGGTGAAGTCTTTTACCCAGAGTGGAGGAATCAAGAACCAGAAGGGCGATCTTATAGAGGTGTATAAAATCACGAGGGGATTAAATAAGATGAATGCACAAAATCTTGTTCCTAGGGTTGGAGAATCGAGGACGAAAGGTTGAGGTTGAGAGGGGAAAGATTTAATAGGAACCCGAGGGGGCACATTTTTTCACACACAGGCGTTTTAAACTGGGATTCACACCTTGTTCAGAAATATAATTGCTGCAATTTTTTTTTTTGTTCCGTATTTTCTTTAATAATAATAATAATAATAATACATTTATTTTATATAGCGCTTTTCAGGACTCAAAGTCGCTTATAGTCATTATGTGTTGGCCAACTTCTCGTTCAGTAACACCAGAGGTACCAAATCGACCAAACCTTCACTTTCTAGACCCATTGAGTTGCCCCAGCATTTTGTGTCCTTTTTTGTAAACCAGCATCGGCAGTTTGTAGTTTCTAAACTTTCTTTTCAAACTTTCTGCTGTATATGAATTTGTGGTCACATCTGTAGGGTTTGTGTAGAATATGTTTTGGGCATTTACAAGGTGTTTTTACTTTATTACGTTAGAGATACAATGCGGAAACAGGCCCTTTGGCCCACCGAGTCCGCGTCGACCAGCGATCCTCCCCATATACTAGCACACTAGGGACAACTTTGTACTTAACCTACAAACCTGTACGTTTTTGTTGTGTGGGACGAAAACGGAGGTCCCTGAGGAAACCCACGCGATCACATGGAGAATGTACAAATTCCGTACAGACAGCAGCCATAGTCAGGATTGAACCCGGGTCTCTGGTGCTGTAAGGCAGCAACTCTACCACTGTGCCACCATGCCACCCCTGCTTGTTAAAATTATATTCCAGAGTTTATAATAAAGATGAATTTGATTTACCATGAGCCTTGCTGGAAGGATTCTGCTAAAATGTTTTTTTGTATATATTTTAATTAAACAGCTCCATTGATCGCTCAAGTTGGAATAACTTGTTGTTTATCTAATTTGTTGTTTATTGAACCTAACTTGTCTGCATAGTGGGCACCAAACTAGCTTCACACATCAGTGAATATATTTCATAAAATATATTGAAGATAGACACAAAAAGCTGGAGTAACTCAGCGGGTCAGACAGCATCTGTGGAGAAAAGGAATGGGTGACGTTTCGGGTCGAGACCCTTCCTCAGACTGAGAGTCAGGGGAAAGGGAAATGAGAGATATATCTATTCCTTTTCTCCACAGATGCTGCCTGACCTGCTGAGTTACTGCAGCTTTTTGTGTCTATCTTCGGTTTAAGCCAGCATCTGCAGTTCCTTCCTACTTATAAAATATATTCCCCGGTTGTGAAACACTTTGGGATGTCGAGAACATTTGAAAGAAGTGTGTGTGTTTTTGTTTGTTGATTGATACACTTGATAAGTTGTAACTTTATGACGTGTCAAGATGAATAAGATCGGTAAATTCTGGTGGCAAATACAATGATTTATATTCTCTAATCTCAAATATACTCTTATTTATTCTCTAATCTCCCGTTCACTGCGGGTCAGGCCTAATCAGTGGACACCCTAATCGGGTTGCACCAAAAGCCGCACTATATTCGACTAGCCCCGACCTGGGGTAGATCGCCCGCCACGGGGGAGCTGAGATCCCCCCCCCCCCCCCGATGCAGGAGGTTGATCGCCCCGACGAGGAGGCCCGCTGCCGGCTAAGGGAGTAAGATCGTCCCGTCAACGGAAGGTTAGAGGCCCCCGACCGCTGGAGGACAAAGAAGGGAGAGATTGAACTTTATTTCGCTTTCCATCACAGTGAGGAATGTGGAGGAGTCACTGTGGTGGATGTTTATGTTATGATGTATTTTGTGTATTCTGTTGCTTTTTATTGGTATGACTGTATGGCAAATGAAATTCCTCGTATGTTGCAAAACATACTTGGCTAATAATATATGATTATTATTATTATAATGATAAATCATACGTGTGGAACCTGGATTTGATTTGTTCTATGTGGAAGCCCAAAGCTTTGTTGCAATGCTACTGTGGTTGACATTAATAACTCCAATGTCATCCTGTAATCGCAGTTAGCTGCTTTGCCCCATTTTGAGCGTGCAGATTGGAAATGCAGGAGCATGTGGTGGCTACAGTGCTTAGAAAGAGCTATCTTTGTGATTTACTGACCAGTAAAACACGAAGCTTCATTGTCTAGAATGTAATGGAGGAAGTTGGACCATCATTGATTTATTTGTCTCTAAATGTATGAAAGAAAGAAAGAGAATAAAAGAGCATGCATCATCCATTAAGAGTAACTAAAAGAGGAAAGCTATTTGCCTTTGTTGAAGTAGATTATGTTCTATGGTACTTTATTGTCACATGTACCAAAGTACAGTGAAATTCATTTTTGTATAAAGGGCCTGTCCCACTTTCACGACCTTTCACGACCTTTTTTACTCGTGGACATTTTAGACAATAGACAATAGGTGCAGGAGTAGGCCATTTGGCCCTTCGAGCCAGCACCGCCATTCAACGTGATCTTTGCTGATCATCCCCAATCAGTACCCCGTTCCTGCCTTCTCCCCATATCCCCTGACTCTACTATTTTTAAGAGCGCTGTCTAGCTCTCTTGAAAGCATCCAGAGAACCTGCCTCCACCGCCCTCTGAGGCAGAGAATGCCACAGACTCACCACTCTCTGTGAGAAAAAGTGTTTCCTCGTCTCTGTTCTAAATGGCTTACTCCTTATTCTTAAACTGTGGCCCCTGGTTCTGGACTCCCCCAACATCAGGAACATGTTTCCTACCTCTAGTGTGTCCAAGCCCTTAACAATCTTGTATGTTTCAATGAGATACCCTCTCATCCTTCTAAACTCCAGAGTGTACGTCCAGCTGCTCCATTCTCTCAGCATATGACAGTCCCGCTATCCCGGGAATTAACCTTGTAAACCTACGCTGCACTCCCTCAATAGCAAGAATATCCTTCCTCAAATTAGGGGACCAAAACTGCACACAATACTCCAGGTGTGGTCTCACTAGGGCTCTGTACAACTGCAGAAGGACCTCTTTGCTCCTATATTCAATTCCTCTTGTTATAAAGGCCAACATGCCATTCGCTTTCTTCACTGCCTGCTGTACCTGTATGCATACTTTCATAGACTGATGTACAAGGACCCCCAGATCCGGTAGTACTTCCCCTTTTCCCAACTTGACACCATTTAGATAGTAATCTGCCTTCCTGTTTTGGCTACCAAAGTGGATAACCTCACATTTATCCGCATTAAACTTCATCTGCCATGCATCTGCCCACTCCCCCAACCTGTCCAAGTCGCCCTACATTCTTATAGCATCCTCCTCACAATTCACACTGCCACCCAGCTTTGTGTTATCTGCAAATTTGCTAATGTTACTTTTTCATCAGGCTAGAAAAACGCCGCAACCTACTTGTTGCCACGAATACCTACGACCAGCATCACGACCTACCTACGACCTCGTGACGACCATGCTGCGAGTATGAGTCAAGGGCAAACTCGGTAAAGGTCGTGAATTAGGTCGTGAAAGTGGAAAAGACCCATAAGAATTATCGCTATACATATGCACTTAGATACAGTGGCTTGCAAAAGTATTCATACCCCTTGAACTTTTCCACATTTTGTCATGTTACAACCACAAACGTAAATGTATTTTATTGGGATTTTATGTGATAGACCAACACAAAGTGGCGCATAATTGTGAAGTGGAAGGAAAATGATACATGGTTTTCAAATTTTTTTACAAATAAAAAACTGAAAAGTGTCGCGTGCAAAAGTATTCAGCCCCCTTTACTCTGATACCCCTAAATAAAATCCAGTGCAACCAATTGCCTTCAGAAGTCACCTAATTAGTAAATAGAGTCCACTTGTGTGTAATCTAATCTCAGTATAAATACAGCTGTTCTGTGAAGGCCTCAGAGGTTTGTTAGAGAACATTAGTGAACAAACAGCATCATGAAGCCCAAGGAACACACCAGACAGGTCAGGGATAAAGTTGTGGAGAAGTTTAAAGCAGGGTTAGGTTATAAAAAAATATCCCAAGCTTTGAACATCTCATGGAGCACTGTTCAATCCATCATCCGAAAATGGAAAGAGTATGGCACAACTGCAAACCTACCAAGACATGGCCGTCCACCTAAACTGACAGGCGGGGCAAGGAGAGCATTGATCAGAGAAGCAGCCAAGAGGCCCATGGTAACTCTGGAGGAGCTGCAGAGATCCACAGCTCAGGTGGGAGAATCTGTCCACAGGACAACTATTAGTCGTGCACTCCACAAATCGGGCCTTTATGGAAGAGTGGCAAGAAGAAAGCCATTGTTGAAAAAAAGCCATAAGAAGTCCCGTTTGCAGTTTGCCACAAGCCATGTGGGGGACACAGCAAACATGTGGAGGAAGGTGCTCTGGTCAGATGAGACCAATATTGAAGTTTTTGGCCTAAATGCAAAACGCTATGTGTGGTGGAAACCTAACACTGCACATCACCCTGAACACACCATCCCCACTGTGAAACATGGTGGTGGCAGCATCATGCTGTGGGGATGCTTTTCTTCAGCAGGGACAGGGAAGCTGGTCAGAGTTGATGGGAAGATGGATGGAGCCAAATACAGGGCAATCTTGGAAGAAAACCTGTTAGAGTCTGCAAAAGACTTGAGACTGGGGCGGAGGTTCACCTTCCAGCAGGACAACGACCCTAAACATACAGCCAGAGCTACAATGGAATAGTTTAGATCAAAGCATATTCATGTGTTAGAATGGCCCAGTCAAAGTCCAGACCTAAATCCAATTGAGAATCTCTGGCAAGACTTGAAAATTGCTGTTCACAGATGCTCTCCATCCAATCTGACTGAGCTTGAGCTATTTTGCAAAGAAGAATGGGCAGAAATTTCAGTCTCTAGATGTGCAAAGCTGGTAGAGACATACCCCAAAAGACTTGCAGCTGTAATTGCAGCGAAAGGTGGTTCTACAAAGTATTGACTCAGGGGGGCTGAATACCTTTGCACGCGACACTTTTCAGTTTTTGATTTGTAAAAAAATTTGAAATCCATGTATCATTTTCCTTCCACTTCACAATTATGCACCACTTTGTGTTGGTCAATCACATAAAATCCCAATAAAATACATTTACGTTTGTGGTTGTAACGTGACAAAATGTGGAAAAGTTCAAGGGGTATGAAAACCTTTGCAAGCCACTGTATATCTTAGATAAGCAACTCCTACCTCAACAAGAACCTCGTTCCACTACAGTTCGCCTACCGTCACAACAGGTCAACGGAGGATGCAATCTCACTCGCTCTCCACTCCGCACTGGACCACTTGGACAATAAAAACACTTACGTCAGGCTGTTGTTTATAGACTACAGCTCGGCGTTCAATACTATCATTCCTTCCAAGCCGGTTACCAAACTCTCGGAACTGGGTCTCTGCGCATCCCTCTGCAATTGGATCCTCGACTTCCTCAGCCACAGTCCACAGTCCACAGTATGTTCAAATCCCAGTTGTTGTAAGTGCAGGGTTTTAGGCCACTTTTGTCCTCAATTGTTGTGGCTTTTGTGGGTTTACTGTGGCTTCCTCTGGGTTGAAGCAAAAACAGTAATTTCTGAAGACAGTCTCTTCGACTCGTTACACTTTCACCAGAAATGACTGTTACCGCGGCTTTCTCTGACCACCGAGCCATTCATTATTACAGTGCAAGATATGATCAGTCTTGGACAAATCTTCATGTGGCCTAGTCATTGGGACATTATCGAACTACCATCCTTGCACTCAATGATGCAGTGGTATATTTGCTGCCTTGCAGTGCAGAGAGACCCGGGTTTGATCTTGACTAAGGGTGATGCTTGTACAGATGTTGTAAGTTCTCCCCGTGACCTGTGTGGGCTTTCTCCAGGCTTTTTTCAAATTGGCTTCTGTGAATAGTCCCTAGTGTGTAGGATAGAACTAGTGTATGGGGATTGCTTGTTGGCGTGGACGCGGTGGGCTGAAGGGCCTGTTTCCACGATGTATCTCTAAACTAAACTAAAATCAACAGGGTTTACAGACTGTCAGAATCCGACATCAAACTGCTATATGACCCTTGGTGAGGCCTGACCTCTCTTTGACCCTTACACCAAGATATGACCAACTTTCACACTGTTGTAAGTGCATTTCAGTAACTCATGCTGCTTATTCTAGTCAGAGGTGGATTTGCCCCACGTTGGGCTATAAATCAATCTGCCGTCAGGATTGATGGTCAGAGAGAGAGTCTCGGTATTAACTTCCCAGAGGAAGGTAGTCCTACAATTGGACTGTTTCATTAGTTTATTACCACGTGTACTGAGCTGCAGTGAAAAGCATTTTGTTGTGTGCTATCCAGTCAGTGGAAAGACTATACATCATTACAATCAGGCCGTCCACAGATACATGATAAAGGGAATAACGTGAGACCACACCTGGAGTATTGCGTACAGTTTTGGTCTCCTAATCTGAGGAAGGACATTCTTGCCATAGAGGGAGTACAGAGAAGGTTCACCAGACTGATTCCTGGGATGTCAGGACTTTCATATGAGGAAAGACTGGATAGACACGGCTTGTACTCGCTGGAATTTAGAAGATTGAGGGGGGATCTTATAGAAACTTACAAAATTCTTAAGGGGTTGGACAGGCTAAATGCAGGAAGATTGTTCCCGATGTTGGGGAAGTCCAGAACAAGGGGTCACAGTTTAAGGATAAAGGGGAAATCTTTTAGGACTGAGATGAGAAAAACATTTTTTACGCAGAGAGTGGTGAATCTGTGGAATTCTCTGCCACAGAATGTAGTTGAGGCCAGTTCATTGGCTATATTTAAGAGGAAGTTAGATGTGGCCCTTGTGGCTAAAGCGATCAGGGGGTATGGAGAGAAAGCAGGTACAGGATACTGAGTTGGATGATCAGCCATGATCATATTGAATGGCGGTGCAGGCTCGAAGGGCCGAATGGCCTACTCCTGCACCTATTTTCTATGTTTCTATGTTTGGTGCAAAATAAAGTCCAGTAAATTCCCATTAAAGATAGTCCGAGGGTCTCCAATAGGGTAGATGGGAGGTCAGAACCGCACTCTAGTTAGTGAGAGGATGTTCAGTTGTCTTATAACAGCTGGGACGAAACTGTCCCTGAATCTGGAGGGGTACGTTTTCAAACTTGCGAACCTCTTGCCTGATGGGAGTGGGGAGAAGAGGCAGTGGCTGGGGTGAGACTGGTCCTTGATTCTGCTGCTGGCCTTGCTGAGGCAGCGTGAAGTCTAGATGGAGTCAATGGAAATAATGGATTAGATGGTTTCCTGAATTCACTTGACTCCGATACATTCACAATTGCCATCAATGCCGTTGGATTTAATATGACTGCTTAAAGATTAATGTCATGAAGTGTCTGTTAATGGCTATATCTGACTTTACTTGCACTTCTGTGGGTTTTGGGAACATGCCACAGAAATATTGGCTTGTTCCAAAACAAACTTGCCTCGTGGTCTGCATTAGTGTCGGGAGAGACCCGGGACTTGATCTGGGATTCGTGGAGGAAAAGGAGGTTAAAAGACAGAGACACAGATCAGACTCCCCACCATCAATTCCATCTACACTTTGTGCTGCCTCGGGAAAGCAGCCAACACATTCAAAGACGTCCTAACCTGGCCATTCCTCCTTTTCTCCACTCCCGTCTGGCAGAAGGGACAGATGTTTTAAAGCATGCACCACCAGACTCAGAAACAGCTTCTGCCCCTCTGTCATCAGGCTACTGAATGGTCCTTCCATAAGATAGAATGTAGTCCTGTTCATCCAACGTACCTCATTACAGACATTAGACTTTTTTCTCTGTAACTGTGGGTGGAACAGTGGCACAGATGGTAGTGGCACTGCCTCACAGTGCCAGGGACCCGGGTTCTATCCTGACCTCTGGTGCTGTCTATGTGTGGAGTTTGCATGTTCTTCCTGTGACCGCGTCCTGTGGGTTTCCTCTGGGTGCACCGGTTTCCTCCCACGTCCCAAAGACGTGGGTTTGTAGGTTAATTGCTCCTCTGTAAATTGCCACTAGTGTTTACAGACTGCATGATAACATAGAAGGTAGACAAAAATGCTGGAGAAACTCAGCAGGTGAGGCAGCATCTATGGAGCGAAGGAAATAGGCAACGTTTCGGGTCGAAACCCTTCTTCAGTCTGAACAAGGGTCTCGACCCGAAACGTTGCCTATTTCCTTCGCTCCATAGATGCTGCCTCACCTGCTGAGTTTCTCCAGCATTTTTGTCTACCTTCGATTTTCCAGCATCTGTAGTTCCTTCTTAAACTTAAGATAACATAGAACCAGTATGATGGGGTCGGCGTGGACTCGGTGGGCCGAAGGGCCTTTTTTCCATGTTGTATCTCCATGCACTATGTTGGGAGAGGAGGGGGGATTGGGGACATTCAGAAGGTGATGGGAAAATGCGGATCCTATTCCCAGGTTACGATTCCCAAGTTCCAGATTTAAATTTGGAGAACTCGCTGACTTGGCATGCATCTTTGAACAATGAGACCTAATTTCTTGAGCTAAGCTCTGGAGTACTGTTGTACATGAATTCCTGTCATTGCATTGTCATCTCAGACTTCTAATGAATAGCACATGCAAAATTGCCTAGTTATATCTGTGGCATGGAGGGATGGCATATGGAAGCCATCGCAACCAGTTTTTCTTCATGCAGTAATGGTTTGTGTAATACTAAAAGTTAACTTTCTGCTGCTCCTTATTATCTGGCACAGTTGTTCCAAGTTTGAAGAAGAGTTCCGACCCAAAATGTCACCAATTCCCTTTCTCCAGAGCAGTTGCCTGACCTGTTGACTTGTTCCAGCATTTTATGTCTGTCTTCAGTATAAACCAGCATCCACAATTCCATCACCATCTTGCAACTTGCAAACGTACTTTAGTGAATTAAGATTATTTAACTCTAACGAAGCCACAATTCTGACCAGAAACCTGACACCAGGAACTGCAGATGCTGGAATCATGCATCTTACACAAAGTGTAATCACACGAATTACAGATGGGGATGAGTCAGAAGTGAGATCGACCGACTGACCAAATGGTGCCAGCACAACAACCTGGCTCTCAACATCAGTAAGACCAAGGAACTGATTGTGGACTTTGGCAGGGGAAGAATGAGGACCCACAATCCTGTTCACATCAATGGGACGATGGTGGAGTGGGTCAAATTCCTGGGCGTGCACATTTCCGAAGATCTTTCCTGGACACCGATGCTATTATAAAGAAGGCACATCAGCTTCCTGGTGTCAGGAAGGCACATAAAGAAGGCACATCAGCTTCCTGGTCTACTTCCTGAGAAGATTATGGAGATTCGGCATGTCGAAGAGGATTCTCCTAAACCTCTACAGGTGCACGGTAGAGAGCATTCTGACTGGTTGCATCGTGGCCTGGTTCGGCAACTCGAACGTCCAGGAGCGTAAAAGACTACAAAAGGTGGTGACCACTCCCTGGTACAAGAGTCAAATTCATAGCAGACACCTCCAGTTCTTTAACCCCATCTGTAGTGTAATTAATTAACTAGTATCTATTTAACTTTCTGCTGTTCCTTATTATCTGTCACAGTTGTTCCCAGTCTGAAGAAGTGTTCCGACCTGAAATGTCACCAATTCCTTTTCTCCAGAGAAGCTGCCTGACCTGTTGACTTGCTCCATCATTTTATGTCTATCTTCAGTATAAACCAGCTTCTGCAATTTCTTCCCACAAGGTGACATTCTTGCAGCATCACAACAGACCTGTACGCACAATCCTCATAAATAACTTAATTTAAAAATCCATTGAATTAAGTAAAGAAACATCATTAGTGCTAAAAGCCTGAAGTCCTTGGTGCAACCACGACAGTTTATACTTCACAGCTTAGTTAATGTTGTGTAGTGTTAAAGAGCCTGGAGCTGTTGGGAAGAAGCTGTTTTTGAGCCTGGTGGTCATGGTTTTCAGATTCGTGTACCACCTTCCCGATGGCAGGAGTGAAATCAGAGTGTGGCCAGGGTAGTGTGGGTCTCTGATGATGCTGGCTGCCTTTATGATGCAGCGCCTCCTGTAGATCCCTTAGATGGTGGGGAGGTCAGTACCCGTGATGGACCAGGCAGTGTTCACCACTTTTTGCAATCGTTCCTGGGTGTTCAAGTTGCCGATCCAGGCCGTGGTGCACCCAGTCACGATCTTCCCTACTGTACACCTGCAGAGATTCAAGTGAGAATTGGTTGCACACTGAATATTATATCTTATATTAAGATCTGGCTGCCTTTTTAAGGCGGTGTTTCCTGTAGATCCCTTCGATGGTGGTAAGGTCAGTATCCGCAGTGTCTACCGTGGCCATTCTTTGTGTGGTGCTTATATTTTCTTTTAGCTGTGTAGATTAATGAACTTGTATAATCATGTGATGAAACACTTTATTGAAAACTTGATCTGTTACTCTTTTAATTCCCTCCGTATTGTCCTGTCCCCCCCACTCCAGAGGGCCGCTGCCATTTCTGCCACCGTTAGTGATGACAACAAGATCACGGTGTCGCTCCAGCCGCAAGACGTGACAAACGGATCCTCCCTGTATTACGTGAAGATCACGCAGTCCATTAACCTGACCAGCTACAAGCTCCAGTTCGAGGACTTCAACCACACCCTCCCTCCTCCCGTGGTCTTCAACGCCTCCTACCATGGCATCTACTACTTGGTCACTCTCCTGACCGGAAGCTCAAAGTCAACCGTTAAGCCAGTGCACTTGGTGGCTGTGTTAACAAGTAAGCCGTTATTATGCTCCTCACCAAGTTAACGTTCATCGAATCACTCACAGATGCAGCTTTATCTCCACAGAGTCAATGCCGACCATCGATCTCCGGTTCACACTAGTTCTATGTTATCCCACTTTCTCATCCACTCCCTACACACTAGGAGCAATTTTGCAGAGGGCCAACTAACCTACAAACCCGGACATCTTTGGGAGCTTTGAGGAATCCGGGGAACTTGGAGGAAACCCACACGGTCAGCGGGAGAACGTGCAAACCCCACACAGCCAGCAGCTGCGGGCATATGAGACTAACATGGATGGGGAACCTTAGTCGGCATGGAGGAGATGGGGCGATTGGTCTGATTTTGTGAGGTGTGACTCCAGTGTGCTACCTTGAACATTGCAGGTAGAGATAACTCTTACCAAGGCAACACTGGAGAGGCACAGTGGCGCAGCTGGTAAAGCCGCTGCCTCACCCGGGTTCAATCCTGACCTCGGGTGCTGTCTGTGTGCGGAGTTTGTACCAAAGAGACTCACAACATGCTGGAGTAACTCAGCAGGTCAGGCGGCATTTTGGGGAAAAAAAGATG
Organism: Malacoraja senta; assembly: GCA_038087875.1. Classification (NCBI taxonomy): domain Eukaryota; kingdom Metazoa; phylum Chordata; class Chondrichthyes; order Rajiformes; family Rajidae; genus Malacoraja; species Malacoraja senta. The sequence goes on from CM075985.1 coordinate 29,913,988, forward strand.
GGTGATATCTCGGGTTGGGACCCTTCTTCAGTTTGTACGTTCTCCCTGTGACCGCCTGGGTTTCCTCCAGGTGCTCCGGTTTCCTCTCACATCCCAAAGATAAGCGGGTTTGTAGGTTAATTGCCCTCTGGTAAATTGTTCCCAGTGTGTAGGAAGGGGATGAAAAAGTGTGGTAACATGGAACTAATGTGAACGGATGATCAATGGTCGGCATTGGCTTGGTGGGCTGAAGGGCCTGTTTCCATGCTGCATCTTTCAATCAAAATCAACATTCTGATTTACTGGCTAACCTTAAATGACATTTTCTCTATAATACACGTTAAATCCCAGAGGACATTTATAATTAAAAGCACCTCGTTCACTTCAAATCTTGTCAAGGACTTCAAATATCGAACTGATTTACTGGTTGGTAGCTTGTCAGCTGGCAGCTAAAATGTTGGTACGTTCATTGGCTTTGTTTCATGAACAAAATGTTGCATTAACGTGCGTGAAGGAACTGCAGATGCTGGTTTATAACAAACTTAAATACAAAATACTGGATTAACTCAGCGGGTCAGGCAATATCTCTGATGCTGAAGAGCTCTATGATGTGCAACAAAGAAAGCTTGAGATGATTTGATTGTAGCAGGTGAATGAACAGGACATTGATAAATCACTCCTTCACCAACTCATGGGGTAGCCAAATAAAAGTAGCAACCATTTAATTAGTCATGATCCAACAATAATTAACTATTATACCTACTCCATTTGGTAGTTAATCAATCACCAGATCTCGTGGACAGAAACATAGACAATAGGTGCAGGAGTAGGCCATTCAGCCCTTCGAGCCAGCACCACCATTCAATATGATCATGGCTGATCATCCAACTCAGTATCCCGTACCTGCCCTCTCTCCATACCCCCTGATCCCTTTAGCCACAAGGGCCACATCTAACTCCCTCTTAAATATAGCCAATGAACTGGCCTCAACTACCTTCTGTGGCAGAGAATTCCAGAGATTCACCACTCTCTGTGTAAAAAATGTTTTTCTCATCTCAGTCCTAAAAGATTTCCCCTTTATCCTTAAACTGTGACCCCTTGTTCTGGACCCCTTGTTCCGGACAACGGAGAGATGAGTGTGTGACCAGGATGGTGTGGGTCTTTGATGATGTTGGCAGCCTTTTTGAGGCAGCGACTGCGATAGATCCCCTCGATGGTGGGGAGGTCAGAGCCAGTGATGGACTGGGCAGTGGTCACAACTTTCTGCATTCTTTTCTCCCTCTGGACGTTCAAGTTGCCGAACCAGGCCACGATACAGCCAGTCAGTATGCTCTCTACTGTGCATCTGTAGAAGTTTGAGAGAGTCCTCCTTGACATATCGACTCTCTCGGGACCCTCTTTTCAGGAAGTAGAGTACATAGCTCATCAGGAATTTATTTAGTTGCTAATGGTTTGTGATTAAATGTGACAACAAATGTATTTGGGGGAAAAAAATCGAAATAAAATATTGGCAATTACTTATAATGGAACTACTTATCCAGAGTGGTTCCAGAGACAAAATCTATACATTGATATTGGCGAGCGTTAATGTCGGGAATGATTGATAGGAATACAAAAAAGGTCTGGATCTAGAGACTTCTTCCATCTCCACCTTTAAGTGACCCGTAGCTCATAGAACAATACAGCACAGGAACAGGCCCTTCAGCCAAGACCTACTTGTATCTGCCTGTACAGAATCCATATCCCTCCATTCCATCCATCTCCCTGTCGCTGTCCAAAACCCTCTTAAATGCCACTGGTATATCTGCCTCCACCACCACACCTGGAACTGCGTTCCCACCACAATCCGTGTAAAAAGAAAACTTGCCCAACACGTACATGTTCATAAGTGTTAGGAGCAGAATTGGACCATTCGGCCCATCAAGTCCACTCCGCCATTCAATCATGGCTGATCTATCTCTCCCTCCAAACCCCATTCTCCTGCCTTCTCCCCGTAACCCCTGACACCCGTACTGATCAAGGTCAGTAAATTTTCTTGTTTTCTAATATCTCCTCAAAACGTTGCCCCTGTTTAAGGTCAACGTTTGAATTGTTGTGCTAATATAATATTGCTCTGTATTATTCGTCAAAGAATTCAAACTGCAAACTTATGGTTTATAATCTATTTCCATGGAGATAGATCACAGAACAGTACAGCACAGAGTCAGGCCCTTCAGCCCACAACATCTGTGCCGAACATGATGACAAGACCAACTCTTATCTTTTTTTGTAAACCAGTGTAGTTCCTTGTGTCTACATTGTTCTTGACGCCGATAGTCTCCACAAAAGGCATCTCGTTCTTCCTTGTCGCTTGCACTAAAGTATTCTATCTGTAACCGGAACTTTCTCTGTTTGCTAGAACCACTTCCCGTCAACAGTGTGGCAATCTACGACTTCAAACAGTCCCCGCAAACCGGGGTCCTCTTCGATATTCAGTACCCGAGGCAAGCCACCAATTTTTTCTCAAGGTTAAAGATAAGCTACTTTGAAGGCAGCCATTATCGATCATCTCTCCATAAAGGTAAGACGCGTCGGCTGAGTGGATAATGTCTAATTCCCAGCCCTAAGTGACATTTACATCCTTGTTCCTGGTGGAGTCATACAGTTCTATGTTGGGCAATAGACCCTTTGACCCAACTTGTCCATGTCAACCAAGATGCTCTATCTAAACTGGTCCCATGTACCTGTGTTTGGTCCATATCCCTCTCAATCTTTCCTATCCATGGACCTGTCCAAGTATCTTTTAATGGTACATGGATAGGAAAGGTGTAGAGGGATATGAACCAAACATGAGCAGGTGGGACTAGCTTAGATGCGGTACTTTGGTAGGCAGGACAAGTTGGGCTGAAGGGCCTGTTTCTGTGTTGTATGACTCTGTGAATGTCAGTATTAATACTTGTCTCAGCTACCACTTCTGGCAACTCCTGTCTGAAAAAGTTGCCCCTTGGGTACCCGTTAAATCTTTCCCCTCTCACCTTAAACCTTTGTCCTCTGCAGCTTATTTTCCCCTACCCTGGGGGGAAAGACGATGCATTCACTCTATTTACCTCCCTCATGGTAGATAATTCCATTTCGTTTTCCATGTATTTAAAAATACATTCACGCCTAGAATTTGTGTTTTAAGTTGTGGGCGGCACAGTGGCGCAGCGGTGGAGCTGCTGCCTTACAGCGCCAGAGACCCGGGTTCAATCCTGACTATGGGCGCAGTCTGTATGGAGTTTGTACGTTCTCCCTGTGACCACGTGGGTTTTCTCTGGGTGCTCCGGTTTCCTCCCACACTCCAAAGACGTACTGGATTGTTAGTTAAATAGCTTCGGTAAAGTTATGGAACATAGAATGCAGGACAGTACAGCACGGGAACAGGCCCTTCGGCCCACCTTGTCCGTGCCGAACACGATGCCTAATTAAACTAATCACCTCCGCCTGCACGTGATCCATATCCCTCTATTCTCTGCCTATCTAAAACCCTCTTATATATCACCATCACATCTATCTCTACCCACTACCCCTGGCAGTGCATTCCAGGCACCCGCCACCCTCTGTTTAAAAAAAATCCTCACCCCACATTCAAGTCACAAACAAATGTAAAACAATTTTAAAAAGCAGGGTAGACAAAAATGCTGGAGAAACTTAGCGGGTGAGGCAGCATTTATGGAGCGAAGGAAATAAGTTCATAGGTTCCTAAGTTCTAGGAGCAGAATTAGGCCATTCGGCCCATCAAGTCTACTCTACCATTTGATCATGGCTGATCTATCTTTCCCTCTCAACCCCATTCTCCTGCCTTCACCCCATGAACCCTGGTATAACACCCTTACTAATCAATAATCTGTCAATCTCAACCTTAAAAATATCCATTGACTTGGCCTTCACAGCCTTATGCGGCAATGAATTCCACACATTTATCACCCTCTAACTAAAGCCTGCATGAGACAAACATTTTATTTGTTAGCTGCATTAAGGTGTCAGACCCGCTACACGCTAGAGGCAGGAAACATGTTCCCGATGTTGGGGGAGTCCAGAACCAGGGACCACTGTTTAAGAATAAGGGGTAAGCCATTTAGAACAGAGATGAGGAAACACTTTTTCACACACAGAGTTGTGAGTCTGTGGAATTCTCTGCCTCAGAGGGCAGTGGAGGCCGGTTCTCTGGATACTTTCAAGAGAGAGCTAGATAGGGCTCTTAAAGATAGTGGAGTCAGGGGATATGGGGAGAAGGCAGGAACGGGGTACTGATTGTGGATGATCAGCCATGATCACATTGAATGGCGGTGCTGGCTTGATGTGCCGAATGGCCTACTCCTGCACCTATTATCTATTGTCTAAGGATCTAAAAAGTGCCATATTTTGTAGCAACATTAAAGCAGGCCTGAGGTTCACTCCAAAGCTGTGTAACATCCCAGAAGAATGGGGATTTCAGTTACAAGATCGCAGGAGGGGGGAGTCAAGGGTTTCCCTGTGTAACGGTGTACTGTGTCAATTTCCATGTTGGTCTGTGCAGAGTTCTCGCCACTGCCAACATTTGGCCAAGCAGCCGCAATCTTGGCAGCTGATGGTTGAAGGCAGCAAGCCTCCTGCAACAAGGGAGTTTTGTTACTGAATTAATGGTCACTACAGGCGTGTGGAGGTGAATGGGGGAGTGATCGAAAAAGACACAAAGTGCTGGAGTAACTCAGCGGCTCAGGCAGCATCTCTGGAGAACAATGATAGGTGACATTTCAGGTCGGGACCCTTCTTCTCTGACAGAAGAAGGGTCCTGACCCGAAACATCACCTATCCATGTTCTCCAGAGATGCTGCCTGACGAGCTGAGTTACTCCAGCACTTTGTGTCCCTTTTTTAAAAGGCAAAACATTACCGTGCTGTTCATTAAGCCACTGTGAACCACTTTTGGTCCCTTTGTAAACCTGTGTATATATTCACAGCCTTTATTAACTAACTCTATTGTGTTGGTTTCCCTTGAACAGATTTTCTGAAAGGCAAGTTAATTTTCAACACTTGGTTACCGGGCACATGTTACAGTAACATCACAGTGCAACTGGTGGGAGAGGCTAATGTTAATAAAGTTCCACTAATGGAGTACAGCGATGTGGGGCATGAACCGAAACATCATCGGACAGGTAAAAACTCCTCTTCTGTGCCTCTCCGAGACATGACTCCCAGATTGCAAGGAAAGTAGATGTGGCTCTTTGGGCTAACGGAATGAGTTAGATATAGCTCTTAGGGCTAATGGACTCAAGGGATATGGGGAGAAAGCAGGAACAGGGTACTGATTTTGGATGATCAGCCATGTTCATATTGAATGGTGGTGCTGGCTCGAAGGGCCGAATGGCCTACTCCTGACCCATTTTCTATGTTTCCAAGGTAGGTAGTTATTGGGCAAATTATGGTGGATTTAAGAAAGTTCAAAAGAGTTGCCGGGATGTATTGCTGAGGTTTTATAAGGCGCTGATCAGACCACATTTGGAGTATTGTGAGCAGTTTTGGGCCCCATATCTGAGGAGGGATGTGCTGGCGTTGGAGAGGGTCCAGAGGAGGTTTAGGAGAATGATGGAGGTAGGGGCTTTGGTGAAAGTTCGCAGCGGGTAGTTCTGGCTGAATTGTGTACTCTGATCTGACTGCACCATTCCTGGCCTGAGCTGCCATTTGGAATTCTAACTGGGGGTAGTTGAATTGTTCAGAGATACAGTGTGTAAATAGGCCCTTCGTCCCACCGAATGCACAATGACCAGTGAGTACCTGCACACTAGTTCTGTCCTACAGGCTAGGGGCAATTTACCTGCAAACCAACTCATCTTTGAAATGTGGGGGAAAACCGGGGCAACTGGAGAAAACCCACGTGGTCACAGGGAGAACATGCAAATTCCACACAGGCAGCTCCCGTAGTCAGGATTGAACCTGCATCTCTGGCGCTGTCAGGCAGCAATTCTACTGCTGCACCACCATGCTGCCCTTCTGTAAAATGAAAGCTTGGTGTCATCATTAATAACCAGGCTAAATAGTGCCCTGAGCTTTTCATGTCAAGGTGAACAGCTCCTGGTTACTTCACATGGTGTGGGGTAAGTCATGCCAGCAAGGCCAGTCTTTACTGACCATCCAGGCCATGCCCTGAGAAGATGAAGTGAAGCTACCGTCTTGTATTGCTGCAGCCTTTCCACTGAAGGTCTTTCCATATGCTGTTTATAGAGTTATAAAGCTGTACAGCATGGAAACAGTCCCTTTGGCCCATCTTGCCCATGCTGACCAAGTTGGTATTTTGGGCTAGTCCCATTTGCCTGTATTTGGCCCATATTCCTCCACACAACTTCCTATTCCCATCAGTCTGAGGAAGGGTCCCGACCCAAAACGTTGCCCATCTATGTCCTCAAGAGATGCTGCCTGTCCCGCTGAGTTACTCCTGCGCTTTGAGTTCTACGAAGAGAGAGAGTTAGATTTAGCTCCTAGGGCTGACAGAATCAAGGGATATGGGGAGAAAGCAGGAACGGGGTACTGATTTTGGATGATCAGCCATGATCATATTGCATGGCGGTGCTGGCTCGTAGGACCGAATGGTCTACTCCTGCACCTATTTTCTATGTTTCTATGTTACTCCAATCCATATATCTGTCTAAACTTGTCCATACATCTGAACATTTGGAGTAATGTTCAAAATACGTTGCATTTGAAATGTATCTGCTTCTATAGCTTCCTCTGGATGCTCATTACAGATACTATCTCCACTCAGAGTGGAAAGGTTGCCCCTGAGATCCCTCTTAAACCTTTGCCCTCTCACCTATAGCCTTTGGCTTTGGAATCTCCTACCACAGGAGAAAGATGGTGGACTTTATCCATGCCCCTCATGATCTTGTAGATGTTGTTGAGCAAGCGGTGCCAGGATTTTGCGATGGTGAGTGAATAGAGAACATAGAACAGCACGGGAGCAGGCCCTTCAGCCCACGTTGTCTGTGCCGAGCGTGATGCCAAGAATGTTGATATGTTTCCACGTGAGGACCTTTCAAAGTGAGGTTTGTGACATGGAGAACCTCTCGTCAAATTGAGAGTGTATAGAGGTTAAGATGTTGAGTCAGGAAGGCAGGGTTTGATTCTGTTGAGTTCTTCATCAGTGAGGAAACTTGTCATACTCTTGACTCTTGTCGACTCTTGACTGTATTCTCCCTCGACAGTTCCCTATCCCCCGAGCAACGTGTCGATGAAGATAATGTATGGAAGAAGCCAGCCTAGTAGCGAGCATCCTGCTGGACATGACCAGTCTTCCCTCAACGCCAACAGTACAGTGGCCGAGGGAAGTAACGCCATTGATACCGAGTTCAACGATCTTGCCACCACCGAACCGGTCATGTGGGGAAGCCATAGGTTGTCTGGAAAGCCAGCCGGCTGGGCACGGGAGCTGCAACCAGACAACAAAGAGACCTCGGGCAGTGGAAGTGATTACTTGGATATAATGAAAGAGGATTCACAGCATATTGTTTACACCAACACCGACACTCTGAGCTCTGTAGCCAACCTGGAGCCAGTTTGGCTTGTACTCGAGTGGTTGCCTCCAAAACCACCTACAACCCTCGATGGCTTCAACATTTATATCCAGAGGCAAGGTAAGCTCAAACTGCCAACACTGCTGTTGTCAAATGCCAGCAGTATAGTACATTAGAGCTACAGCGTGGGAACGGGCCCTTCGACCCATCCAGTCCACACCCACCAACGATCACCCATTCACACAAGTTCTATGTTACCCCAACTTGCCAACATTTGGCCCATGTCCCTCCAAGCCATTGCTGTCCATATATCCGTCCAAATGTTTGTTTGGAGATACAGCATAGAAACAAACCCTTCGGCCCACGGAGCCCATGCCAGCCATCGATCACCCATTCACACTAGTTCTGCGTTTACTCGTTCACTCTTTCTTACCCACTTGCTACGCACTAGGGGTGATTTACAGAGGTCCAATTAACCTACAAACCTGCATGTCTTTGGAACGTGGGAGGAAACCGGAGCAACCGGAGGAAACCCACGCAGACACAGGGAGAATGATCAAACTCCACAGAGACAGCTCCGCTCCCGAGGTCAGGATTAAACTCGGGTGTCTGGCACTGTGAGGCAGCAGTCCTACCCACTGCGGCATTATGCCGCACTGTGTTTATGTTCAACTCTAAACATGTGACTTGGACAACAAACTGAGACTAACACTTCAACACAAGGGCTAAGAGCTGTAGCACTGATGGAGGTGCTGATCGTTTACTGACATGTCTGACTGAAATTCAAAAGTTTCCTGGAATGGTGCATCCTGAATTTGTTTTAAATCGGCTCTACTTGACTTTGTCGAAATGTAACTTTGAGATAAAGTTGGTGTTTATGTCCCATTGCTCAATGGTGTTTGTTTTCCCCTTTAAACTCCTAAAGGGCCTGTCCCACTTTCACGAGTTATTCACGAATTCTCCCGAGTTTTCACCTTGATTCAAACTCGCAGAATGTTCGTAACGAGTCCGTAGGAGTTCGTAGATATATCGTAGCGGCTCGTTATGCCAGCCGTAGGTACTCGTGGCATCAGGTATGTCGGGACTTTTATTCCAGCCCGATAAAAAATGTCCACGAGTAAAAAAATGGCCAGGATGAAAGAATTTACAACTTTTTACTCGTAAGGAGGGCATGGAAATAGTCGTGGGAATTTGTAGACATACTCGTAGGAGTTCGTGAACATAGTCGTAGAAGGTCGTAGGAGTTCGTAGATCACCACCATCTTGATTTTTTTTTAGGTCCTTTAAACTGGGCAGAGGCTTTGAATTAAGTCGTGAAAGTGGGACAGGCCCTTAAGATTGCAGAAGAATTTTGAACGAAAATGAACCGAAAATGCAGTATCAACTATTGCAAAGATTCACCATTTTTCACACTGACGCTCGTTTTAAACTCTTGCGCTCCCCCGCAGGGCAGGCTGCTGATGTATATCGACTGGAAAATACCAGTTATGTATTTGAGCTGGAGCTCAGGGACTCGGGGAGGTACGATGTGAACGTGACCACTGTCAGCTCTGTGGGTGCCTGTCGGACCAGAGAGGGCCCATTCAAGAAACGCTTGACGTTCTACCTCAGTAAGTATCTTCCGTCAGTTTGGAGCTGGAGAACCGAGAGACAGCCTGTTCATCCCGGGTGGCTGTCTGCACATCGCCATTCCTGGTATGAAGATCAGTAATTGAAGATCAGTAACTTCAGTCTGAAGAAGGGGCTCGACCCGAAACGTCACCCATTCCTATTCAGATATGTTGCCTGTCCCGCTGGGTTACTCCACCATTTTGTGTCTATCTTCGGCTTAAACCAGCATCTGCAGTTCCGTCCAACAATAGTAATTGAATGCCTCTCTGCCGTGTGTCCGCTTCTGTACTGGACCCTGTGTTTGATGTCCTGTTCATCTCAGACCCACGAGTGTGCTTGAAACCCAAGATGTGTTGATGATCAAAGATAGAAACAAAATGCTGGAGTAACTCAGCAGGACAGTTATGGAGAGAGGGAATGGGTTGCAGCATCTGTGGTCCCATCCCAGAGATGCTGCCTGTCCCGCTGAGTTACTGCAGCTTTTTGTGTCTATCTTCGGTTTAAACCAGCAGCTCCAGTTCCTTCATACCCATGTGTTGATGATCAGTGGGTCTCTGTTCCGCAGTTCGATCCAAACCTTACCCACTTAAATTGTGGCATGTGGTAACATTGTGACTCTCTGCGTTCACCCAGTCTTCCTGTCTTCTTAATTTCCTCCTTTTATTTGTCCTTTTTCATCTTGTTATAGATTAATTTCCTTTTTATTGACTTTTCTTTTAGTTTAGAATAGAGATACAGCGTGGAAACAGGCCCTTCCTCCCACCATGTCCATGCCAACCAGCAATCCCTGCATACTAACACTATCCTACACACACTAGGGACAATCAACAACTTTTACCAAGCCAATAAGCCTACGTCTTTCGAGTGTGGATGGAAACTAGAAATCTCAGAGAAAACCCATGCAAGTCACGGGGAGAATGTACAAACTCCGTACAGACTGCACCCGGGTCTCTGCAGCTTTAAGGCAGCAACTCTACCGCTGCACCACCATGCCGCTTAACACAACATATGTCTGTGCCGAACATGATGCCAAGACTATCCCTTCTCTGCCTGCACATTACCCATATCCCTCCATTCCAGTCTATGGAATTCTCTGCCTCAGAGGGCGGTGGAGGCCTGTTCTCTGGATGCTTTCAAGAGAGAGCTAGATAGGGCTCTTAAAAATAGCGGTCAGGGGATATGGGGAGAAGGCAGGAACGGGGTACTGATTGGGGATGATCAGCCATGATCACATTGAATGGCGGTGCTGGCTCGAAGGGCCAAATGGCCTACTCCTGCACCTATTGTCTATTGTCTATTGTCTATTGTCCCCTGCATATCCATGTGGCTATCCAAAAGGACACACAGTGCTGGAGTAACTCAGCGGTTCAGGCAGCATCTCTGGAGAACACGGATAGGTGACATTACGGGTATGGACCCTTCTTCAGTCTAGGGAACTGATGCGCTACAATGCTAAATGGAGATCTCCAGGGATATTGCCTGACCCGCTGAGTTATTCCAACACTTTGTGCCCTTTTGTGTAAACCAGCATCTGCAGTTCCTTGTATCTACACATGCCTATCCAAATGCCTTTTAGTCATATTTATCAATACTTTGTGCTTGGCTTTAGAGTGCAGAGTTTCCAAGTTTACAGATGACACGGAACTTAAAGGCACGCCAACACCTCTACTACTTTAGAAGACTTAGGAGGTTTGGTGTGTTCTCAGCAACTTCTACAAATACACCATGGAAAGCATTTTATCGGGATGCATCACAGCATGAAATTGCAGAGAATTATGGAAGCAGCCCAGACCATCACACAAACCAACCTCCCTTCCATAGACTCCAATCACACTTCACACTGCCTCGGCAAAGCCACCAGTATAATCAAGGACCAGTCTCGCCCTGGTCACTCCCTCTTCTCCCCTCTCCCATCAGGCAAGAGGTATAGAAGTGTGTAAATGCACACCATCAGATTCAGGGACAGTTTCTTCCCAGCTGTTATGAGGCCACTGAACCATCCTATCACCAACTAGAGAGCGGTCCTGTCCTCGCTCGTTGGAGACCCTCGGACTGTCTTTAATCAGACTTTAAATTGCACTAAATGTTATTCCCTTTATCATGTATCTGTACACGGTGGATGGCTCCATTCTAATCATGTATAGCCTTTTTGCTGACTGGATAGCACGCAACAAAAGCTTTTCATTGTACCTCAGTACATGTGACGATAAACTAAATTAAACTTGGTGATTGTTTAGGAAGGATGACAGCAAACTTCGAAGAGATGGAGCAAGGTTGGTGGAATGGGCAGCTCAGTGGCAAATGAAGTTTACCGCTGTGAAGTGTTCCATCTTGGCAGGGACAATGAGGAGAGAGGGCATGAAGGGGAAGGCACACTTTTGAAAGTTGCTGACCAGAGAAACTTTTCAGAGACTTGAAAGTTGCAAGATGGTGCCAGACGGCAGCAACTCTCTGCCGCTCCAGAAGAGGATCTAAGTTAACTTTTTTTAATGGTTCAATGGGACTTTAATATCATGTGTACCGAGGTACACAAATACCTTCTGTGCATGCAGTTCATTAAAAAATCTTACCATTCACAGGCACAATCAGACTTTAGTGCAAGTGTGTAGCAAGAGAAGGTTTCGCTGTCTGGTGACATTTTGTATGATTCAAGTCCAAACTTGTTTAAAATGCATAGTCTTTTTATGTATGATTGTACGTTTTTGGACTTTAGAGATATAGCGCGGAAGTAGGCCCTTCGGCCCAACTAGTCTGCACCAACCAGCCGTCACCCCGTAAAATAACACTATGGCTACAAGCTGAGGCTAAGTTATAATTTTACTGAAGTTAGTTAACCTGTGAAGCTGCACCTGGAGGAAACCCACACAGTTACGGGGAGCATGGTACAAAGTCCGTACAGACAGCACCCGTAGTCAGGATTCAACCCGGGTCTCTGGCGTTGTAAGGCAGCAACTCTACCGCTGCACCACCGTGTCGCCCTTTCCTGTGCAGAATGTTTTTAATAGCACACAATAGGATAGTAATAACAAGGAACAGCAGATGAGGGTTTATACAAAAAGATACAAAGTGCTGGAGTAACTCAGCAGGTCAGGCAGCATCACTGAAGAACATATTTAGGTGATGTTTTTCGGGTCGGGACACTTCTTCAGACTGGTTGTAGGGTGGCGGAGAAAGCTGGGAGAAAGGTCCCAACTCGGAACATCACCTATCCATGTTCTCCAGAGATGCTACCTGACCCGCTGAGTTACTCCAGCACTTTGTGCCTTTTTATACGGTTTTATGCTGCCTCTCCAAATTGTCTCCCCATAGGAATGTTTTACTTTTCTTTTAAGGTCCTTCTGGGAAATGGTTTAAGGAGGTGACTGAAAGGCCTGGCAGTGTTGCGGTGAAGGTGATGAACTCCATGACGGCCCTCGTCTCCTGGACCCAGTCACCGGGCACCAGCTACGATGGAGTCGTGTCGGTCGTATCCCTCTCCTGTCGACACCAAGCAGAAGGGCAGAGAATCGAATCGCTTTACTGCTCAAAGGTATTGAGGTGCACAAGCTTGAGGAACCAAGTGAGATGTGACCACACATTGTGTCATAGACGCGTAGAGTCTGACAGCGTGGAAACAGGCCCTTCAGCCCAACTTGCCCACACCAACCAACATGCCCCATCTACACTAGTCCCACCTGCGTGTGTTTGGCCCAGATCCCTCTCAACCTGTCCTATCTGTGTACCTGTCCAAATGCTTCTTAAACGTAAATAGTCCCTGCCTCCATTACCTCCTCCAGCAACTTATTCCATACATCCATCACCCATTGTGTGAAAAAGTTGAAATTCCTATAAAATCTTCCCGCCTTCACCTTAAACCTATGTCCTCTGGTTCTCGATTACCCTACTCCGGGCAAGAGACTGTGCGTCCACCCGATCTATTCCTCTCGTGTTGCGAAAATATTCATTGACCAGGGGATTTAAATGTGAAGGACACGCGGATCGAGTTACACTGTACCTTAATTGGTGCACGTGGCAAACTGACCTTTCAACCTTTGATCTCCTTCATTGTAGAGTTGTACAGCAGGGAAACAGGCCCTTCAGCCCACCTTGCCCATGACGACCAAGCTGCTCCATCTACACTAGTCCCACCTGCTCGCGTTTGCCCCATATCCCTCAAAACCTTTCCTGTCCATGTCCCTGTCCAAATGTCTTTTCAATGTTGTTATTGTACCTGCTTTTGGGTTCGATCCAATTTTGTTTCCATGTACAATGAGTTTGTTGTGTTACAGTGGTAAAAATGATCATTCATCAGATACTTGGACATTATCTCTAATTAAATGAATCCAAAAATAAAAAGCCAGCAACATTCATTTAGGGTGGCACGTTGGCGCAGCGGTAGGGTCACTGCCTCAGAGCGCCAGAGACCCAGGTTCGACCCTGACATCGGGTGCTGTCTGGGTGGAGTTTGCATATTCTCCCTTTGACCTCGTGGGATTCCTCCGGGTGCTCCGGTTTCCTCCCACATCCCAAAGATGTGCGGGTGGGGTTTGTAGTTAATTGCCCTTGTGTGGAGGGAGGGTGATGCGAAAGTGGCCTCACAATGTGTGAACGGGTGATTGGTGGTTGGCGGCGACTCGGGTGGCCGAAGAACTTGTTTTCCACGCTGTATCTCTAAACTAAACTCAGCCTTGTGTAGTGGCCTTTCAGTTTGTGGAGATTTAGTTTAGTTTAGAGATACAGCACGGAAACAGGCCCTTCGGCCCACCAAGTCCGTACCGACCAGCGATCCCCGCACACTAGGGGTAATTTTATATTCATACCAAGCCAATTATCCTACAAACCTGTACGCTTTTGGGTGTGGGAGAAAACCAAAAAAACTCGGAGTAACCCACGCAGGTCACGGGGAGAACGTACAAACTCCGTATGGACATCACCCGTAGTCAGGATCAAACCCGGTCTCTGGCGCTGTGAGGCAGCAACTCTACCGCTGCACCACCGTGCCGCCCTGTACTCTGCTTTGTCTTTTGCCGAGCTCGTCTCCTATCCCACCGCCACCTACTGATGGGGGGGGGGGGCGTGTGGTGTGGAATGTCGGGTCCATGCGGAGAAACGTTCCACAGTCAGGGAGCTGGTAACGTGTTTCTGTTTGGTTTTTCAAACAGGTAAACCTGAGTGGGAACATCATTGACAACCTGATGCCTGGGGCACACTACCAGGTGACGGTCTACCTGAGGAATGGCCCATCCGTCGGACCCCCGTCTCGCCCCGTCACCTTTGGCTTGAGTGAGTATCTGGGAGGTTGCAACCTTCACATTCCCACTTCCCTGCTGGAGTTGAAGTGGGCAGGCACGGTGGCGCAGCGGTAGAGTTGCTGCCTCACAGCTCCGGAGACCCGGGTTCGATCCTGACTACAGGTGCTGTCTGGACAGAGGTTGGAAAGACTTGGATTGCTTTCTCTGGAACTCCAGGGGTTATGCCGAGAATTGATAAAAAGTATTTTTTTATTTTTTTTTAATTTTTTATTTTTTATTTTTATTTATTAGAAGTACATTACATTACAACCACATACATTAGTACTCGTCATTTATATCTCTTACAATTAATGTACTCATTTATTTTTTACACTAGAAAAGGAAAAGATTGAAAGAAAGAAGAAAGTGAAAAAGTGAAAGTGTAGGAAATGTGACAACAAAAAAGGACGAAGACCCTATAAGAGCAAAATTAAAAACAAAAGAAAAAGAGTTAAGAAATAGACCCTAGGATGAGAAAGAGAAAGAGAAAGAGGAAAAGAGAGAAACAAATATTTTTATGAGCATTACGTAAATGGGACATACCAACTCTTCAACTATCATCCCCCCTTACCTGACCTCAATTTTTTTTTTTAAGTACTTTTGCACCCTATGTTTGTAATAATTCTATAAATGCAGACCACGTCAGGTGGAAGTGATCTGGTTTACCTGCTAGGAGGAGTCTTATCTCTTCTAGGTGTAATGTTTCAAACATATTTGAAATCCATATATTTATAGTTGGTATTGGAGCCTTCTTCCAAAATTTTAGAATTAGCTTTTTTCAGTTATTAACCCATAGTCCATTAGTTTCTTTTGAAACACATTTAGTTCTGGACCATCTTCCGTTTATACCGAAGATAATCCATTCTGCTTTGGGTATCAGTCTTGTTTTAAATAACTTTGTAAAGATTTAAAAAATTTCATTCCAAAATTTTGAATTTTTGTACAGAAAACGAATGAGTAGCTTCTTGGGATTGACATTTATCACAAATAGATGATACATTTGGGAAACTTTTATGAATTTTAGTTTTCGAATAAATATAATCTATGTAAAATTTTAAATTGTATTAAAGTGTGTCTTACATTAATCGAGCATTTATGCACGTTTAATAAGTATTCATTCCAACTTTCCTTTGAAATTTTAATAGCTAACTCTTGTTCCCAGTCTCTTCTGATACCCTCCGTAGATGGTATTTGTACATTTAAGATAATATTATACAAATATGATATTAAGTTGCTGATTCCGCTTTTATCTGCATTGCCTCGTCCAATACATCTACTGGGTTATTATAATGATCTTTTGTATATTTTTTCAAATAGTCACATATTTGAAAATATTTAAAATATTGATTATTTCCGAGTTTATATTTTATTTGTAATTGTTGAAATGAAAGTAATTTTCCAGTTTCATACAAGTCACCAAGCGTTTTAATTCCTAGTCTATCCCATTTGTGTATAAGCTTTATCTATAATAGAAGGATTAAACGATGGGTTATTGACTATAGGTAATAAAAGTGATACATTTCTTAATTTTAAATTTTGTTTTATTTGTTTCCAAATTCGGATTGTACTATGAATAATTGGGTTCTTATTATAATTTATGTTTTTCAATTTCATTACAATCCAGTCCACTTGCTGGGCGGAGTTATCCATCAGTTGAATCATATTTTTAATATTTACTGACCAATAATAATACATAAAATTAGGTAGTGCTAAACCCCCTAATACTTTAGGTTTATTCAGATGAGTTTTTTGTATTCTATGTGATTTATAGTCCCATATAAAATTAGTGATATCTGAGTCGAGTTTTTTAAAAAACTTCTTTGGTAAGTATATAGGAATTGATTGAAATAGGTATAAAATTTGTGGTAAAAAGATCATTTTTATTGCGTTTATTCGGCCTATTAAAGACATCGGGAGCGTTTTCCAGAATTTAATTAGTGTGTTTAATTTATTAAGTAGGGGGTCAAAATTTGCCCTAAACATACCTTGATATGGTCTGGTAATTTCGATTCCCAAATATTTAAATTTTCTGTAGCTATTTTAAAAGGAATTTTAAAAGATGTGTTGAATCTTTCGGTTTTATTGACATAATTTCACTTTTATTCCAATTTATTCTATATCCAGAAAAAGATCCAAAGTCTTCAATTAAATTTAATATATTTGGTATAGTGATTTGAGGTTTTGTAAAGTACAGTAATATATCATCCGCGTATAAAGATATTTTATTATATGTCTTTAGTATTATATCCATGGATATCAGGGTTGTATTCTAATTTTTTTCTGCTAGCGGTTCAACAATGAGAGCAAACAGCTGTGGTGATAATGAGCATCCTTGTCTATTTCCCCTTGATAGTTGGAATTTTGAGGATAATATGTTATTAGTTAGTATTCTAGCTGTAGGTTTGTTATATAGTAACTTGATCCATAGAATAAAATTCTCCCCCGTTGAAATTTTTGTAATACTTTGTCCATATATATTCCATTCTACTTGATCAAATGCTTTTTCAGCATCCAGCGAAATAATTGATAATTCTTGATCTTCAGATTTGTGTGAGTGCATTATGTTGAGTAGACGTCTCAATATTGTTAGATGAGTATCTCTTAGGGATAAACCCTGTCTGATCTGGTTTATTAATTTACTAATGTATTTACTTAATCTTCTAGCTAATGTTTTCGCTAATATTTGATAAAAGTATATAAAATTATGAGAGGCATAGATCGGGTAGATAGTCAGACCATTTCACCCAGGATGGAAATGTCAAGACTAGAGGACACAGCTTTAAGGTGAGAGGGGCAAAGTTTAAGGGAAATGTGTGGGGCAAGTTTTTTGATGCTGAGGGTGGTGGGTGCCTGGATCGCGCTGCCAGGGGTGGTGGTGGAGGCAGATACAATAGTGGTATTTAAGAGGCTTTTAGACAAGCAGACGGATATGGAGGGATATGGATCATGTGAGATTAGTTCTCCTGGCACCATATTCAGCATGGACATTGTGGGCTGAAGTGTCTGTTCCCGTGCTGCACTGTTCTATTCTTTATGGGTTGTCGCTGGAATGGATCATTGTAAAAATCCAATCCCATTTGCCTTGGGTGTGACTCTCGTCCTGAAGTCTGTATTTTTAATCTTGTTACATGTGGGACAAGATTAGCTACAAGTGGTAATAATATTTAATTAATGGACCTACGTTCTTCAACTTCATGCTGAAAGTTACTTTGCGGTAATTTTCTGGATTTCCCATTTCTGCGTTGTGTTCCCAATTGCACGGTGGTGCCGTGGTAGTGTTGCTGCCTCACATCGCAAAAAAACCTAGGTTCGATCCTGACCTCGAGCACTGTCTGTGTACAGTTTGCACTCTCTCTCAGTGACCGCGTGGGTTTTCTCCGGGTGCTCCGGTTTCCTCCTACATCCCAAAGACGTGCGGGTTTGTCGGTTAACTGGCCTCTGTAAATTGCCCCGAGTGTGCAGAGAGTGGAGGAGAAAGTGGGATAACACAGAACTAGTGTGACCGCGTGGGTTTCCTCCAGGTGCTCCGGTTTCCTCCCACATTCCAAAGACGTGCAGGTTTGTAGCTTAATTGGCTTCTGTAAATTGTAATGTCCCTAGCGTGTAGGATAGTGGCAGTGTATAGGTTGATCTCTGGTTAGCGTGGACCTGGTGGGCCGAAGGGCCTGTTTCTACACTATCTTATACCATATAGTCATTCAGCAAGGAAACAGGCCTTTTACCTATTCTACCAGATGCCCTTCACCTGCCCACATTTGGCCCTTGTCCCTCTAAACCTTTCCTATCCATGTACCTGCCCACGTGTCTTTTAAATGCTGTGATAGTTCTTGGCTCAACTACCTCCTCTGGCAGCTTGTTCTATGTACACACCACCCTCCATGTGAAAAAGTCGCCCCTTAGGTTTCTACTAAACCCTTCCCCTCTCACCTTAAACCTATGCCCTCCTGTTCTTGATTCCTTTAGTCTGGGTAAAAGACTCCCTGCATTCACTCTATCTATTCCTCCCATCGTTTTATAAAACCCCTCATCCTCCTGCGCTCCTAGGAAAAGAATGAAAGCAGATTTCATGTGCAAAGAGAGAATAAATAGGTGGATTACAAGGAAATGAGAGGTAGTGGGATGGCTCTGCAAGGAGCTAGTATGACCCCAATGGGCTGAATGGTCTCCTGTATCCTACTTGGTGGCTATATCTGCAACTGGCATGCAAAGTTTTTAGGAAAGTCCCATATTATAATCCAAGTGGTAAAGCTGCTGCCCACAGCGCCAGAGACCCGGGATCGATCCTGAACTCGGGTGCTGTCTGTGAGGATTTTTCACGTTCTCCCTGTCCGTTCGCTCGTGTGTAGCTCGCTGTTGGCTTCTGTCGTCGTCCAACATGTTGACAGAATTGTCGCCTGACGCGTCACAGAGTGCATGGCGTCGTCGCTTCCAGGGATCGCCACGAGGAGGCTTCTGTCATGATCCCTGTGACCACGTGGGTTTCCTCCGGGTGCTCCGTTTTTCCTCCCACATCCCAAAGGCGTGCGAGTTTGTAGGTTAATTGGCCCCCTGTATATTGGCCCTATTGCTTAGGGAGTGGACAGTGGGATAACATAAAACTACTGTGAACGGGTGATCGATGGTCAGCATGGACTCAGTCGGCTGAAGGGCCTCTATCTTTCAAACAATCAATATGGGAATGAAGAAGCACAAACCGAAAATAATTAGTTGGATTGTCAAGCAAATTGTAAAGGGCCTGTCCCACTGTACGAGGTAATTCAAGAGTTCTACTGAGTTCTCCCCTGATTCGAGCTCGTGTAATGTACGTAGCGGGTACATAGCGGCTCGTACGAGTAAAAAGTAATACTTTTTTTCATCACGAGTATTTTTTTACTCGTGGACATTTTTTGCAGTGTTGAAAAAAACGTCACGAGTTTACCGGATTTCCCGAGTACCTACCGTTACTCGTACGAGCCGCTACGTGACATCCACGAGCTCCCACGTACCCGCTGCGTACATTACACGAGCTCGAATTAGGGGAGAACGCAGGAGAACTCTTGAATTACCTCGTACAGTGGGACAGGCCCTTAAGTGTCTAGAACAGTAGGTAAATGTCTGAAAGGAAACAAATTGTGTTTAGGATTTGAACCATTAGAACTGCTCTTGATTCTGTCCATCCAATCGAAGGGTCTGTAGAAGGGTCTCGACCCAAAGCATCACCTATTCCTTTTCTCCAGAGATGCTACCTGACCCACCGAATTAATCCAGCTTTTTGTGTGTATGTTTGGTTTAAACCAGCATCTGCAGTTCCTTCCCACACATCCAAAATTACTGTTCCCATATCCAATGCTGGAAAGTTGCTGCTTACAAATTTCATTTATTTAATCCATGTGGTGCACAATGCCATCTCCAGTTGTATAAAAGTAAAATCCTATCCCAATTCTTCACTCTGGCTGATAAATCTTGATACCAGCCCAAAGACTAGATATCTGCCACTGAAGCCAACACACAGAGTTGGAGACACAAGTAACTGCTGGAATCTTGAGCATAACGCAAAGTGTTGGAGGAACTCGGTGGGTCAGGCAGTATCTGTGGAGGGAATGGACAGACAACATTTTGGATCGTGGCCCTTCTTCAGACACAGCTCAGTCTGAAGAAGGGCCTCGACCTGAAACATCATCTATTCCTTTTCTGCAGACAAAGAGCCATCCGGGTCTGAATGTGTAGAGTTTTCAGCTGTCCAATGAGAGCAACACACAATTAACATAGAAACATAGAAAATAGGTGCAGGAGTAGGCCATTCAGCCCTTTGAGCCAGCACCACCATTCAATATAATTATGGCTGATCATCTAAAATCAGTACCCCGTTCCTGCTTTCTCCCCATATCCCTTGATTCCGTTAGCCTTAAGAGCTAAATCTAACTCTCTAGTTAGACATCGGTCGCCTTCAGTTAGAATGTTACTGTTGTACAAGACGCTGGTGAGGCCGCACTTGGAGTACTGTGTTGTTTTTGACACTTGCTATAAGAATATGTCATTAATGTGGAAAGAGTGCAGAGAAGATTTATGAGGATGTTGTCGGGACCTGAAGGGAGAGGTTGGGCAGGCGAGGACTTTATTCCTTGGAGCGCAGGAGGGAGAGGGTAATCTTCTAGAGGTGTGTAAGATCATGAGGGGAAGAGGTGGGGTGAATGGACAGAGCCTTTTACCCAGAGCAGGGGGGCACAGGAACTAGAGGGCACAGGTTTAGGATGAGAGGAAAAGGATTTCATATGAATGTGAGGGGCAACCTTTTCACATAGTGGGTGGAGAGTATATGGAACGAGCTGCCAGAGGAAGTAGTTGAGAAGGGTATTATAAGAGCATTTAATGGCACTGGAAAGATAGACACAAAATGCTGGAGTAACTCAGCGAGTCAGGCAGCATCTCTGGAGAAAATGAACAGGTGATGTTTTGGGTTGAGCTCCTTCATCAGACCTTATGCAGACTTTAAAGGCACTTGGACAGGTACATAGGTAGGGAATGTTTAGAGGGATATGGGCCAAACGCGGGGAAATGGGACTAGCTTCGATGGGGCATCTTGGTGGGTATGAACAAGTTGGGCCAAGGGGCCTGTCCCCAGACCCTATGTGATCTGTCAAGATGATTAACAGTGCTTCCGTGAGAAGACTTTCTAAAGTCACGCTGGTGTAATTTCCGGACGTGTTTTCCCGTCCACAGACCCATCGGGAGTGAAGAAGCTGCGGCTGTATCCGCTGGGGCCGACGGCAGTGGTCCTGAGCTGGGGCAGACCTTACTCCGTGGTCTTCCGAAAGTACCTTGTGGAGATGTACCACCACGACCCAAAGAACCAGAAGTCTAAGTGGAGAACCATTCAAGATATTCCATTCACAAGTGCCTTAACAACCTCCATGGTAACTCGGCAAGTCTGGGCAGGGGGTGATTATTATGGGAAGGACGATGTTGCCTTCCTTGATGATTGGGTTTATCAAATGGACGTGTGCCTGTGTTAAATGGGTGCGGATGTGTACAGGCTGTTTGCAGAAGATTTGCATTCCACTACAGTCAAAGGAGTGAGAATTCTTGGGTCTGAAAAAGGGTCTCGACCTGAAACGTCACCCATTCCTTCTCCATATAACCATATAACCATATAACCATAACAGCACGGAAACAGGCCATCTCGGCCCTTCAAGTCCGTGCCGAACATTTTTTAAAAAAATTTTTTTTTAATTTTTATTTTTTTAAATTAAAAATAAATACTTCCCCCTAGTCCCATCTACCTGCACTCAGACCATAACCCTCCATTCCTTTCCCGTCCATATACCCATCCAATCTATTTTTAAAGGATAACATCGAACCTGCCTCCACCACTTCCACTGGAAGCTCATTCCACACAGCTACCACTCTCTGAGTAAAGAAGTTCCCCCTAATGTTCCCCCTAAACTTATGTCCCTTAATTCTCAAGTCATGTCCCCTTGTTTGAATCTTCCCTACTCTCAATGGGAACAGCTTATCCACGTCCACTCTGTCTAACCCGCTCATAATTTTAAAGTCCCCTCTTAACCTTCTGCGCTCTAAAGAATAAAGACCTAACTTGTTCAACCTTTCTCTGTAACTTAGTTGCTGAAACCCAGGCAACATTCTAGTAAATCTCCTCTGTACTCTCTCTATTTTGTTGACATCCTTCCTATAATTAGGCGACCAAAATTGTACTCCATACTCCAGAATTGGCCTCACCAATGCCTTGTACAATTTTAACATTACATCCCAACTTCTATATTCAATGCTCTGATTTATAAAGGCCAGCACACCAAAAGCTTTCTTTACCACCCTATCTACATGAGATTCCACCTTCAGGGAACTATGCACAGTTATTCCTAGATCCCTCTGTTCAACTGCATTCCTCAATTCGCTACCATTTACCGTGTACGTCCTATTTTGATTTGTCCTGCCGAGATGTAGCACCTCACATTTGTCAGCATTAAACTCCATCTGCCATCTTTCAGCCCACTCTTCCAAATGGCCTAAATCTCTCTGTAGACTTTGAAAATCTACTTCATTATCCACAACACCACCTATCTTAGTATCATCTGCATACTTACTAATCCAATTTTCCACACCATCATCCAGATCATTGATGTACATGACAAACAACAGTGGACCCAACACAGACCCCTGAGGCACCCCACTAGTCACCGGCCTCCAACCTGACAAACAGCCATCCACCATTACTCTCTGGCATCTCCCATTCAGCCACTGTTGAATCCATCTTGCTACTCCACCATTAATACCCAACAATTGAATCTTCTTTACCAACCTTCCATGAGGAACCTTGTCAAAGGCCTTACTGAAGTCCATATAGACAACATCCACTGCTTTACCCTCATCAATTTCCCTAGTAACCTCTTCGAAAAATTCAAGAAGATTAGTCAAGCATGACCTTCCAGGCACAAATCCATGTTGACTGTTCCTAATCAGACCCTGCTTATCCAGATGCTTATATATATTATCTTTAAGTATCCTTTCCATTAATTTGCCCACCACTGACGTCAAACTAACAGGTCTATAATTGCTAGGTTTACTCTTCGAACCCTTTTTAAACAACGGAACAACATGCGCAGTACGCCAATCCTCCGGCACTATTCCCGTTTCTAATGACATTTGAAATATTTCTGTCATAGCCCCTGCTATTTCTACACTAACTTCCCTCAATGTCCTAGGGAATATCCTGTCAGGACCTGGAGACTTATCCGTTTTCATATTTTTCAAAAGTGTCCGCACCTCCTCTTCTTTGAATCTCACAGTTTCCATTGCTACTCTGCTCGTTTCCCTTACCTCACATAATTCCATATCCTTCTCCTCCGTGAATACCGAAGAAAAGAAATTGTTCAATATCTCCCCCATCTCTTTGGGCTCTGCAGATAGCTGTCCACTCTGACTCTCTAATGGACCAATTTTATTCCTTGTTATCCTTTTGCTATTAATATAGCTGTAGAAACCCTTTGGATTTACTTTCACCTTACTTGCCAAAGCAACCTCATATCTTCTTTTAGCTTTTCTAATTTCTTTCTTAATATTCTTTTTACATTCTTTATACTCCTCAAGCACCTCATTTACTCCATGCTGCCTATAATTATTGTAGATCTCTCTCTTTTTCTGAACCGTGTCCAATTTCCCTTGAAAACCATGGCTCTTTCCATTTTTTACTATTTCCTTTCAACCGAACAGGGACATAAAGATTCTGTACTCTTAAAATTTCACCCTTAAATGTCCTCCATTTTTCTTCTACATCCTTCCCATAAAACAACATGTCCCAATTCACTCCTTTTAAATCCTTTCGCATCTCCTCAAAGTTAGCCTTTCTCCAAACAAAAATCTCAACCCTAGGTCCAGTTCTGACCCTCTCCATAATTATTTTGAAACTAATGGTATTGTGATCACTGGTTCCGAACTGTTCCGCAACGCATACCTCTGCCACCTGACCCGTCTCATTTCCTAACAGGAGGTCCAGCACTGCCCCTTCTCTAGTAGGTACCTCTATGTATTGCTGCAAAAAACTATCTTGCACACATTTTACAAACTCCAAACCATCCAGCCCTTTTACAGAATGTGTTTCCCAGTCTATGTGTGGAAAATTGAAATCTCCCACAATCACTACCTTGTGCTTACTACTAATATCTGCTATCTCCTTACATATTTGCTCTTCCAATTCTCGCTCCCCATTTGGCGGTCTATAATACACCCCTATAAGTGTTGCTACACCTTTCCGATTTCTCAGTTCCACCCAAATAGCCTCCCTAGACGAGCCCTCTAATCTATCCTGCCAAAGCACTGCTGTAATATCTTCCTTGACAAGCAATGCAACACCCCCACCTCTTGCCCCTCCAATTCTATCACCCCTGAAGCAACGAAATCCTGGAATATTTATTTGCCAATCACAGCCCTCCTGCAACCATGTTTCACTGATCGCCACAACATCATACTTCCAGGTGTCAATCCAGGCTCTAAGCTCATCCACCTTTCTTATAATGCTCCTAGCATTAAAATATACACATTTAAGAAACCCACCACCACTTATTCTCTGTTTATTATCTTTTTCTTCTTTCTCCCCTACATTTTGGGTCCGAGTGCTTCCCTTCTCTGCCTCCTGCCTCCCACATTTTCCACTAGCTTTCTCTATTTGAGTCCCTCCCCCCAACCGTTCTAGTTTAAAGTCTCCCCAGTAGCCTTTGCAAATCTCCCCGCCAGGATATTGGTCCCCCTCGGGTTCAAGTGCAACCCGTCCTTTCTGTACAGGTCACACCTTCCCCAAAAGAGGTCCCAATGATCCAGAAATTTGAATCCCTGCCCGCTGCACCAGTTCCTCAGCCACGCATTTATCCTCCACCTCACTCCATTCCTACTCTCACCGTCGCGTGGCACAGGTAGTAATCCTGAGATTGTTACCTTTGTAGTCCTTCTCCTTAACTCTCCTCCCAACTCCCTAAATTCTCCTTTCAAGACCTCTTCTCTTTTTCTACCTATGTCATTGGTACCTATATGTACCACAACCTCAGGCTCCTCTCCCTCCGATTTCAGGATATCTTGGACGCGTTCAGACACATCCCTGACCCTGGCACCAGGGAGGCAAACTACCATCCGGGTCTCCTGACTGCGTCCACAGAATCGCCTATCCGACCCCCTAACCATAGAGTCCCCTATTACTATTGCCCTCCTCTTCTTTTCCCTACCCTTCTGAGCAATAGGGCTGGTCTCTGTGCCGGAGGCCCGGCCGCTGTTGCTACCCGCAGGAAGGCTGTCCCCCCTCAACAGTACTCAAACAGGAGTACTTATTTTCAAGGTGTACAGCCACT
>CM075985.1:29939386-30034622 GCA_038087875.1 Malacoraja senta
TATGCAGCGATGTACAGTGAAGAACTTGCTTCCAGTTCCCCCCTCCTCCCCCTTTCCCACAGTCAGTCTGAAGAAGAGTCACGATCCGAAGCATCACCTATTCATTTCCTCTAGAGATGCTGCCAGACCCGCAGAGTTACTCCAGCATTTTGTGTCTATCTTTGGTATAAACCAGCATCTGCAGTTCCTTTTTATTACATGTTTTTATGCTATTCAATCAGATCAGATAATCCCATACATTAATACAATCAACTACAATAGGTAGAGCAAAGGGAAAGATACAGAGTGCAGAATGTAGTTCTCAGCATTGTAGCGCATCAGATCCAGAGACAAAGTCCAATGTCCACAATGGGGTAGAGGTGAATCGGACAGTACCGTAGCTTATGGAGGGAGTATTCAGAAGCCTGATAGCAGAGGGGAAGATGTTGTTCCTGAGTCTGCTGGTGCGTTGCATTGAAGCTTCTGTACTTTCTGCCGGACGGGAGCGGGGGGGGAAATGACCGAGGTGGGAGTTTAACACCCTGACATGCGCCGGCGTTTGAGGTTGCGGTGTAGCCGTGGTCTCCCGGTTCTCGGTGACGTGCCGCTGTGTTTGGTTGCCAGATGGTGACGGAGCTACAACCCGCCTCTCGCTACGAGTTCCGCGTGACCATGGTGTCGTGGGGAGAACCGGAACACAGCTGCTGTGACAGATCCGTGGCCACCTACATGACAGGTAGGCACATCACCGTCACAGGTAGCATCGGGGACCCGGGGTGGAGGGCACTGCTTCAAGGAGTCCCGTGCAACCTGTTTCTCTCGCGGTTCACAGACCCGCCAGACACTTTTTTTCGGGCTGGAAGAGTCTGTGTTCCACGTCTAGATGGAGTGTGTGAAAGTTGCAGCCACTGTTCCAATACCTAAAGGGGCTGCTCCTTGCCGTAACACCCACCAACCTCATCTTTGGAGACCCTGTGCGTAGGGGAGAGGGTTGGGCTGATGTCCTGGTTGGCTTGCTCCTAGGCCAAGCTGGCCATCCGCGAGTCACGACGCCAGGCGGAAGAGGGCTCTGCCCAAGCCGGCTGCCTGCCCCTTTTCTGGGGTTACGTCCGCGCCCGGGTGGTACTAGAGAGGGGCTACGCACTGTCCACGGGCGCCCTGGGGGATTTCTGGGACCACTGGGCACCACGGCGGGTGGAATACATCCTTGACAAGGATTGTAATATAGTTTAAGAGTGTAACATTTGGGAATATTTGTTTAGATAATTGGGTTGGCTTTGTATGCTATTGTTTTGCATTGCATATATTACAATAATTGATTACAGTTAATTTGGTTTAAATAGAAACAGGTAGCACTGTTGTATGCACTCCCCCATAGCCAGGGCTGATGCAACGCAATGAATGAATTAGGCATCTCTGTTTGCGTTATGCAGCTATAAATAAGTATATCATCATTTTTAGACACAAAAAAGCTGGAGTAACCCAGCAAATCAGTTAGCATCTCTGGAGAAAAGGAATAGGTCGAGACCCTGCCTCAGACTGAGAGTCAGGGGAAAGGGAAACTAGATACAAAGAACAAATGAATGAAAGGTATGGAAAGAGCAAATCGAAGCCAGCACCGATGATCTAGGAAAGGTGGAGCCCACAATGGTCCATTGTTGGCTGTGGGAAAAGTTGATGACGATGGGATACGTACAGTGAAACTGAGCAGGACGACAGTGGAACTAGTAGGGGCAGCGACCCCTCTTCAGACTGGGAGTCAGGGGAGGCCCTTCCGTAGAACATTACAGCACAGGATTCCTCCATTCTCTGCATATCCACGTGCCTGTCTAAAAGCCTCTTAAACACCACTGTCATATCACCACGTTTTGCAGTCGTGGCAACATTGTCGTAAATCTTCCCTGCACTCAGTGCAGCTTGATCAAAGTTGTCTGTGGGAGTACTCTGCCTGTTACACGGCTTAGCACTGATAGAAAATCCATGCCCATGTATTGAAAAGCAGAGCACAGACAATTTACAGCTGGGTCGAAGCCAGAGCCGTCTGGCTGAATCGTGAGCTAAGATCCAGCTGGTTTACTGATATCAGGTGCCCCCTAGTGACGATGATGCAAGGAACTGCAGAGGCTGGGATCTTGAGAATAACTCAAAGTGCTGGAGGAACTCAATGGGACACAGAATCTTCAGCCCAACTTGTCCATCTATGCTAGTCCCACCTGCCCACATTTGGTCCAAATCCCTCTAAAAACTTTCCTATCCATGTACCTGTCCAAATGTCTTTTAAATGGTGTTGTTGGTCAGCCAGCATCGATGCTGTACTGTTCTATGTGGAGGGAATGGACAGGTTGGGATCCTTCTTCAGACTGATGGTGTGGAGTCCGGGGGGGGGAAAGCTGGAAAAGGGAGGTCAGGGCAAAGCCTGTCAAGTGATCGCTAGAGAGGTTCTTCTCCCACCTCCCCCTACAATCAGAAGGGTTCTGACCCGAAACGTTACCTATTCTGTTCTCCACAGATGCCGCTGAGTTACTCCAACACTAAAGGGCCTGTCCCACTTTCACCACCTAATTCACGACCTTTTTTACTCGTGGACATTTTTCATCATGTTGAAAAACACCCCGACCTACTTGATTCCATGAGTACCTACGACTAGCATCACGGCCGGCTACGACCTCCTACGACCTCGTGACGACCATGCTGCGAGTATGAGTGAAGGGCAAGCTCGGCAGAGGTCGTGAAAGAGGGACAGGCCCTTTAGTGTCCTTTTACAGCAGAGTCGCTTGGTTTTGGTGAGCTTTTGTGACAGCGTGAGGCCATTGGGATAACGTCATTCACTGCCTCCCCGTCTAAAACGTTCTGTTCTACTCTCTGATCCCCACAGCCCCGCTCGCTCCAGAGATCACCTGGCTGGAGTATTCCAAGGACGTTCTGTCGGTCAGCTGGCGGTATGGTAACGCCACAACTGGGACATCGGACTCAACACTCCCGTACTGGCTGGTGATGGCAGTCGGACGCAGGATCATCAAGAAAAGCGTGAGTAGAAACTCACTGACGCGTGGTGAAAGCAAGTTGGAACTTAGAACATTTACAAGATGGCGCCCAACACGGGCGACTATTTGCGTGCGAGTCACAGAAGCAGATCTACAATCTCATATTACAACCGCTCCACACTCTTAAATCTCTACCCCCACAGCAACATTTCTTCCTTTAACTATGATCTTCTTAACCTCCTCCCGGTCTTTGTGGCTTTACCTTGCACTAAACGTTGTTCCCTTATCATGTATCTATACACTGTAAATGGATCGACTGTAATCATGTATTGTCTTTCTGCTGACTGGTTAGCACACAACGAAAAAGCTTTTTACTGTACCTCGGTACACGTGACAATAAACAAAACAAAATGTTTTAATGAGTTATAGAAGTTAGAAGTTATAATATAGTACCAAACACGATGCCAAGACCATTACTTATCTACCTGCATATAATCCATATCCTTCCATTCCCGACCATATGCCAACCAAAAGTTTTTTAAATGCCACTAACACTTCAACCACCATAAAAACCTGCCCTGCACATCTCCTTTCAAATGGGCCACTCTCACCTTAAAGTTATGCTAATCTAGTATTTGATTTTTCCATCCTGTTAAAAAGGTGCTGACTGTCTACCCTATCTATGCCTCTCGTAATTGTACATGCTTCTGTCAGGTTTCTCTGCAATCTCCAACATAGAAACATAGACAATAGGTGCAGGAGGAGGCCATCTGGCCCTTCGAGCCAGCACCGCCATTCATCGTGATCATGGCTGATCATCCACAATCAGTAACCCGTGAGTGCCTGCCTTATCCCCATATCCCGTGATTCCGCTAGCCTCTAGAGCTCTACCTAACTCTCTTTTAAAATCATCCAGTGAATTGGCCTCCACTGCCTTCTGTGGCAGAGAATTCCACAGATTCATAACTCTCTGGGCGATTCACAACTCTCTGGGTTTTCCAGGGAAAACAATCCAAGTCTGTCCAACCTCTCCCTGTAGCTGATACCCCCGAATCTAATCATCATTCTGGTAAACCTCTGCACCCTCGCCAAAGCCTCCACATCCTTCCTGTAATGGGGCGACCAGAACTTCACACACTGCTCTAAATGTGGCCTAACCAAAGTCCTCTCCAGCTGCATCGTGACTTCCTGAATCTTATAGTCAATGCCCCAACCGATAAAATCAAGAATGCCATACACCTTCTTTACCATTCTGTCCACATGTGTTGCCACTTTCAGGGAGTTATGGACTTAGACCTCAAGATCTCTCTGTACATCAAAGCTGTTAAGGGTCACGCCATTAATTGTATATTTACCCCCTGCATTGGACCTCCAAAACTGCAACAGCGCTCAGATTAAACTCCATCTGCCATTTCTCTGCCCATTTCCATAGTTGATCTGTATCCCGCTGTGTACTTTGACAGCCTTCCTCACAGTCACTGACCCCAGCTATCTTGGTGTTAACTGCAAACTCAGTGACCGACCCGCCTGATCATAACCACACCCTTCCATTCACTGCCGAAGCCAAAGCTGATGTGGTTTAGTGAGTGTGTTGTTCACTACAGGTGCCGCACAGTGTCATGACCACTCTGCTCCGACTGCCTCCTGGGGACATTTACAACATCACTGTGGTGGCCTACACAGAAGGCAGCAGTAACGCCTCTGCACCACGAATCATTCAGCTCCGTGAGTGATTCTTCTGTTTCCGTTGCTTTCTATCCTTTGTCTTCAGACTCGCGTTAAATTAGGGGGAAAAAGGAGTAACTCAGCGGGTCAGGCAGCATCTCTGGAGGACATGGCTGGGTGACGCTTGAAGAAAGATCTCAACCCAAAACATCACCTATCCATGTTCTCTAGAGATGCTGCCTGGCCTGCTGAGTTACTCCAGCACTTTGTGCTTTTTTATTTGTAAACCAGCATCTGCAGTTCCATGTGTCACCTTTTCCCCCTTAAATTATTTGAAGACGCGCGAGGTGCAGATGCTGGAATCATGATCAACAGGCAGAGTGCTGGAGAAGCTCAGCTGGTCATGCAGCATCTGCTGAAGAAGTTGTGACAACCCAAAAAGCATCTGTCCATTCCCTCCACAGATGCTGCCTGACCCGCTGAGTTCTTCCAGCTCTTTGTGTTTTGATTAAAACCTGTGTGTTATTTTGCCTCCAAATGCTCAAAAACCACATCGACCTTTGTGAAGTTGTATTGTTGAGTAAATGATTATTATTAATGATTTATATAGATCAGCCATCAATGAATGGCGGAGAGGACTCGATGGGCCGAATGGCCTAATTCTTCTCCTAAAACGTATGAGCGTGAACGTTATTAGATGTTATTGGACACATGATGTGTTGAAAACGCAGCAACTATTTAATGGCAGTGTCTGCTTCTGTTCTGCTTTACAGCCTTTGTATAAATTGAGGAAATGTTGGAGATGAGATTGCATTGACAAGTAAACTGAAAGTATTATACATTAGTCTGCTATTTCTGGTTTTAGTATCTTGCAGTTTACTAGTCTGACATGGAATGAAGTTATAGATTATAATTAAGAGCAGACTGTTCCCCTTGTTTTACCTCAAGTGGGTGTGACTGAAACAGAAAACATCAAAACTGCCCGTGATTCACACAAGTGGTGCATTCAGACCAGGTCAGAGATCCAATGGTATAGAGTCATAGTCATACAGCACGGACACAGGCCCTTTGGTCCAACTTGACCATGCCGACCAAGGTGCCCCATCTACACTGGTCCCACCTGCCCGTGTTCGGCCCATATCCCTCTAACCCTCCCCTGTCCTTGTACCTGTCCAAATGCCTTTTCAATGCTGTTATATTATCTGCCTCAACTACCTCCTCTGGCAGCTCGTTCCATATACCCACCACCCTCTGTGTGGAAAAAGGTTCCCCCTCGGATTCCTATTAAATCTTTCCTCTCTCAACTTAAACCCAAGTCCCCTGGTTCTTGATTCCCCTACTCTGGGTAAAAGACTCTGTCCATTTACTCTGTTCCCCTCATGAGTTTATACACCTCTCTCTATATAAGATCACCCTCAGCCTCCTGCCTGCAATGTAATAGACTTTGCACACATGGTGCATTGGTGGCCTCTTGTCAAGCTGTGCTATCTCCAGCACCATTCATTCTGGTCAGCCACTGTGTTGATGGCACACTGTACACACAGATTTTGTTTTAATCTCGGCCACGATCAAATAAAGACTTAGGAACTGAATAGTGACAGGGACTACCTTCTTGAGTTTGTGTTTGGGTTTACCATTGTCGCGTAGAAGTTTTAGTTTTGGTTCAAAACAGTGGTGCAGCTGGTGGAGCCACTGCCTCACAGCGCCAGAGGCCCGGGTTCAATCCTGACCTTTTTAGTTTTAGAGACACAGCACGGAAACAGGCCCTTCGGCCCACTGGGTCCGCGCCGACCAGCGATCCTCGCACATTAATACGATCCTACACCCACTAGTGCCAATGTTTACATTTACCAAGCCAATTAACCTACAAACCTGTACGTCTTTGGAATGTGGAGGAAACCGAAGATCTCGGAGAAAACCCACGCAGGTCACGGGGAGAACGTACAATCCCCGTACAGACAGCACCCGTAATCGGGATGGAACCCGGGTCTCCTGCGCTGCATTTGCTGTAAGCCAGCAACTCCCGCTGCGCCAACCATGAATGCCCTCTGGTGTTGTCTGTGTGGAGTTTGCACGTTCTCCCCATGACCACGTGGGCTTCCTCCAGGTGCTCCGGTTTCCTCCCACATCCCAAAGACATGCAGGTTCGTAGGTTAATTGGCCCTCGGTAAATGTGTAGGGAGTGGATGCGAAATGAGATAACATAGCACTAGCGATCGATGGTCGGCGTGGCACGAAGGGCCCGTTGCCTTGCTGCAACTCCAAACTAGTATTATTTGATCTGATTGGATAGCATGCAGCCCAAAAGCTTTTCACTGTACCTCAGCGACTGTGTAGATGGCACACTGTACACACAGATTTTGTTTTAATCTCGGCCACGATCAATAATAAGCCTAAACTGTTGATTCTTGTGCTTTCTTCGTCCACAGAGCCTGCTTCACCTAAGTCGCTCTTCACTGTGAACAGAACGCGGTCATCGGTGACCCTGCTGTGGGTGGAGGAAGGAGTCACGGACCATTACAAGGTCATTTGTAGACAGGTTGGATCACGCAAGGAAGGAGAGGTTGGTCATACACACTCCTCACACTCATGGCAATTAGCGCAGGGCATTAGAGCCAAGAGTCATAGACTCACCATAGAAAGGTTTAGGTTTGGAAAGAAATGGGGCCAAACGCAAGCAAGTGGGACTGGTGTAGCTGGGGACATGTTTGTCGGGCGTGGGCAAGTTGGGCCAAAAGGGCCTGTTTCCACACTCGATGATTTACAAATTCTTTAGATCTGTGTTACGATTTCAATAGCAAGCACAAGGAAAACCCATTACCATTGATTCAAGGATTTTAGATGGCACTTGCATTTATTCAAACTGTTGAGTAATCGCCTGTTACTTCCTCTTTTGTTTCTTTATATAACTTTGCAAGATTGCAAGTTGAAGTTTAGAGGCTGGCGATAGTTTGTACAATAGCTGGGAAGTTGGCCCCTAGTTAAATCACTCTGAATTCCAGTTAAACCGCCATGAGTCAGTTGGGGTATCAGTCTGTGAAGAACATCGGTAACAAGTAGGTAACGTGACTTTAATAATATCCCCATGTTTTTGCTTTGCTCTGGTGAAGGGAATTTGCCTCCGTGTCGTATAAACAGTAGTTTGATTGTGGGCCTTTACTGCAGTTTGATGAATTGAATGACTCTAGCTATTCTGTGAAGCAGGGCAGCTATATAATGGCGTGCTTTAATTGCAGTTGTGGACGGTTCGGCAAAATTATTATAAATACGATTGAATAGAACTTTATTTATCCCAGGAGGGAAATTGATCTGCCAACAGTCATAAAACACAAAAGACACAAGAACCATGAAATTAAAGTGACGAGTGGAAAAGATTGGGGGGGGGGGGGGGGGGGTGGAGGAGGAGGAGGGGACAGGCAGTATCTCTGGAGAACATGGATAGGTGACGTTTCAGGTCGGGACCCTTCTTCAGATTGGGGTCCCGAGCCAACACATCAAAATGATCATAAATGTTGCTATTACCACAGCATCTAATTCAGTAGTGTCATGGTGTGAGAGTGAATTTCAAGCTCAGAGACTAAATTGATCATTTTCTATGGAGGGATACGAGATTTGAAAGGGGGGATAAGAGATAAAATCAAGTTTTCCACTCCATCACGGGAAGGATGTGAAGGCTTTGGAAAGGAGAGGGTGCAGAGGAGGGTTTCCAGAATGATAGAAGCAAGGAGACTGATGAAGGGTTTCCACCTGAAATGGCACCGATCCATGTTCTCGGGGATGCTGCCTGACCCGCTGTTACTCCAGCACTTTGTGTTTTTTTGTAAACCAGTATCTGCAGTTCCTTGCAATAACAGAAAGCATCATGTTGTATTCAGCATCCAATGTAATTTTTTTTACCAGAAGGATGCCTGGATTAGAGAATATTTGCTACAAGGAGAGGTTGGAAAGACTTGGATTGTTTTCTCTGGAACTCCTGGCGTTAAGCAGAGAATTGATATGTATATAAAATAATGAGAGGCATAGATATGGTAGACAGTCAGACCTTTTACCCCAGGATGGAAATGTCAAGACTAGAGGACACAGCTTTAATGTGAGAGGGGCAAAGTTTAAAGGCAATGTGTGGGGCAAGTTTTTTGATGCTGAGGGTGGTGCGTGCCTGGGACACGCTGCCAGGGGTGGTGGTGGAGGCAGATACGATAGTGGTATTTAAGAGGCGTTTAGACAAGCGGATATGGAAGGAACACAAAAATGCTGGAGAAACTCAGCGGGTGCAGCAGCATCTATGGAGCGAAGGAAATAGGCAACCTTTCGGGCCGAAACCCTTCCTCAGACCGAAACGTTGCCTATTTCCTTCGCTCCATAGATGCTGCTGCACCCGCTGAGTTTCTCCAGCATTTTTGTGTACCTTCGATTTTCCAGCATCTGCAGTTCCTTCTTTAACACGGATATGGAAGGATATGGATCATGTGAGATTAGTTTTCCTGGCACCATCTTCAGTATGGACATGGTGGGCTGAAGTGTCTGTTCCCGTGCTGCACTGTTCTATTCTTTATGGATCATTGTAAAACTCCAATCCCATTTGCCTTGGGTGTGACTCTCGTCCTGAAGTCTGTAATTTTAATCTTGTTACATGCGGGACAAAGAGACATTGCTCTGCCAGTGGTAAGATTAGCTCTAAGTGGTAATAATATTTAATTAACGGACCTACGTTCTTTAACTTCATCCTGAAAGTTACTTCACGGTAATTTTCTGGATTTCCCCTTTCTGTATTGTGTTACCAATTGCTCATGGCACCATGGCAGTGTTGCTGCCTCACAGCGTCAAAGTCCCTGGTTCAATCCTGACCTCGGGCGCTCTCTGTGTGTGGAGTTTGCACGCTCTCTCAGTGACCGCATGGGTTTCCTCTGGGTGCTTCGGTTTCCTCCCACTTCCCAAAGACGTGAGGGTTGATAGGTTAATTGTCCTCTGTAAATTGCCCCTAGGGAGTGGATGAGAAAGTGGGATAACATAGAACTAGTGTGAACGGATGATCGATGGTCAGCATGGACCCGGTGGGTCGAAGGGCCTGATTCTGCGCTGCATCTCTAAAACTGAGACTAAAGACTGGAAGCTGAGCTGATCACTGGTAGTGTCTTCAAGGCAGCTCATCTTTCCTGTCTCTCCTTGGCCCTCTGACATTAGGAGACCACCACCAAAATAAAGCATTTGGAAATGTTGATTGCATAAAGAACAATTCACTGTCAGCTGTTAGAAATCGAGGAGGCAGACAAATGGTGACTTTTATAAACAACCATGATTCCATTGTCTGGAGTGTCAGAGGGTGAGAGGAGACCTGATAGAAGTATATAAAACTATATGAGGTATAGATACGGTAGACAGTCAGAACCTTTTTCCAAGGGTGGAAATGTCCAACACTAGAGGGCACAGCTATAAGGTGAGAGGGGAAAGTTGAATGGAGATGTGCGGACACAGTGGGTCGAAGAGCCTGTTTCCACACTGTACCTCTAAACTAAGTTAAACTAAAATAAACTAAACTAAACTGGTGCACCACGATGCTGAGAATTAAAGTCTGCAGTAATGTAAGATGAAGTCTAAATTGTACAAAGCTTGAAGTCCACTTTATCTTCTCAGAAAGAAGAGGCCACAGTGTACACCCCTGTTGTCACGCTCTCAAATCTTATACCATCGACTTCGTACAACTGTAGTGTGACCAGCGTCAGCTACGAACACTACAGCCCTCCAGTTTTCATCACCGTCTCCACAGGTACAAATTATTATTATTATTGGTCAATTCGTCCCCGGGTACTTTCTCTTGCAACCGCAGGGAATGCTACACTTTACCTCCCCCCTCGACTCCATCCAAGGACCCAAGCAGCCTTTCCAGGTGAGGCAGAGGTTCACCTGCACCTCCTCCAACCTCATCTATTGCATCCGCTGCTCTAAGTGTTAACTGCTCCACATCGGAAAGACCAAGCGCAGGCTTGGCGATCGCTTCGCCGAACACCTCCGCTCAGTTCGCAATAACCAACCTGATCTCCCGGTGGCTCAGCACTTCAACTCCCCCTCCCATTCCGAATCCGACCTTTCTGTCCTGGGCCTCCTCCACGGCCAGAGTGAGTCCCACCACAAATTGGAGGAGCAGCACCTCATATTTTGCTTGGGTAGTTTTCACCCCAGCGCTATGAACATTGACTTCCCCAATTTCAGGTAGTCCTTGCTTTTTCCCTCCTTCCCCTCCCCTTCCCAGCTCTCCCACATCCCACTGTCTCTGCCTCTTCCTTTCTTTTTCCCGCCCCCCCCCCCCGCGACGTCAGTCTGAAGAAGGGTCTCGACCCGAAACGTCACCTATTCCTTCGCTCCATAGATTGTGCCTCACCTGCTGTGTTTCTCTTGGATTTTTGGTCTACCTTCGATTTTTCCCGCATCTGCAGTTCTTTCTTAAAAATTATTTTTTAAGTTGTGCTTTTCATTCAGTGTTTGCACCGAGATGGCAAGAGGTACCTTTAGGCTTTGGTCACAACTCTGGGAACTGTCGGGCAATAGTAGCCCCTGTTGCAGATCTGTAGCACAATGGATAGTGTGTTGGACTTCCACTGATGCACACCAAGTCATTCAAAGGTTGTGGGTTCGAGCCCCACCGGAGTCGGTGTTTTGACGGCACTCACAACAACATTATGCAAAGAGTTCAAATGACTGATGACGTCACCTAAGTTTGGGAATCAAGCCATCTAGGCCGTTATCTGAAATGATCAATTTGTACACTAGAATACGGAAAGTGATGCTAATTCTTCTCCCAGAGTGTTACTGTTCGGGTAGAATGTGGCAGCTACTAAATACAGGCGGCACAGTGGCGCAGCAGTAGAGTTGCTGCAACACAATGCCAGGGACCCGGCTTTGATCCTGACCACGGGTGCTGTCTGTATGGAGTTTGTACGTTCTCCCTGTGATTTGCGTGAGTTTTCTCCAGATGCTTCAGTTTCCTCCCACACTCCAAAGATGTATAGGTTTGTAGGTTAATTGGCTTGGTATAAATGTAAAAATTGTCCCTAGTGTGTGTAGGATAGTGTTAATGTGCGGGGATCGCTGGTCGGCGGGCTGAAGGGCCTGTTTCCGGGCTGTATCTCTAAATTAAACTAACCTAAACTAAACGTCCAGTTGCAGAGATCAACTCGAACATGGCGGTGATCTCGGCCTTGGCGATTCTGAGCATCCTACTGATAGGACTATTGTTGGCCACGCTCTTCATCTTACGACGTAAACACTTACAACATGCCAGGTACGTAGATATCTGCTCTACACACTCAATGGCTACACCTGGGCCTCTGCTCGCTGGAGTTTAGAAGGATGAGGGGGAACCTTATTGAAACTTACTGAATAGTGAAAGGCCTGGATAGAGTGGATGTGGAAAGGATGTTTCCATTAATGGGAGAGTCTAGGACCAGAATTAAAGGACATTCCGTTAGGAAGGAGATGAGAAGGAATTTCTTTAGTCAGAGGGAGGTGAATCTGTGGAATTCATTGCCACAGAAGGCTGTGGAGACCAAGTCAATGGATATTTTTAAGGCAGAGATAGATAGATTCTTGACCAGTATGGGTGTCAGGGGTCATGGGGAGAAGGCAGGGGAATGGGGTAAGGAGGGAGAGATAGACCAGCCATGATTGAATGGTGTAGTAGACTTGATGGGCCGAATGGCCTGGTTCTGCTCCTATCAGTTACGAACGTGAACCTGGGCGGGTGGAATTGCTGAGGCTGTTTCTTAATGTTTTACAGGAATTGTGGAGCGGGAATATTTGTCAACTTTGCCACCCTGGATCGAGACGGGAAGTTGCCCTTTAACTGGTATGTCGAAAGGGGAAATGAAACTTTCTGTAGCAGTGAAAGTGGCCGGTTTTAATTCTCTGCTTAAACTTTCCAACCCTATTTTGGTTTGAGCCTGGGGAGGTATAATTCCCAGTGGCGGGAGTTTGGGTGTTGCTGGTTACCTTACAGCAAGGAAATAACTCGCTCTGTTTGAAAATGTTACTGAAGTTGGCCTTGAACAGCTTGCACCATCATTGTGAAATCTCAAAAGGGAAGTCAGCTATGTGGTTGCAGTAATGCTTCTGTTAGTTTCGAGTCATACAGCACGGAAACAGATCTATGGCCCACCAAGAATTCAAGAGGTCTTTCCACTAATCCTACACACTCGTGACATTTTATCCTCTGGACATTGTGAATAACTCTGCCCAGATTAGAAACATAGACAATAGGTGCAGGAGGAGGCCATTCAGCCCTTCGAGCCTGCACCGCCATTCAATATGATCATGGCTGATCATCCACAACCAGTACCCCGTTCCTGCTTTCTCCCTATATCCCTTGATTCCGTTAGCCCTAAGAGCTAAATCTAACTCTCTCTTGAAAACATCCAGTGAATTGGCCTCCACTGCCTTCTGTGTGGAGAATTCCACAGATTCACAACTCTCGGGGTGAAAAAGTTTTTCTTAGATTCTACCGCCCAACTGCACATTGGGGGCACCTTACAAAGGGCCAATTAACCTACCAACCCTGAGGGTCTGTGGGATTTGGGAGGAAACCAGAGCACCCGGAGGATACCCACACGATCCCAGGGAGAATGTGCAAACTCCACACAAATCCAGAAGTCGGGATTGAACTGGGGTCTCTGGAGCAAAGGCACGGCTCTACGGCATGTACCCACTTTGGTGTCAAGACAGGCTTGCAGTCCCAGTCAAAGACAAACACAAACTGCTGGAGTAACTCAGCAGGTCAGGCAGCATCTCTGGAGAACGTGGACAGGTGACGTTTAAAGTCTGGGCCCTTCTTCAGACTGATTGTGGTGGGCGGGCGGGCAGGGGGGAGGGGAAGATGGAAGAGAGCACGGGGGTGGACAAAGTCTAGCGAGTAAAAGGTGGACTCAAAGTAACTCAGCGGGTCAGGCAGCATCAGTGGAGAAAAAGGATGGGTGAGGTTTTGTGTCGGGACACTTCTTCAGACTGAAAGTAGAGGGGAGGGAACTGGTAGTAAGAAACGGCCAGAACAATTGGTTGGACAAAGGCTAGAGATGAAAAGACAAGACGTGTGAGGCAAGAATTGATGAGTTGTGAATTGTGGAGGCAGAGAAAGGAATATCGGTGGGAGGGGGGTTGGGGGGTGGGGACGACATGGGTGCGAGTCGTTGGATCCTCTGCTTTCACCTCAGCTTCCAATAGTCCCATGAAAAGGTTGACGTTGAATCTTTTGTTTATATCATAAACCTGTCACCGTGCAACACTTGGTGTGCTTGAGTTTTACTGAAGTTATGGTCTTGCCAAAGTCAAAACTGCTAGAAGGTGCAAACAGCGAAACTGCGCAGCATCCAGAACCACATGTAAGAACAGACGTATGTCTCATGCTGCCGTGTGGATCTATTTTTAACGCTTCAGAAATGATTCCAACTCTCCAGTTTCAAGCAACACCATCGTTCCGACCTCTTTCAATTTCGGGAGAGCAGGACCTCCTCCTTTGAGTGTGCGAATGGCCGATCCCACCGTTGACTGAACATCCCGCAACAGGCTTGGTTCTTGAATCGATTGCACAAAGATCGGGACAGCTGATGATTAACAGGGGATTTTGCTGCCCTGGGAATACTCAGTATTGATAGCGTTGGTCATTTGGAAGGGCGGAGATTAATTTCAGGAGAAACGTCCAGGCACCCTGCTGGGTGAGAGGTCCCTCATTATATTGGATGCTTTCCCGAGGCATCGTCAAGTGTGGATGAAGGACTGTGCGTGTGTGTGGTTAGTTTATTGTCACGTGTACCGAGGTACAGCGAAAAGCTTTTGTTGCGTGCTAACCAGTCAGCGGGAAGACTATACATGATTACACTCGAGCCATTCACAGTGAACAGGTGCAGGATAAAGGGAATAATGCAAGATAAAGCCAGTGAAGTCCGATCAAAGATAGTGCGAGGGGCACCAATGAGGTAGATAGCAGCTCAGCACTGCTCTCTAGTCGTGGTAGGATGGTTCAGTTGCCTGATAACAGCTGGGAAGAAACTGTCTCTGAATGTGGTGATGTGTATTTTCACACTTCTATACTTTTTGCTGGTTGGGAGAGGGGAGAAGAGGGAGTGGCCAGGGTGTGATTATTCTGCTGGCCTTGCCGAGGCAGCGTGAGGTATATGGAAGGGAGGTTGGTTTGTGTGTGTCCATGTGTGTGTATGTCAGGCAGCTAGTCTGTGTGATGGACTGCGCTACACCCACAACTCTGCGATTTCTTCCTGTCTTGGGCAGAGCTGTTCCCAATCCAAGCAGTGATCAGTGTATGAATAAGGGTCTCCACCCAAAACGTCACCTATCCCTACTCTCCAGTGATGCTGCCTGTCCCACTCAGTTACTCCAGCACTTTGTGTCTATTCAAGCTGTGATTAGACCGCATAAGATGCCTTCTATCTGTAGAAATTAGAGGCAAGTAATATCCTTAACCTCCTGAAGAAATAGAGGCATTGGAATCAAGAACTATTGGACATAGTTTGAAGTGAGTGTGGAATGATTTAATAGGGACCTGGGCAGCACAGAGGGTGATTGGTGTACGGAACAAGCTGCCAGAGGAGGTAGTTGTGACAGGGACTGTAACAACATC
This sequence comes from Malacoraja senta, assembly GCA_038087875.1. Taxonomy (NCBI): domain Eukaryota; kingdom Metazoa; phylum Chordata; class Chondrichthyes; order Rajiformes; family Rajidae; genus Malacoraja; species Malacoraja senta. Next base: position 29,954,633 of record CM075985.1, read on the forward strand.
TGGAAGACATTGGGACAGGTAGATGGATAGGAAAGGTTTAGAGGGATGTGGGCCAAATGCAGGCAGGTGGGACTAGCGTGGATGGGGCATCCTGGACTGAAGGACCTGTTTCCATGCTGTATGGCTCCCTGACTCTACGCGGTGGTACAACCAACAGCACTGCAGCCGCTCCGCTCCAGTGATCCTTGTTCAACCCCCACCTCTGGTGCTGTCTGTGTGGAGTTTTCCAGGCGCTTCCGTTTCCTCCCACGTCCAAACAATAGGCAGGTTGGTCGGTTAATTGGCCTCTGTATAGTGGCCCACGTTTGCAGGTGAGTGCCAGAAACTGAGAGGGGGGTTAAATGGGAATAAGATGAGGTGGGGAGGATTAAATGGGTGCCTGATGGTCCTCTGTTTCCTTGCTGTATCTCTCGGACACACTCTGTGTGTTAACAACACAGGATAGATGCTATCTGACCATGCGTTATCACCAAGATGAGTTCCCCTAGTCGTGAAGTCCTCCAAGTACCTCTTGATGTGCTGAATATTGAATCAAACTTGCACCACCCCTTGCTCACCCACTTAATGCCAACAAGATGCAAAGTTCAACCACAATTTAAAGGACATCGTCTTCCTCTGTCCTTGAGTGAAGCGCAGTTACTCACGTTGGAGCTTGTTTTTGTGTTTAAACACTAGAATGAATAACATTTTTATTGTCACCCCCCCCCCCTCTTTCTCCTCCCTCCTCCCCCCCCACCTGTCCCCTGTCCCCTATTTCCCTCTGCCTTTTCTCTCCTCCTCTCCTTATCTCACACCCTTGTGTTTTCTTGTCACCTCCAGTCTTTGTCACTTACTCCACCCATCTGCCAATTTAACCCCTCACCTGTATCCACCTATCACTTGTCCCGTCCGCACCTCTATTTTCCGCCTTTCTTCCCACCTGGTCCTGACCCGGAACATCACCAGTCCATTCCCTGCACAGATGTTGACACAGGGAACTGCAGATGCAAAAAAAGACACAAGGTGCTGGAGTAACTCAGCGGGTCAGGCAGCATCTCTGGGGAACATGGATAAGCGATGTTTTGGGTTGGGACCCTCCTGCAGATTTTATTGTTGTGGGGTGGGGGTGGGGAGAAAGCTGGAAGACAGGTGAGGCCGGGAAGTGAAAGGTGGATACTGGTGGTGGGAGCGTTGATAGGTAGATGAAAGGCCAGATGATGAACAGCCAAAAAGTGTGGCATTAGGGGGTGGCACAGTTGGACAGCGGTAGAGTTGCTGCCTTACAACGCCGGGGACCCGGGTTCGATCCTTACTACGGGCACTGTCTTTACGGCGTTTGTACGTTCTCCCTGTGACCGTGTGGGTTTTTCCGGGTGCTCCGGTTTCCTCCCACACTCCAAAGACATACAGGTTTGTAGGCTAATGTGTCTGTAAATCGTCCCTTGGGTGTAGGATAGTGCAAGTGGACCGGGTGATCGCTGGTTGGCGCGGACTCAAGGGCCTGTTTCCGTGCTGCATCTCTGAAGTCTAAAGGATCGAAGTGGTAAAAATTGAGAAGGCAGAGGAAGGAATGTAGGTGGAAGGGGGCAGGGGGAGGGATGGTGGAGAAATAGGTGTGAATCCAGGTGGTGCACAAGGAAGAGGGGGGGAAGGATAATGGGGTCATGTGTCCACGGATGCTGCCCGACCCTCCAGCTCGCTGTATATCTTCTTGCATCGGGCTGTCATTGTGCTAAATCGATCTGAGCAAGAGGGACAAGTCAGATGAAGTTTGCACTTGGGCAGGTCGCAGAGAGAGAAGCTCGATTCAAAATACATGATGATGCAGCTTCTCGGAAACCGTTTCCCTGGCAATTACCACAAATCAGATAGGATTATACAGGGAAACGGTCCCGTGCTTCAGTGTGAGACGTGTACCAGGTAGTAAAACGCAGCCTGAAGTGAAATGAAGTAAATAATAATTTTCTGTTTGCCCGTGTGACTGAAACTATTAATTGTATTAACGTTTTTGTGCTTTACCGTATCTCTCATTTCTCATTGTGTTGCTCTATGAGCTGTGCAGCATGTTGTGTTATTACAGAGTCTCCATGCTGTGAATCTAACTATGCCTATGATACGCTGCTCTCTCTGTTATTAATCAAATACACACCCTGTCCACATGTCTGTGTTGCATTTTCTCAGGCGTAGAAGTATTTTTGCTGTTCTTGCACTGCTCCCGTCATGCTTTTGGACGGACTATCTTTTGGCCTTTGGTATTAATCCTTGGTAAGTGTATTTTAACAGTTCTCCTACCTACTCTCTCCCCCCGAGGCATTTTAAAGCTCCTTCACAATTTGTCCGCAGCACATCCACAGCAGTACAAGTGTATCTGTGTCGCAAGGCGTATTGGCTACAAAATGGGGAAGAGATCCTAAAAGTATTTGTATTTATAGCAGTGTGTGTGTGTGTGTGTGTTTGCCCACTGAACATGGAACTTGGAACAGTACAGCACAGGAACAGGCCCTTCGGCCCACCATTTCCGTGCCAAACATGATGCCAAGTTAAACTAATCTCATCTGCCAGCACGTGATCCATATCCCTCCATTCCCTGCATATCCATGTGCCTATCCAAAAGCCTCTTAAACACCACTATCGTATCTGCCTCCACCACCACCCCTGGCAGCGCGTTCCAGGCACCCACCACCCACCACCCTTTGTGTAGCAGAAAATGTTTTGTACATCTTCATTAAAATTTCCTCCTCTCACCTTAAAGCCGTGCCTGCTTGCCCTTAACATTTCCACCCTGGCGGGAAAAGGTTCTGACTGTCTACCCTGTCAAGGCCTCTCATCATTTTTTTAAATACTTCTATCAGGTCTTCCCGCAACCCCCGGCATTCCTGAGAAAACAATCCGAGCCTGTCCAACCTCTCCCTGTGGCTCATATCCCCTAATCCAGGCAGATGTTCGGATGGCCACAAGAAGCAGCACAGAAGAAGCTGCCCATGATATTTCCTATGTCCAGTTCTGTCAGACGTCTCCCGTCGAGAGACCTGCAGTGTTGCTTCAAGAAAAGCTCATTTGGTCTGGCGTCCAGAAGCCTAAGCAAAGATATCCATTGTAAGGGGAGTGTAAATGGAAGAGAGGGGGTGTTGAGGGATTCCGGGTGAGAATTCCAGAGCTGGAAGAACATAGAACATAGCACAGGACGGGAACAGGCCCTTTAGCCCACAATGTCCGTGCCGAACTTGATGCCAATTTAAACTAATCTCCTCAGCCTGCACGTGATCCCTCCATCCCCTGCATGTTCACGTGCCTATCCAAAAGCCTCTTAAACACCAGCGTCATATCTGCCCCCGCCACCACCACGCCTGGCAGCATGTTCCAGCAACCCACCACCCTCTGTGTAAGACAGGGGAGGAATGAAAGACCCAAACAAGCGATGTGTTGGAGGGAAGTTGTGTTTGAGGTTGAGAAAGGATATAGTGAAGAGGCAGGGGTTTTGAATCGTTGAACCAGCGCAGGCCAACGATGGTGGGGTCATGGATAGATAGGCAGGGTCAGTCAAGAGTGTAACAAGAGTCAAGAGTGTTTTATTGTCATGTGTCCCGACACAGAACAATGAAATTCTTACTTCCAGCAGCACAGCAGATATGTAAACATAGTACTCTGTAAAACCCATGATAAACACACAAAAAGTTCAGTATAAATGAGGTATACTAAAAAAAATCACACATACATAGACAATAATAGTGCAAAGTCAGAAATAATGTCTGCCAGTCTATATAGTTCAGAACCTTTTTGGAAGTTGTAGTGTTTAATAGCCTGATGGTTGTTGGGAAGAAGCTGCTCCTGAACCTGGACGTTAGTTTTCAGACTCCTGTATCTTCTTCCCGATGGCAGGAGTGAAATGAGAGCATGGCCAGGGTGGTGTGGGTCTCTGGTGATGCTGGACATCATCATATATCTGAAGACATGGACACGTGTCGAGTTGACATGGTAGTATTTGTCAGTGATGAATGGTGTTGGTGAGAATAACAGTGGAACTTAACAGCCCGGCAACATTAAAATTAGAACAAATACCTGATCTGTCACTAGTTGAAACAACTCCCACTTTTAATAAGTGAACACAAATTATCTTTGGTCTGCTCAGCTCATTGGTAACTATTATTCCTAAATATTGTACATAGCAATAACATAAATGACAGCACCTACATTATAAAGCGTACCTAGTGTAAATGCATTAAATTAAACTGGTAACCAATGCAAATACATTGTTAAAGAAATTAATAGTCATGATTTCTCCAATGTTAGATGTGGCATTAATACTACTAACATTGCATAATAAAAAGCAATGTTGGCACACTCATTAATAGAGTCATAGAGTGATACAGCGTGGAAACAGGCCCTTCGGCCCAACTTGCTCACACCGTCCAACATGTCCCAGCTATGCTAGTCCCATCTGCCTGCGTTTGGCCCATATTCCTCTAAACTCCGTGTACCTGTCTAATTGTTTCTTAAACATTGCAATAGTCCCTGCCTCAACTACCTCCTCTGGCCGTTCGTTCCATACGTCCACCGCCCTTTGTGAGAATGTTACCCCTCAGATTCCTATTCTTTCCCCCCATCACCGTAAATCTAGGTCCTCTGGTTCTCGATTCCCCTACACTGGACAAGAGACTCTGTGCATCGACCCGATCTATTCCTCTCATGATTTTATACACCTCTATATGATCACCCCCTCGTCCTCCTGCGCCCTAAGGAAAAGAGTCCCAGCCTAGTCAACCTCTCCCTATAACTCAGACCCTTGAGTCCTGGCAACAGTCCCTACAACAATGTTGTATAAAGCCCGTGCAGAATTAATTACATTGCCAGCGAAACAAGAGCCACTACATTATTTTGTACACCAGTAATCGCTGACAAATTTATATACATTAACATGCCACATTTAAGATGCAATGGTGAGAGAAGTAGCCACTTTCTAAAGCGTTAGTGGATGGCTATATTAATCATTCATACTGTTAACATTTCGATAGACGTAAACTCATTTAACATCTATTAGTGATAAATGTATACACATTGTAAAAGTTATTAATAACTAATTCAAGCATTGCTTTAATCAGACTACATAGAAATGTTGATGTCCAACACATTTTTGGGATGAAATGCATTAGTAGCTAGTAAGTGTAAATTGTTCACCATTTACTAATTGCCCGTTGCTCTTTGTGAGACTTGTGTGGTGTCATGTTAGAAACATGCATGTCTTTAAGGAGAAAAAAAGGATGAAATGGCTTAATTTGGAGTGTGCGATCTGTTAAAAATATATAATATTTCTAATTTAATTTTTGAATTTGCTGTACCTTGAAATTTATAAAACAGCCTCAGTGAAGATAGAAATTGAATTCTTAAAATCATTTTATTACATTCTTTACTTGCAGGAATAAATATGCCCTGAAGAAGAGGAAACTAGCCAAGTATGTTTAGCATTATTTAGTGAATTTTAAACTGAATGAAAACCTTTTTGCCTTGCGCCCTACTGTATAATGTCAATGGCTTGCAGGGTGAGTTAGTGTTGCCTCATGTGCAAACCACATCCTCTGTGTATCCCCCTGGTTTTAGTATAAGGAAGGTGACCTCTTACAAATATGGAACGTGCAAAGATATTCAGCTGCAGAAAGATCACTTCCTTTGTTTTTATTATAATTATTGATTTAATTATTTATTTTAATTGCTTTAGAAAATGTGTTTTGAGGGTATGTGTATTACTGGAAATAGATTGTAAATCTAGAGCTAGTTTAGTTTGGAGATTCAGCGTGGAAACAGGCCCTTCGGCCCACTGAGTCCACGCCGACCATTGATTGCCCATTCACATTAGTTCCATGTTCTCCCACTTTCTCATCCACTCCCAATTTTACACACTAGGGGCAATTTACAGAGGGCCAATTAACCTACAAACCCGCACGTCTTTGGGGGTGTGTGGGATGAAACCGGAGCACCCAGAGGAAACCCACGCGGTCACAGGGAGAACGTGCAAACTCCACACACACAGACAGCACCCGAGGTCAGGATCGAACCCGGGTCTCTGGTGCTGTGAGGCAGCAGCTCTACCACTGCGTCACCATGCTGCACCTTAAAATAGGAGTGATGTGATTGCTGTGCTCAAGAACGAAGTGTAAAGGGACTGTGTCAAATAAAACGCTAATTGGCTCAGTTAGAAATGAAATATTTTATTAGTTTATGGCATGTGGCAGCCAACATTTTTGGCCATCTCTAATTTCTCGTGAGAAGCGAATGGTGATCTATCAGTTTGAGTCTGTTGTGTATGTGATAAGAGACTTCCATAAGGTAGTTGGGTAAGGAATTATCTCAGTAACACAGTGCAGATTTCCCAAGATGATTTCTCTTGTGGTACAGCTGAGACACTAGGTCTCTTGAGAAGGTAGATGCCTTTAGCTTTAGAAGATAGATGCAGAGTGCTGTGGTAACTCAGCGGGTCAGGCAGCATCTCTGGAGAAAAAGGAAGGGTGACGTTTTAGGTCAGGACCCTTCTTAATATTAGTTTGGATTAGAAACATAGCATGGAAACAGGCCCTTCGGCCAACTGAGTCCTCTCCAACCATCGATCACTCATTCACACTAGTTCTATGTTATCCCACTTTCCCTAAAAACCTGGCGATTAACAGAGGGCCAATTAACCTACAAACCCGCACGTCTTTGGGATGTGGGAGCAAACTGGAGCACGCGGAGGAAACCCACACGGTCACAGGGAGAATGTGCAAACTCCACACAGACAGCACCCGAGGTCAGGATTGAACCCAGGTCATTGGCGCCGTGAGACAGCTATACAACTGTGCCGCCTTAAGTGCCTCTTGCAAAATAAGAATGAACTCTGTATCAGATATCCCTACTTATACTATTGGGTCCCGACCCAACAAAGTCATCTGTCCATTCCCTCCACAGATGCTGCCTGACCCATTGCGTTCCTCCAGCAATTTGTGTTTTTTGCATCTGCAGTTCCTTGTGTCTTCACTTCCAAATTTCGTGACTTGTGAACGGTTTCTTCCCGTTTTGAAAACTGCATTTGTTCCCTCCCTTCACCCTGTTGAGGGATTAGAGAGGGGGAGATCAAGAATTGACGTTACCAAATTGACATCCAATTGATGTTACCAAAGCCATTCATTTAATATTAGAATGACTGAGCCAACTAAAACCTTTCAGCTATCAAGGAGAAACCAACGAAGATTTCTCGAAAGTAACTGATGAATCCGTTTTGTTTGTTTAAGTCTAGTTTATTGTCGTGTATCAAGGTACAGTGAAAAACTTTTTTGTTGCATGCTATACTGTCAGTGGAAAGACTAAACTTGATGTGTAGGAAGGAACTGCAGATGCTGGTTTAAACCAAAGATAGACACACTGAAGAAGGGTCTTGACCCAAAACGTCACCCGTTCCTTTTCTTCAGAGATGCTGCCTGTCCCGATGAGTTACTTCAGCATTTTGTGTCTATCTTCGATTAGACTTGGTTACAGTCAAGCTGTCCTCGGTGTACAGATACAGGATAAAGGGAATAACATTTAGTGCAACACAAAGTCCAGTAAAGTCTGATTAAAGATAGTCAGAGGATCTCCTCTGGGACTGCTCTCTAGTCCGAGAGAGGTCAGTTCACTTGCCTAATAACAGCTGGGAAGAAACTATCCCTGAATCTGGAAAGTGTGTTTAATAACTTCTGTATCTCTTGCCTGATGGGAAAGGGGAGAAGAGGGAGTGACTGGGGTGAGACTGGTCCTTGATTATGTTGGTGGCCTTGCTGAGGCAGCGTGAAGTGTAGATGGAGTCAGACTGTGTAAGACTGGTCAGAGAACTCAGAAGGGGAAGGGGATGAAAAAAGAAGGAAAACAAGGGCTAATTGTAGTGTGGGAAGTCAATGTTCATACTGGGGGGGGGGTGGTGTAAGCTGCTCAAGTGAAATATGAGGTGCTCTTCCTCCAATTTGCACTGTGCCTCACTCTGACAATGGAGGAGGCCCAGGACAGAAAGGTCAGATTGGGAATGGGAGGGGGAGTTAAAGTGCTGAGCATCCGGGAGATCAGGTGGGTTAAGGCGGACTGAGCGGAGGTGTTCAGCGAAACGATCGCCGAGCCTGCGCTTGGTCTTGCCAATGTATAGGAGTTGACACTTGGAACAGTAGATGAGTTTGGAGGCTGGAGTCGAGGGGGGAGGTAAAGGGACAGGTGTTGCATCTCCAGTGGTTGCAGGGGAAAGTACCCCCGGAAGGGGGTGGGAAGGGACGAGTTGACCTGGGAGTTGTGGAGGGAACGGTCTCTGCGGAAAGCGGAAAGGGGTGGAGATGGGAACATGTGCCCAATAGTGGGATCCCGTTGGAGGTGGCAAAAATGTTGGCGAAAATGTATGCTGTATGCGACGGCTGATGGGGTGGAAGGTGAAGACAAGGAGGACTCTGTTCTAGCTATGAATGTAGTGAGGGGGAGTGAGAGCGGAGCTGCGGGATATCGAGGAGACCCTAGTGAGAGCCTCATCTATAATGGAAGAGGGGAACCCCCGTTTCCTAAAGAATGAGGACATCTCCGATGACCTGGTATGGAAGGGAGGTTGAATTGCGTGATGGTCTGGGCTGCATCCACAATTCTCTGCAATTTCTTGCGGTCTTGAATGGAGCTTTCGCCAAACCATGCTGTGATGCACCCTGATAAAATACTCTCTGCGGAGCAGGTGGTGAAAGGATGGCTCAGTTGCCTGATAATAGTGTTGGCAATGGAGTGTACAGCAAGGATGTTATTTACCTGATGCTCCAGGAAGCATTTGACAAAGTCAATCGGAAGCGCATTAACCTAAAATTGAAGCAGGTTACTGACGTATCTGTGAACTAGTTTTGTGGCATTGCTATGAGTAATACTAAGTAATAGCTGTTGATAAAAAGGTGCTGGCATGCATACAATTACAAAATGAAGCTGCATTGATCAACAACATTCCCCCATCAGTATACTCGCCTGTTCTTTGATTTTTCGCAACCAATCAACTTCTAATTTAATAAACGAACAGGTAATTAGAAAGTGTAAAGTCAACGTGAAAATCTGGATGTTGCCTTTGTGGAGTTGCCAGTGTGGAGTACTGGTGTGTACCATCACGGAAACGGCAGCGGGGTGGGACCGGCGCAACCTCACGTGAGTTTTGTGTGGGCTGCATCCTTCATCATCATCACAAAGAAAATAGAATAGAACATTTCGTAGCGGATGGCACGGTGGCGCAGCGGGTAGAGCCTCTGCCTCACAGCGCCAGAGACCTGGGTTCGATCCTGACCTCGGGTGCTGTCTGTGTGTGGAGTTAGCATGTTCTCCCTGTGCTGGGACCGCGTGGGTTTCTTCCGGGTGCTCCGGTTTCCTCCCAACTTCCCAAAGACGTGCGGGTTTGTCGGGGCAATCTACAGAGGCCAATTAGCCTAGTGTGCAGGGAATGGATGAGAAAGTGGGTTAACACTGAACAAGTGTGAATGGGTGATCGATGGTCAGCATGGACTCGAAGGGCCTGTTTCCATGCTGTGTCTCTGAACTGAACTGAACTTGCGGGAGTCCACATTCCAGGTTCAGCCAAGGGATGGTGGAGGTTATTGTGTGACCAACAGACTCCTTGTTTGCACTGATTCTACTTGAACATCTCACATCACAAAGCCTCGGCTGTGATGGTCAGATAATTATTCTCAACTGAATTTCTCTTAAGATCATTCAAACTGAATTCTGAAATCGGCGGCATGGTGGCGCAGCGGTAGAGCTGCTGACTTATAGTACCGGAAACCCGGGTTCAATCCTGACTACGAGTGCTTATCTGTAGGGAGTTTTCTCCGAGGGCTCCGGTTTCCTCCCACACTCCAAAGACGTACAGGCTTGTAGGTTAATTGGCTTGGTATAAATGTAAATTGTCCCTAGTTTGTGTAGGACAGTGTAAGTGTGCGGGGATCGCTGGTCGGCGCGGACTCAGTGGGCCGAAGGGCCCGTTTCCACGTTGTATCTCTAAACTAAACTAAAAACAGAACACGTTCCACTGTGGCAGTTTCTGCTAGTCAGCACTGGGTGGAACTGAGTCTGTGACCACAGACAGCTGGCTGTTATGTAAAGTGACACACACAGGGAAGAAACAAAACCCTAATCAATCCTCAGCAATATTTCTGGAGAACATAGACGGGCGACGTTTCGGGTCGGGACCCTTCTTCAGGCTGATTGTAATGAGGGGGTGGGGGCGGGGATTGCTGGAAAAGAGAGGTGGGGACGGGACAAAATCTGGGGGAGTGATAGGTGGATACAGGTGGGGGGGGGGGTTCTCAAGATTAGCAAACCTTTGAATATTCTGTAGAGAACCTATAGAGAGATTCTGTAGAGAACGATGTTTGTTGGTGGACTTGCATCAACATCAGTGAAAGTCCGTTCCCAGCAGTTGTACATTGCTCCTGACTTCGAATGTAGGATTTTGACTTCAATAGGTGCCAGGCTTGCTGTTGCCTGCTAACTCAACGTCAAGATCTACACTGACCCACAAAGTGCTGGAGTAACACAGCGGGTCAGGCAGCATCTGTGGAGGGAATGTGGTGGGCGGGACCCATCTTCAGACTGATCGGAAGAGAGGGAGGTGGGGTGGGGGGTGGGGGGGGGGGAGAGAAGGGAGAGAGGAACACCAAAGCCTGGCAAGCCTGGTGGAGAACATGGATAGGTGACAATTTGGGTCGGGGCCCTTCTTCAGATTAATTATTTATAGATGTAGAATATAAGACTACAATGTCAACAACTCCATCTGTGATTCCCTCAAATCTCTTGTTAGCAATGTTCACATCACTCCATAGCAACCAGTCTGAAGAAGGGTCTTGACCCAAAATGTCACATATCTGCGTTCTCCAGAGATGCTGCCTGACCCGCTGAGTTACTCCAGCACCTTGTGTCATTGTATATTTAGTTCTTGGTAAATTCCTTTTCCACATCAATACCGCAAGTTTTTTTTCTTGTTTGCTTCTCACAGCCCCGTAAAACTGGACGATTTTGAAATGTACCTCAAGGAAATGTCCAAAGACTCAGATTACAAATTCTCTCTGCATTTCGAGGTAAGGCATTACTTCCCCTTTAGATAACGGATCGTTTTTCCGTTGCACTGAGAGGGCTGGCAGGTCATGAACTGTTTCTGCTGAGCGTGGTCTATCCTGAACCAGACCTGTGGGCATGCAGGGGAGGAGGTTTTAGACACAGCCTTATTGATCTGGTCTTTCCTTCCTCCTGCACCAGTCTTGAGTTGCGTGACAGGTAGATGGGGTTGTCAAGTCGGCTTTCAACGCATTGGCCTTTTATCAGTCAGCGTATAGCGTATAAAAGTCGGGACGTTATATTAGTTGTACAGTTGTTGGTGAGGCCACATTTGGAGCCCAGGCACTTCACATTTTGATTTATACAATGTTAACACAACACACTTGTTCCCTTAATACTAACACGTGATTCATGCACTGGTGCTTTTTGGAAATAATCTGCTCAAATTTATTGCTGTCAGCTAGCAGTCTCACGGGTGTTCAATTTAGCTGTTTGTGAATTACGCACTGCTCTTCAAAGCACCAAACCCCAGTGTAAAATGCCTGTCGTCCCTTCAGTTTTGGTCACTCTCTTCCAGGAAAGATGTTGTCAAGCTGGAAAGTGTGCAGAGAGGATGTACGAGGATGTTGCCAGGGCTCAAGGGCCTGAGCTACAGGGAGAGGTTGAGCAGGCTTTGACTCTATTCCTTGGAGCGCAGGAAACTAAGGAGTGATCTTCTAGAGAGGTGTATAAAATCACGAGGGGGATAGATAGGGTAAATGTACGTCTTGTACCCAGAGAGGACAAAAGTTAAAGGTGAGAGAGGAAAGATTTAATAGGAATCTGAGGAGCACCTTTTTCACTCAGAAGGTGATGGGTATATGGAACGACCTGCTAGTGGAGGTGTTTGAGCCAGGTATAATAGCGGTACTGGACAAGTACATGGACAGGGAGGGTTTGGTAGGATATGGGCCAAGTGTGGGCAGGTGGGACTAGCTTAGATGGGGCACCTTGGTCGGCATGGACGAGCTGGGCCGAAGGGCCTGTTTCCGTGCTGTCTGTGCCTCTATCTTTGCACTGTAGAGGTAAGGGTTCTGTTTACTGAGCAGCTAACCCAGGAATCTGACTTGTAACGGCAAGTGACTTCCCTGAAAATCTGCTTTATCTTCCTTGATTATTAAATCATCTTTTACACTTAGCCTCCAAGTCTTGTTTCAGCCTGACAAAGGCCTGGATCGCTCTGTGTTTGAGCCTTGTCACCTTTTCCGGAGCATTGCCTGCATAGCGTGGAAGTGTCGCGCGCGTTATGATCTGACCACCATGCTGATTGCCATTCCAGGACCTCAAGCTCATCGGTCAGGACATTCCCCACGACACAGCAGAGCTCCCAGTTAACCGCTGCAAGAACCGATACACCAACATACTGCCATGTGAGTACTTGGACCAGCACACAACAGGGGCGGCACGGTGGCGCAGCGGTAGAGTTGTTGCCTCACAGCGCCAGAGACCCAGGTTCAATCCTGACTACGGGTGCTGTCTGTGCGGAGTTTGCACGTTCTCCCCGTGACCGCGTGGATTTTCTTTGAGATCTTCAGTTTCCTCCCACGCTCCAAAGACGTACAGGTTTGTAAGTTAAATGGCTTAGGTAAAATTGTCATTTGTTGCTAGTTTGTGTAGGATAGCATGAGCGTGGGATAGGACTCAGTGGGCCAAAGGGCCTGTTTCCACGCTGTATCCCTAAACTACACTAAACAGTGATGCGCCCATCCGAGAAAGACCATTCCCCTTTAGTCTGTGGCTAATTACATTCTTATGGGATGCAATATATATATATATATATATTTTTTAAAAAATATTTTAATTTTATTAGAAGTAAGTACAATTGTATACAATCATATTTTTTAAATGTCATATATAAGCTTTAGATTGTAGATGCATGATGGGAAATTTTGGACAGGTACATGGATAAGAAGGTTTTGGAGGGATATGGGCCAAACATGGGCAGGTGGGACTAGTGTGGATGGGGCATCTTCGTTGGCATGGGAAAGTTGTGCCGAAGGGCCTGTGTCCGTGTTGTATGACTCTAATGACCCTGTCCCACTTAGGAAACCTGAACAGAAACCTCTGGAGACTTTGCGCCCCACCCAAGGTTTCCGTACGGTTCCCGGAGGTTTTTGTCAGTCTCCCTAATGGTCGAAAGTGCTTTCCGCTTCTTCTATGTTCCGGCGATTATTTCAAAAAATTCAAAACTGGCCGTGACTAAAAATAGGTTGCCGTTTTAAAAATCGGTAATTTTTTAGTTGAAGCCGGTTGCGATGCTAGTTGAAGATGGTTGCCGGAGGTTGCAGGTAGTGGAAGGTAAGACCTCCCTGGTGGAATAAAACTCGGTGAAAAAAAGGTCTGGAAATAGATACCAAGGCTTCCTAACGGGAACATTTCTTTTTGCATTTGAGAAACTAAAGGTATTATTAACTCAACATGTTACAGTATAATTTCTTATGCTGGTACCATTATCTCTACAGATGACTTCAGCCGAGTGAAATTAACCTCTCTACAGTGTGATGATGAGTCAGACTTCATCAATGCTAATTACATTCCTGTAAGTACTTGAACTGCCAAAAGAAGTTTTAGATAACAGTTCATTCAGGTTCATTTGATGTAGCAAAGTTAATTTTCTGAGGTGTCATAAGCGCTGCAATTAATTCCTAAGGAGCAGCCATGGAACACTGGTGAAAGAAGGAACTACAGACGAGGGTTTACAAAAAAAAAGAATCAAAGTGCTGGAGTAACTCAGCAGGTCAGGCAGCATCTCTGGAGAACACCGATGGGTAACATTTCTGGGCGCTTCTTCTGAGACTTCTTCAAACTGAAGAAGGGTCCTGACTCGAAACGTAACTTCTCCAGAGATGCTGCCTGACCTGCTGAGTGTCCACGAGCCACATGAGCAGAATTAGGCCATTCAGCCCAGCAAGCCTATTCTGCCATTCAATCATAGCTGATCTATCTTCCCCTCTCAACCCCATTCCCCTGCCTCGATGCCATCCTCGATGTCAAAATGCATGCACTGTTGATCCCCTCTCTCGGAGAAGTTACAGCTGAGTTGCACCTCAAATGGTCGTCTACCATTTGACTCAACTTGAGCCGCTTATTTATAAATATAACATTGCTGTTTGAGAGTTGCAGAAGAAACTGCAGATGCTGAAATCATGAGCAACCAGCATCTCATAATCCGCCTCTGTAGCTTACAAAACAACCTAATGAACATTGAATTCTCCAACTTTAAGTAATTACACCCCCACGCCCTCTATCCCAATACCCTCACTATGGCGTGCACTCATTTCTCACACCATCTCCACCACCCTGTTCCTTTCTCCTCCTTCACACACCCATTTCTCATCATGTCTTCTGGAGAGAAGGATTGGGTGACGTTTCGGGTCGAGACCCTTCTTCAGACTGTCCCGCTGAGTTACTCCAGCTTTATGTGACTACCTTCGATTTAAACCAGCATCTGCAGTTCTTTCCAAAATAAGTCCTCTGTTTCCCTTTTATTCCCCCCTCTTTCCACTCCCCCCCCTCCCCGTCCCCTTCCACCTATATCCCCCCCCCCTCCGGCTTTACTTTTCACTCCTCCCCTTCTCTCCTTATCTGACACCCTTTTGTAACCTTTTCACCTCCAGCTTTTGTCATTTACTCCACCCATCTGCCAACCAACCTGTATCCATCTATCACTTGCCAGGCTTTGTCCCCCCCCCCCCCCTCTTTTCCAGCTTTCTCCCCTCCCCCCCTACTACAATCAGTCTGAAGAAGGGTCCCGAGCCGGAACGTCACCTGTCCATTCCCTCCACAGATGCCGCCTGACCCGCTGAGTTACTCCAGCACTTTGTGTTTCGCTGTTTCAGTTTCAGCACTGTTTGGAATTAAGATGCAAGTGGTTTTGCAGATGTTTTATCCAGCTGAGTCAGGGCTAATGCCCAACGTGCAACTACTCAAACTTCCTCCTTCCAAATGACTGCTGACGAAACATGGTTCCTGATAAACTCGACTGTTCTTTCACCCTTGACCCTTGCAATGAGGCTGGTGTCAGATTTAATTGTCATTTTTACAATGATCATTTTCCATTCAAATGTAGACATGTTATTAGATTTTTCTCGTTTGCTGCATTACACAGCAGAATCTTTGGCTTGCGTTGATTTTACCAAATAGTCTAACAGCACGGAAACAGACCCTTCAGCCCAACTCACCCATGCCCACCAAGATGCCCCATCTACGCTTGTCCCATTTCACGTTATGGTAGAATTAGGCCATTCGGCCCATCGAGTCTACTCCGCCATTTAATCAGGGCTGATCTCTGCCTCCTAATCCCATTTTCCTCCTTTCTCCCCATAACCCTTGGCACTTGTTCTAATCAGTAATTTGTCTATCTCTGCCATAAAAATATCCACTGCTTGACCTCCACAGCCCTCTGTGGCAATGAGTTGCACAGATTAACTACCCTCTGACTAAAGACGTCAGTTGGCCCAAATCTTTAAACCTTTCCTGTCCATGTACCTGTCGAAGTGTTATCATACCTGCCTCAACTACCTCCCTTGGCAGACCATTCCACATACCCACCACCCTCTGTGTGATAAAGTTGCCCCTCAAGTCACTATTGAATCTTTCCCCTCTCACCTTAAACCTGTGGCCTCTGGTTCTTGGTTCCAACTACACTGCCCTCGACCAGAAACCACCCGACCACATTAACGAGTGGAAAGCACTATAGTTAACTGCAATACAACAAAACAAATTTATTTTGCACCTATTGTCTCACAAAAGCTTGACCAAACCCAGTCTGAGGCAATACAAATAAAACCTTGTCGGATGACCAAAGCTTGGTAAAACAAGGTAGGTATTAAGGAGCATCTCAAAAGAACAGGTGAAAAAGTTTATGAAAAGCAATCCAGACCTTTTGAAAATGAGAATGGGAATGTTAACAGTGCAGGAAGGAACTGCAGATGCCGGTTTACACCGAAGATAAGAGACAAAATACTGGAGTAACTCAGCGGGACAGGCGGCATCTCCGGAGAAACGGAATGACTGAAGAAGGGTCTCGACCTGAAACGTCACCGATTCCTTTTCTCCAGAGATGCTGCCTGACCCGCAGTTACTCCAGCACTTTGAGTCTATCTATGGGAATGTTAACATTAGTTTCATCTCCTCAAGTGTGATGGGGCGAGTGACAGAAGGTGTTTGAACTGACTTCTTGACAGAGGGCAGATATGAGTTGCAGTATTGTGTGCTGACAAATTGTGGATGACGGTTTCTGCAACAGCTGTGTGAAGCAACAGCAGAATATGCTGATGTTTC
This sequence comes from Malacoraja senta, assembly GCA_038087875.1. NCBI lineage: Eukaryota > Metazoa > Chordata > Chondrichthyes > Rajiformes > Rajidae > Malacoraja > Malacoraja senta. Next base: position 29,970,989 of record CM075985.1, read on the forward strand.
AGAGCCAGATAACCAGGTGTCCACAAAATGTCTGATTTATATATTAATAGGAGTGTAAAGTATTAGGGTTGTATTGCAGTTAACTGGTGAGTAATGGTTGTAGTGGGCCGAGGGCCCTGTTTCCATGCTGTTGTCTTTCAAACACAAGTACCTCACCTGCTGAGTTACTCCCACACCTTGTATCTTTTTTGTTTGCAAACCAGCATCTGCAGTTTCTAATTCCTGCCTGATGGGGAGACATGGATGTCAGAAAGGAGTAAAAAAAACAAGGAATAGAAAAAGTAAGGTTCGCAGAATTGCAGGGTTTGGACCAAGGATGATTAGTGTTGTGAGTACGGTTATGAGGGACAAGCTCGGGAACATCTTTCATGAATCTGCAGCACGTCACTTTCTTTTCCTCAGGGGTTTAACTCTGCCCAAGAGTACATTGCGACACAAGGCCCCTTGGCAGAAACAAGAAGTGACTTCTGGAAGATGATAATTCAGCAGAAATCGGGCATCGTTGTCATGCTCACACAATGCAATGAGAGGAGACGGGTAAGTTGGTGTTGAGCAGCTAACAAAATATTTTCATCCTGTCAGGGTGTCATGGTGCACCTTTATAGGACTTTGGGTAAGCCGCATACGGAGTATTGTGTCCAGTTCTGGTCACCTCCATTACAGGAAGCATGTGGAGGCTTTGGAGAGGGTGCAGAGGAGGTTTACCAGAATGATGCCTGGATTAAAGGGTCTTGGCTACAGGGAGAGGTTAGACAGACTTGGATTGTTTTCCCTGTAACGTCGGTGATTGTGGTGAGACCTGAGTATTTAGAATTGAGAGGTAGAGATAGGGTAGAGAGTCAGAACCTTTTTCCCCAGGATGGAAAAATCAAATACTAGAGCATAGCTTTAAGGAGAGATGGGCAAAGTTTAAATGAGATGTGCAGGGCAATTTTTTTTTTTTTGCACAGAGGGTGGTGAGTGCCTGGACCATGCTGCCGGTTGAGGCATTTAAGAGACATTTGTATAGGCACATAGATATGTATTATCTGCAGGCAGATAAGAGTGGTCTTGGCATCATGGACCAAATAACCTGCTCCTGTAATATTCGATGTGCAATCTGTGCAATGTATTTCCGATCACATGCACCCTGGCCATAGAACTTACTGTAGTAACATTGTTAATAATTAATATGTAGTTTAAAAATGTCACCATCAACTCGGTGAAAGACACTCTTTGTTCTGGCTGAAACGTGTTGGTCTCCCAGCCCAGCGAGATGTCCTGTCAGGGAATGTTGCCGACAGGCCCGCTCCAGAAGTACGTACTGAAGCTCGGTGCAGTCAATGCCAAGCCTCTGTTGGCGGGGGGGGGTTACTACAGTCTACGGTCCTTGCACTATTTGCGTTGAGGGGCAGAGTGGTGAGGACACCCCTCACACAAGGGAAGGGATATCACCCCAGCGAGCCACAAGCGGCAAGGGTGCTTTGTCCAAGGATAGTTTGTGAACACTATCAAATATAACGCTAATGAATGTATAGACACTGAGAATAGCTGAAGTGTTTGCAGTTTTTAATTCAAATATAGTTTCATTTTGAAACAAAGAATACCTTGTGCTGTGCAGGAAATGCATTTTCCTAAGGATCGATAGCGATGAATTATATAGAGGCTCCAGTGTCTGCATCCCATCCCATTGCTAACTTCTGGCACACATCTGTCCAGCACACAATCTTATCTTGTTACATCTATCCAGTAGTAACTTCTCTTGGATTGAGTGCATATATGGCCACTTGCTCTATATAACAGCACAGTGGTGCAGCTGCAGGAGCACAGCGTTAGAGACCACAGTTCGAACCTGATGCCGTCTGTAGAGTTTCTACGTTCTCCTCGTGACTGCGTTTATTTTATTTTATTCCGAGATCTTCAGCTTCCTCCCGCACTCCAAAGACATACAGGTTTGTGGGTTAATTGGCTTGATATAAATGTAAAATTGTCCCTGGTGTTTGTTGGAGAGTGTTAATGAGCGGGGATTACTGGTCGGTGCGTGCTTGATGGTCTCTATAAACTAAAATTAAACTAAACCACTTGGGTTTCCTCCACCTGCTCTGTTTTCCTCCCTCATCCTAAAGATGAAGGTTTGTAGGTAAATTGCCCCAAGTGTGCAGTGAGTGGAATAACATTAAACTGGTGGGCCGAGAGACCCGTTTTCATGCTGTATCTTTCAATTAATCAATCAATACACGTGAACTGTATTGCAGTCTTTATAAATTGTGTAGAATATTTAAATTAAATACATTTAATTCACATGGAACAAATTCAGAAATCAACAATTAGCTAATGTCAATTTTGTTTCAAGAAACGTGACGGCAATAATTAATGTTTTACAGATAAAATGCGACCATTATTGGCCATTTAATGATCAGCCGGTCAGTTATGGAGATGTCACCGTAGAAATGGTCTATGAATCGGAGCCGTTTGATCAGTCGGAGGAGAACCTTCAGTCGGAGTGGATCGTACGAGAATTCGACGTCAGCTATGTAAGATATCCAGCATCAGTTTTCCTGTACATCCTTTCATCTGAGAATGGGAGGGAAATTGTGAGATGTCACTTAATGGTTCTGTACCCGCAACTGGAAGATTGTTCGTAATTTAACTCTTTATCTTTTGAAACTTATTAGCATGCTGCAGATTAGATAAATTGATTACACCCCTTTGCATCACACCCCAGTACCTGTCAACTCTTCCATTAAAGCAGTAAAAAAGTGCTGGAGTAACTCAGAGGACACGGATAGGCGACATTTTGGATTGGGTTGTTACTTCAGACTTCTCCTGCAGAGACGGTGCCTGACCAGCATTGTTTTATTTTTGTAAACTAGCATCTGCATTTACTTGTGTCTCCCATTAATGCAGAAAATGGCCATGAAAAAGATTAGATTACTCTAGTGTAGGAAGTAACTGCAGATGCTGGTTTATACTGAAGATAGACACTAAGTGCTGGAATAACTCGGCGGGTCAGGCAGCATCTCTGGAGAAAAAGGATGGGTGACATTTCAGGTCGGGATCCTTCTTGAGACTTCAGACTGGAGTCTCAAGAAGGGTCCTGACCCAAAACGTCACCTCTCCTTTTTCTCCAGAGATGGTGCCTGACCCGCTCAGTTACTCCAGAACTTTGGTTCTATCTTAGATTATTCTAGTTTTGGGTGCAGCTGTAAAACCTTCAGAAATATTCTCAAGGAATGTACTCTTTATTGTCTTCTTTTCCTTACCTGTTGAACTCCAATAATCCAACTCCCCCGGGATGTTGTTGATGCTGGATTGGCAGATTTTTTCTAACTATTGGGTATTATTTCCATTGCTGATTGATTTTGTTTATTGGATGTTACACAGGCAAGTAATGTTTTCCTCTATAGCACAGAAACAGCACCTGGTAAGCTAGGTCCAAAAACATTGAGATTTCTAAACATTTAGGTGGCAGATTATTGGAATTTTACTGGGCAGCTCAACTATTGAATGTTATTGTATGGATTCTGTGCACGCAGGTAAGAGTTGATCTTGGCATCATGTTCAACACAGACATTGGCTGCAGAAGGGCTTGTTTCTAAGCTGTACAACATTCTATTTCTATTAATACCTCAACACACTTTTCATAACTTAAAAAAAAAAATCTCCACAGTAAGACAATAATTTGTCAGGTGTATCAGGTCAATTGAAGGGTCCCGACCCAAAACATCACTCATTCCTTTTCTCCAGAGATGCTGCCTGATCCACTGAGATACCCCAGCATTTTGTTTCTATCTTAAGTTGAAGGCAAGTGTTATCCGATGTGCCACACGCCCAACTAGTGGTATTCCTCAATAACCAGTTAACAGATTACTGACCCACGGCATGGATCTGTATGAGTTCTCGTTCTCCGTCTGCATTGTGCTTACATTGGGATTCCGCAACATGTTCTCAGTTAAATTGCATGGATACTCACCCTTTGAAGCCCCTCGTTGACAGATTCTGAGAGCTAGGATGTAGGATCTTGTACCTGTATGGGGGGGAAGCTCGTGTCTAAATACGACTTACTCTGCACTTTGCCTTCACAGTTTAAATTAAAGTCCGATTGTTTTCTTTGGTTGTGGAGAGCATCTGGACTCATCCATTCTGCCAGTGGGTGGCAGTGTTCCCCCATTCCACACCATCATCACCACATCCTAGCCTTGACTCTCTCCATTCCCTCCATCTACACCTCACACTGCCAAGGATCTTTCCCACCCCAGTCATTCCTCCTCCTTCCCGCTTCCATCCGGCAAAAGGTACATAAACTTGTAGACTTCTGAAAGGTCCTTCCATCAGCTAGGGTACTGTCCCAACCTTAAAACTATCTTATTACAGACATTTGACTTTTTCCTCTGGAACTGTAATGGTACAATGCTGAGAAACTATATTCTGCACTCTGTATTTATCTCTGTGCACTATCTGTTGTACTTGTGTGTGATTGTACTTGTGTATATAGTATTGTCTGATTTGAGCATGCAATCAAATGCTTTTCACTGTTTAGGTTTAGGTTTATTATTGCCACGTGTGCTGAGGGCAATCCTTTCAGGAGGAGGAAGGTTATTCTAAGTGCAATGCAATCTGCATAGTTAGATTTAATGGAGAAGTTGTTTAATACTGAACTCCAGTGCCTTTTGTTCAGGTGGATGATGTTCGGAGAGTGATCCACTATAACTACATGGCGTGGCCCGATCACGGTGTCCCCACAGCAGACACGACCGACACCATCTTACAATTTGTCCAGTTGGTCAGGCAACAAACAGCAGAAAGACCTGGTCCTATAGTTGTCCACTGCAGGTACGTGCCTCTTTTAGACTAATAGTAAATGAGTTTGTGTTCTTTTAGAACAAGGTTGCCGACCCCTGTTTTAGACTGACAATCATTGCAATGGTCATTTGCCTCTAGTAAAGAAATGCATTTGAAGTGCTTTGCTTGCCATACCAACAGATGGCTGAGATGATCTGGTTGTTAGAGAGGAAAAACAAAATTCATGTTTAATTTGTACTTTGATGAGCTACAAAAATCAGAGTGTTTGTAGGCAGATAGTCTTCTGTACTCATTCAGGAATAGAGGTTAGCAAACAAGGAACAGATTCAGGCACATGGAATACTTGCCTTCATCAGAGTGTAAGAGTGTAAGCTTTACAGGGCTTTGGTTAGGCTACTTTGGGAGTATTGCATGAATTCAGGTTTCCCCCTTACAGGAATGATGTGGAGGCTTTGGGAAGGGTGCAGAGGTGGTTTACCAGAACTATGTCTGGGTTAGGGGGTGTTAACTACAGGGAGTGGTTGGAAAGACTTGGACTGTTTTCTCTGGAATGCCAGGAGGCTGCAAGGAGACCTGATTGAAGTACTTAAAATTGAGAGGCATAGATAGGGTAGACAGTCAGAACCTTTTTTTCCAGGATGGAAATGTCAAAGACTAGAGGGCTTAGCTATAAGGCGAGGGGGGCATAATTTAAAGGAGATGTGCGGGGTACATACGATAGTGGCATTTAGATGGGTACATGGATATGCAGGGAAATGAATCACATGCAGGCAAATAAAAGTTGGTCTTGGCATCATGTCCAGCACAGACATTGTGGGCAGAAGGGCCTGTTCCTATACTGTTCTATGACTCTGCTCAATCTCTGCAGCAATCCCACTAACACCTGGGAACATCAGTGTCAGCATTGTATCCACCAACAGGAATGTTAAATGAAATTCAAAAATAACTAGTTGGTTGTGAAGTCACTTGGGATGTCTAAAGCAGTTAGCGCCAGTCAATAATGTAGCTTAATTATATTCCCGGTGGTAATTCAGCCCAGTTAGAATGCCACCTATTTGAACAAATAATTTACCTCATCATAATTACCCTGTTTACTCACACTATCCTCTCGTAACATAAAGACAAAAAAAATTATTTTAGGTTATTTCCATAACTGAAAGCTACTACTCTAGGATTTGTTTTCTCCCTTGTCTATGTCCCTAGCCAATTCTATTCCGAAGAGCATGCCATTGCCAAGGAGCAAGACGGCTGCTGTCAGTTAGTGCAGGGTAAAGAAATGGAAAAGACCACTATTAATTATAGAAATGTAAAGTTACAGAACTTTGTAAAATAATGGCCAATGGTGACTCAAAGTGTAAAAAGTTCAGCACCTAAGAATGAAAATATGCATTTAAATGTTTCTAATCCTTTACAGTTTGATCCCTAGAATCTGATTGCAAACCAGTTAATAATAACTCAGCCAGAGTCCCATCGACACTTAAAGTTCTTGGCAATTATTTGTGATCTTGTACTGTGAACAATCACAGAACAGGCTAGGTACAGTGGTAGAGCTGCTGCCTTGCAGCATCAGAGACCCTGACTGCTATCTATAAAGAGTTTGTACATTCTCCGTGTGGGGTTTCACTGGATGCTCTGGTTTCCTCCCACTCTCCAAAGATGTAGAGTTATGTAGGTTAATTGGCTTCTATAAAAATTGTAAATTATCCCTAGTGTGTAGGATAATGCTAGTGTATTGGGATCGCTGGGCGTTTCCACACTGCATATCTTGGTTTCTTGGTCCTCCAAAATATTCCAAATGGAATTTAATCTGGAGGTGGTGGAGGGAGGACTTAAGCCGTAAAGGGTTTTTGGGAAGATATCTAAATAAACTAAAGGTTATGCGACCAAATCATTACTGATCGTTGGTCCAATTTCTGCAGTGGGATATCACTGAGGCTGAGCAGTGACAGCTATGCTAATATTGGTTTATCAACACCCAAGTTTACCCAAGCAAAACAACATGAATGGACTCTGACCTTAATATCGATTGAAAAAGAACTGACTTGAAAGAAAACCCTAAAAACAAATTGGAGGAATTCGAAAAGTTTAAACATGTCATGCAAAATTGTAGCTCTGTTTATTAGATTAATATAATGCTACTCATATCCACTCTGTTGCCTACTTTCTATTCTTCTTTCGAACACTATACCACCGTAACAAGCCCTTCGGCCCACAATATCATTGAGGCTAAGTTAAACTAACCTGCCTATCTAAAAGCCGCTTCAACATCATATTGCCTCCACCACTTTCTGGAAAAAACACTAGTTTTGTATTTCTCCTTTAAACTTTGTCCTCTGGTCTTTGACATTTCCATGCTGGGAAAAAGGTTCAGACTGTCTACCCTCTCTCTGCCTCTCATAATTTAACATACTTCTCTCAGGTCTCCCTTTAGCCTCCACCAGTCCAGAGAAAACATGTTTTTCAAACCTCTCCTTATACAGTAATCCAGGCAGAATTCTGGTAAAAAGCACATTTTCCACACACACTTTCCTTTCCATCAGCTATATCAATCTCCACGTTATTTTGAATGCCTTTTGAGATATCCCTTACTAATTATTCTTCTGAGCATAAAAGAGGATGTATAAATGGGTAATCAAGGGCCCATTCCATTTCTCTCAATGCTTACTTGGTGATCCCTTTCTATTAAGCTCCTGCAGCCTCTCTAGGGCCATCCACTTTACCATAGGTAACATAGAAAATATGTGTAGGGGGAGGCCATTTGGCCCTTCGAACCTGCACCGCAGGTACTTTCATTCTAAACAAAAATTTAAAGAACTGTTTCACATGATAGAAATGCAAGATGCACAATGAATGTGTACATAGCTGTTGTACTGAGAACATTTTTTTAATATGGGGCCAGAGTTTTAATCAATAAATGTTTAAAAAAGATAAAGCGCTGGTATAACTCGCCAGGTCAGGCAGCATCCCTGGAAAACATGTTGGCAACATTTCTGGTTGGGACCCTTCTTCAGACTAAAGAAGTATCCCGACCCAAAACGTCACTCCTCCAGGGATGCTGCCTGACCCATTGAGTTACTTCAGCACTTTTTTTTTGTAAACCAGCATTTGCAGTCCCTTGCTTCTACTTAATCAATGTCTAGTTTAGTTGAATCAAACATTTCTGGACCAAGAGCTTTGATGTGCTTTTGCTGTGTTTAGTGCTGGAGTGGGAAGAACAGGAACCTTCATAGCTCTTGATCGTCTAATGCAGCACATCCAAGAACACGAGTATGTGGATGTTCTGGGCCTGGTGGCAGAAATGAGAACTTACAGAACATCAATGGTACAGACAGAGGTAGGGTTCAGCTGTGCGCGGACGCAGTTCCACAAGGGATGGCAGACTGCACCAATCTCACAAGCCAGCAAAGATATGCCGGGCAAACATAGAAAGTAGGTGCAGGAGTAGGCCATTTGGCCCTTCGAGCCAGCACCACCATTCAATATGATCATGGCTGATCATCTAAAATCAGTACCCCGTTCCTGCTTTCTCCTCATATCCCTTGATTCCGTTAGCCCTAAGAGCTAAATCTAACTCTCTCTTGAAAACATCCAGTGAATTGGCCTCCACTGCCTTCTGGCAGAGAATTCTGCAGATTCACAACTCTCTGGGTGAAAACAAAGAGCACAACACAAAGTGCTGGAGGAATACAGCAGGTCGGGCAGCATCAGTGGAGGGAAAGGGACAGACGACATTACGTCTGTGTTTCTCTCCTTCCACCCCCAACCCTCACTTTACAGCTTTACATTTCCCTCCTTATTTGACACTTGTCTCCTTTTCTTCTCTGGCCTTTGTCCACCCATCTACCAGCCAATACCCTCCCCCCCATATCCACCTATCACTTGCCATATTTTGTCCTGTCTCCACCTCTCTTTTCCAGCTTTCTACCCCCCCAACTACATTGTCTGAGGAAGGGTTCCGACCCAAAATGTCTTCTGTCCATTCCCTCTACAGATGCTGCCTGACCCGCTGAGTTGCTCCAGGACATTGTTTTTCTGAAGTTCCTCGAGTCAAACAAAAAGCACAATTTGATGGTCTAAAATGCAATTACAAAATTTAAGAATTTTATCCTATCTGACCACCAATGCCTATAAAAATAGCAGAACATGGACTTTACTAATTGGTTTACTTTTACAAAATTACTTGAGAATTGTCATCTTGTACGATGCATTATTAAAGGCATTGTTACTGCTGTTGGGAAACCTCGTTGAACATTCCATGCAGCAGGAACACCACTGTAGAATTATTATAAACTGAAATGTCCAGTTTGGCCAAATATTTGTTTGCCAGAGGTCCAGAGTGGACAATGGCAGAATAGCAGATGCAACACAAGTGATTGTAATCTAGAAATGTGAAATAGCTGGTAGGGCCATTGCCTCACAGTGCCAGAGACCCAGTTCAGTCTCGAACTTGGGTGCTATCTGTGTGTGGAGTTTGCACTCTGTGACCGCGTGGGTTCCTCCCACATCCAAAAGACATTGCAGGTTTGTAGGTTAATTGGCCTTAGTGTGCAGGAAGGGGATAACATCGAACTTGTGATAACGGGTCTGCGTAGACTCAGTGGGCTGATGGGCATATTCCCATGCTGTATCTAAACTAACTTTTTTTTTTAAACTGAACTAAATCCTGGTATTTACCCTCCTTCTCCCAAAAATAAATTGCACTGGTGCATACATTATTTATAAGTTGTGGAACTGAGTATGGACTGCATTGCTATACCAACCTGCACTGTGGAGTTGGATGGAATCTCCCATTGAGCACAAAGTGCTGGAGTAATTCAGCAGGTTAGGCAGCATCTCTGGAGGACGTGGATAAGTAACGTTTTGGGTCGGGATCCTCCTCCTCCAGTCTGGGGATCTGAAACGTCACCTATCCATGTCCTCCAGGGATGCTGCCTGACCTGCTGAGTTACTCCAGCACTTTGTGCTCTATAGGAGATCCCAGCACTTGCAGTTCCGTGTGTCTGCGTAATCTCACTGTGTTGTCTTTGATCCAGGAGCAGTACATTTTCATTCACCGCTGTGTGCAACTGATGTGGAAACGGAAAAAGAAACAGTACGTCAGCAATGACGTGATTTATGAGAACTGTAGACCGTCCCATTCATGAGGCTTTCAGGGTGAGAAATGCTTCTTCTGATATTATAAAAGTTGTTGGTGACAGGAGAGGATGATAAATTGTCTTAACTTGAGTTGTTTCCGCAGTAACTCATTGCCAATAAACCTTCAGGAAAATTCAAAAATAGTGTTTAACCATCTCGTGAAGGATGCTCAAAATTACATCAGCATTTGCATGGGATATTAATAGAAAACTATGGAACTTGTTGCGATTGTGTGTTTAATTTGTACGGCACTGCGTGCAAAGCTGGGCACACCATCATCTGTAACAAGAGCAGATCATTTTCATTGGACTTTAAATTAGACAGTTCACTCTAAATGAAGAGTTTCTAAAGCAATTTTCTTTTGTCATTACAGCAGAAGTCACAGTTAGCTCCAGTTTCAAGCTTTTATTCCTTACCATCTCAACGTACCTCATCAGCAACTTTCATTGTGTTTCAGATTCACAACCTTAAGAGGACTGTTCTTTTCCTGAGCTTCGATCTGACCAGAGGACGCCTGCTGGCAAGGGAAAGATTGAACATGTCAAAGCAAGTTCTCTGGAACAATGCCTTAAAAAGTACCTGTAGTGTCTTTGGACTGATTCCACCAGTGAAAATTCAGTGTGGGACCAAACTCATTTGGAAAGATTTGAAGTAGGTACAAGTGACATCTTGCATGAAGAAGAAAAGGAAGAATGAAGCATATTGCATTTCATTGCTTGTGTTCTGTTAATGCACCAGTTCCTCCCTCAAACTCCATTTCCTGGAATCTTCTAGCCTTTTTTAATGACACAAGCCCAAAACAAAGAAAACACTTTAAATGATACAATCTCAACTGTGAGGAATTCATGAAGATGACGTATAAAGAACATTTGCATTGCAGGTAGAGATGTGAATAGGAGGGTTTGTCAGCCTTGGCAGATCTGATAGGTGTTCCTCAATAATGCACAGGCTGTTTAATATTGATGTTGTGTGATGCATTGATGTGTCTGGCAGTTTTTGTTGTGTCGCTGATAAGCAAAATTCACTTTCAAGTGGCAGATTTAATTGCAAAAACGATTAGCTGTAATTTTAGCACGTTGCCAAAAGTTCCTGGCAGGAAAAGAGTGAAACAAAGACTTAGTGCACGGAAATATGGGGCTCTGCATTTCTCAGCAGGCAAAGAGAAGAAAACCAATTTAAACACACATAGATGTAATTCCACCCCTTCTCCCCCTAAAAGGTTCAACAATGTAGTTTGGCTAGTAATTGACAGTTCACACACCACCCCAAGAAAAAACAAAATCATCGGCAGGAGGCCTGAGCAAAAAACTCACTTCAAGCAACAGCTGAACCACGAGAGGAAACGTAGTTTAGTCTATTGTCACGTGTACCGAGGTATAGTGAAAAGCTTTTGTTGTGTGCTAACTCAAATTACAACCATTAAGATGGAAGTATTGGCCAGTGAGAAGTTGTGGAGCAGTCGCACTTTGCCAGGCCTATTTAAAAATATATCATTAATAGAATCTTTGAAATAAATACAAATTCATCTAAAAGGGTCAAGGGACTCATTGGTAAAATCAAACCTATCACAGAACATTAGGTTGATTGAACATGATACACCATGGAAACAGGCCTTTCCACCCTGATCCTCGATCACCCGTTCTAGTTCGATGTTACAGGGAGAACGTGCAAACTCCACTCAGGATCGAACCTGGGTCTCTGGCGCTGTGAGGCAGCAGCTCTACCAGCTGCTCCACTGTTATTACACCATAAATGGTTATCCTTAAACCCATGAGGGCTAGGGTCCAAGAAGATATACAACATATTATAGAAATCTGAATTGAAAACAAAAAGCTCAGCAGATCAGGCACCTTCTGTGGAATGAGAAATGATGTAGTGTCTCGTTGACCTTTTAAACTAAAAAAAAAGGAACAACAGGCCCAGAAAGAATGGTCAATGTTTAAACTCCAAACTAATTCCCCACAAAGTGTTGTTAAATTATTGCTACATAAAGCCTTGCCCACACAGCCTTTAGTTTTTGAGTTATTTAAGTTCTCAGTGAGGTAAAAGGGAATAATTCCTTCACATCTGGTACGTATTGTTGGGAGGAGCTGATTATCAAAGTAACAAGTGTCTAAAAATTAGGAAGGCAATCTTACCAGACCAAATGAAACATAATACACTGGATACAAATGCAGATTCAGGAAAAGGTGCAACACTTGTTCACTCATTCGTCACTTTTGTACTATTGGTAAAAAATCATATTTGTACATGAAATCTCTGTATTATATTGTTTCCCAATTTTTTGGTGGCTTGCTGTAGTGTAGATTTTCCAGCTTTGAATTGTACCTGTACTTGGAATGCACCAATTGATAAGACAACATCTCCGTGATAATAAATCACTAATTTGCACTGTCCTGTGATTTTGTTTTTAAATTTGGGCCACGGCCAATTAAAATATCTTCCTTTGATAGACAAAAAATACAAGCAGAGCATTTTACTTTGCCTGTGCATTGGTAAAACAACTGGCATGAAATACAATAGAGTGGAACTCTGATCATCCGCTATTGAACCATTCATGACTACACAGCATCCAGGTATTATATAGAACAGCACAGGAATGGGCCCTTCAGCCCACCATGCCTGTGTCCAATACGATGCCAAGATAAACTAATCTCCTCTTCCTAACTCAAACCCTCTTAAATGCACTATCGTATCTGCCTCCACCTCCACCCCTGGCAGCACGTTCCAGGCATTCACTAAAAAAAAACCCGCTCACACATCACCTTTAAACTTTGATCCTCTCACCTCAAAGCTGTACCTTCTAGTCTTCGATATTTCCAACATGGGGGGGAAAAAAAAGTTCTGACTATGTACGCCGCTCATAATTTTATATACTTCTATCAGGTCTCTCCTCAACCTCCGGCATGCCAGAGTAATCAATCCAAATTTGTCTGACTTCTCCTCTGTATATCCTTCCTGTAGTGGGGTGACCAAAACTGCACGCAATACTCTAAATGCAGACTAGCCAATGTCCTACAAAGCTGCAACATGATTTCCCGACTCTTACACCGACCAGTATGAAGGTCTTATTTACCACTCTAATATTTGTCTCGGGTTCACTGAAATGGTAGTGCACCATCATTAAAAAAAAAAAAGTGAATTAAAAGTCTACATATTGACAGTATTTAAGTATTAATAAAAGACCAGACAAAACTGCTAGCCCGTCACGAGCAAAGTCAGATTAAAGGAGTTTTACAGTACCTCATTTCACAGGTTACAGAATCAGAGAATTTGAGAGCAGGAGGTTGTAGGGCTGATGACTGCTTTGCGTGGCCTGTTGACAATCAATGGCACTTTATTTCCACGTGTGCACTGCACAGTGAAATTCTTGCACAAGTCGCTATATTTTGGCGCCACTTACAAAAGGAAAAAGTTTCCTACCAGCCTACTCTGTGTCATCATCAGCGGCTTCCGAGCTTCCCCTGTCGGCAGCGGCCCGCCATTTCCATGCTCCTCTTGTGAATCACTTACTTCTCCGTGGCTGGTGACAGGAATTTCAGCAGCAGACTCTCTAGCAGGTGTTTCTGCCATTACAGGTTCCGCAACTCCGCAACCTTCAGCAACCTGTAATTCCTGAGGCCAGACTTGCTTCTGGGAGCAGTGGATCTGACCAAACTGAAGGCCATACTGGTGTTGCTGCAGATTATTCCTCAGACAGCAAATCCCAAGGCTGCAACATCAAAACTGCCGTCTGACAGCTCACTTTTAAACGTCTGATGATCAAAAAGATTTAACAGTTAAAAATAATCTAAATTTGCAACAAATTTAACTTGGTAAACGTGATAAAACAAGGCTCACCCGTTCTCCGACAGCTAAAAATCAATACATTCTGATCTATTGTTTAGTTGTCGTCACATGTACTGAGGTACAGTGAAAAGCTTTTTTGTTGTGTTCTATTCAGTTGGCAAAAAGACTATAAATGATTACAGTCAAGTCATCCAGTGTACAGATACAGGATAAAGGGAATAATGTATAGTGCAAGATAAAGTCCAGTAAAGTCAGATTAAAGCTGTCCAGTCCAAGGATCTCCAATGAGTTATGTGGTATGTCAGGACTACTCTATAGTTGGTGATAGGATGGTTCAGTTGCCTGATAACATCTGCAAAGAAACTGCCCCTGAACTGTGCCGCACATTGATAGAACAGTCCAAATTCGAGCCATTTCCCCAACGTGCATGATCACCTGCTTCAACTATTGTCTCTCGCATGGCATATTGTCGCTACTTGCTGCATGTCTATTTTTTAAGTATTTTCCTACCAACAATTTCAATGGTGTCTTCATTAATTTACCAACCTGGGAGATAAACTTACAAAAGAAAAATACTGCAGATGCTGAAAAGTAAAAGTAAACACACATACAAATCATGGAAATACTCAGGTTATAACGGTTAATGTTTCGGATCAATAACTTATCAGCTGAGGAAATAGGCTTACCTTATTTCACTGACTAAACTTAATTTAGAAAAATCTTTTCTGAATCAATAATACAAAAGTGTAGTGAGGAGGATTTAAGGAAAAACCTTCAAAAATAAATGTTTGAAGTGCTCCTGTGGGAGATAAATGCTAAAAAGTGAACGAAAGCTAACAAATGTAGCAGTAAATACCATTTATTGCAGAATTATAGCCTAATTGTATGGAAAAGGCACCATGAAACTATACAAATACAATATCAAATCCTTCTAAATGGATTCAAGTTCTCAAATGTACAACATTCTCAGTTCGGCGTGTTTTCATAAAATTACAGCAAGATAACAAAATTTAAAAGTTCAAACTGTGAAACAGACAACTTGCATGTGAAATCTTTTAGTGTCTATGTGTAACATCAAGACATCATTCCATAGATCTGTGGGATGGTGTTGTTAGTTGCATACCTTTGCTTTAAGAGGTTTCACACCTAGTACAGTAGCAACGTAGCTCAGTGCTTGTTTATTTAACATACCTTTCCGGTCAAACTTTTAGATCACAACTGTGTATTGAATAAGATAAAGAAACAGCTTCATTAAATCAGTGATTTCTTCTACATTGACATTGTGGTATTTCTACATTCAATGCCAATTATAGAAAACCTATTTTAGTGCTTCATTACCAAAATTAATAATCTTTTGAATTTATATCCTGTAGACAATATCGACTCAAACAATCAAACCTAATCCCTTTTATCATTCTACGACAGAACATTACATACCTCATTCATGGCATTAAATCTCATTTTAATAATCCGAGCAGAATATTAAATTATATTTAAAGAATGCAATCAGCACTATGATTGCAAAAGATCCACTGAATTTTAAGAGCAACACGTTTTTACATAATTCTGTACTACACCACTGTAGTAAACGTTTGTCCTCTGGGAGGGGGGTGCTGTGCCTCGCTGTTCCTCCAATTTGTGCTTTCTGTGCGTATTTTCCAAAAAGTCAGATGATACCTCAGTGACTTCCTAAAATGGAAAGAGGTGTCATAGTTACGACGTTTCACGAATGGCTGTTGCCTTCATCAAAGGATTCCACTCCTGAGTCACCGCCGGTCACGCTGAGTTTCTCCTGCCTGCGCTTCATGATCTCTTCCAATTCCGATTTCCCGCGTTTGTCCTGAAAACACATCACGCACAAGGCTTAGGATTTTGCATGCAGTGGTGAGGGAGGAAGAAAGCAGAATCTCAAAATTTTCAGCTCTCAACTGAAGTCATCAACGTTCACGGAACACAAAGTGCTGGAGTAACTCGGCGGGTCTGGCAGCATCTCTGGAGAGAAGGAATGGGTGACGTTTTGGGTCAAGACCCTACTTCAGACTTCCTTCATACACATTATAGCTGATAATGTTTTGAGTTTCAGAAACGTTTAAAATACCATATAGTGAGTACCCAAAAAACATTTGTCAAAGATTTAACTCAAATAGTAAGGATTTTAGATTATAGACATCGTCTTCAAAGTTTAATGAAATGCCTCAGAAAAACATTACCTCCAAAGCAGCCTTCTGTACTGTCACCTGACTGTACACTCGAACTCCCTCTTCAGGACAAACGGTCTTTAACTCGTCCTTATTGAGAGAGAAGAGCTGTGCTCCCGAGAGTACGCCCAAACTGTTCACAGTGCTGGAACACAAAAAGTCATGACTATAGCACAGTAGTAATGTTTTATATATTTACCCCAACTTTCACCTACTTAACACTGATACCTCAAGTTTAACAAAAAAGGCAGAAGAAATGTTTTGAAATGCCACAGACAAGAGAGTAAATGTGAGAAAGCGGTAGAACCGGTGATTTTGTTTGTGGACAATAAGGTGCCAGAGTCATACAGCATGAAAACAGGCCCTTTGGTCCAACGTATCCATGCCGACCAAGATGCCCCATCTAAGCTAGTCCCATTTGCCTGCGTTTGGCACACCTCCTCTTAAATCTTTCCGATCCATGTATCTATCCAAGTGTCTTTTAAGTGTTGATATGTTGTTATAGTACTGGATCAACCTTCTCCTCTGGCAGCTCATCCTCTTGACCCACCACCATCGGCACATAAAAGTTGCCCCTCAGCTGCCTGTGTCTGTTTGCATCTTGTGTCTGTTCTGTTCTATGTTCTATGAATTGAGTTAATGGATTGAGTTACATTACATTGGCGTGGAACTTGAGCCTGTCACCGTGGCAAAATGGTCAGCACCGGCCATGTATTTTGTTGTTTTAAAACTGCTGACTGGCACTGTTTTGTAATGTCTTGATGAATTAAATGTTTAATTTTTAGCAGCTTTTGTATCCAAATGTTTACAAATGTTAGTGTTTGCATTTGGTCCCTCCTTCACATTTGACCGCGATATTGAACACAGAACAGATCAGTGCGAGAACAGGCCGTTCGGCCCACAATGTCCGTGCTGAACATGTACTCACACAGCATTAAAGCCCTTGGAGCGTAACCATTCTGCCACCTCGTCTGGGGTCGAATCATAGCAAATGCCGGCCAACGTGCTGTTGCTGCGTACCATCTGGAATTTCTTCTGCGCGGCGCCGCGCCCAATAGTGAGCCGCTGTGCCAGCTCATCCTGCACTTCCTCCATGTGCGACTTCCTGCCTGCAAAGGAGTCGAGAGAAAAATGAGGTGGAAACAAGCGCCTGCAGATGCTGGGTTACAAATAGGACTCCGATTTCACTGGTCCATGCCGTTCATAAGTGATAGCAGCAGCAGAATTAGGCCATACAGCCCATCAAGTCTACTCCGCCATTCAATCATGGCTGATCTATCGCTCCCTCTCAACCCCATTCTCCTTCCTTCTCCCCATAATCCCCAACACCTGTACTAATCAAGAATCTATCTATCTCTGCCTTAAAAATAACCATTGACAGCCTCCACAGCCTTCTGCGCCAATGAATTCCACAAATTCACTACCCTTTGACTAAAGAAATTCCTCCTCTCCTTCCCAAAGGAACGTCCTTTAATTCTGAGGTTATGACTGGTCCATGGCTCTCCCACTAATGGAAATATCCTCTCCATGCTCCTCTAACCAAGCCTTTCACTATTCGGTAAGTTTCAATCAGGTCTCCCCTCATTCTTCTAAACTCCAGCAAGTAGAGGCCCAGCACCATCAAATACTGTGGTCAAATCCTGTTGCAATCACCAGGTAGAATAAATGCTGGAGATACAAGGAACTACAGGTGTGGGTTTACAAAATAAAAGACACAGAGTGCTGGAGTAACTCAACGGGTCAGGCAGCATCTCTGGAGAACGTGGAGAGGTGATGTTTTGTATCTTCTATCTGATGGGAGAGTGAAGAGGGAATGGTTGGGGTAGGAACGTTTCATGACATGGTTGTTGCTTTTGCCAGGCAGCATGAAGTGTAGATGGAGTCAATGGTGGGGAGTCTGGTTTGTATGATGGACTGGGCTACATTACTGGGCAAGGCCATACATGGATTGGGCAATTTCTTACGGCTATGGACAAAGCTGTTGCCAAACCAAGCTGTGATGCTTTCTATGGTGCATCATCCAACCTACAACAACTGTTCAGGAATATTTGAAAGATGATAACATAGAGACATTAAAAAAATAGATGCAGGAGCAGGCCATTCAGCCCTTCGAGCCAGCATCGCCATTCAATGTGATCATGGCTGATAATCCAAAATCGGTACCCCATTCCCGCTTTCTCCCCATATCCCTTGATTCCATTAACCCCAAGAGCTATATCTAACTCTCTCTTGAATACATAACCATTTCTCCATAGTCATCTCCTATCGTCTTCCAGAGGTGCCACGGCCACACTTCCAACCCGGAGGACCTGAATGCTCGGAGGTCAGCAGGAACCCGCCCAATGGCTCGTTGGACTGCAAGGCCCACCCATTGTCTCATCGGTCGGCTGGGCCAGTCCGAAGGCTCAGCGGGCAGTGGAACCAGGAGAGAGCTGGAGACATTGGACACGAGGAGTAAGGGCTGGTAGTAGGGTGAATTGGGGTCATGCCTCCAGTGTCTTCAAGGTCGGCCAGGAGGCACCTACAGGATACAAAAATGGCCGGACAGCAAGAGGGACATTGGTCTGTGGGAACTGCTCCAGTTCATCGAGTGCACGAGCTGATCGGACTTTGGACACGGCACCAAAACATGGCAGCGCCTGCATGTGTAATGTATACAAAAAGAATGTCACTGTACAGTTGCACATATGACTAATAAAGCACCAGTGAACCAGTCAGCCGGCCCCTACAAAATCCAAGGGGACAGATTATCAGGCCCTGAGGGTTTATCGCCTTTCCAACCAGTTAAGTTCTCCAATATAAATTCTTTGAACTCCTTCTTCTCTATAGACCTGCAATTAGCTATTATTTCCAGGAAGGTGTACATCTTTTCTCACACGAAGACAGACACAAAAACTTCGTCAATTCCTTATTCCACAGTACAATTCCGTCTCTCTGTCAGCAAGGGACCAACCTTAGATTGAGCCTTTTTATTTTTGCATATCTATAGAACCGTTAAACTTTATTTAATGGTTTTGCACTAATTTATACTCATTTTTTATTTCCCCTCTCCTTATTAATGCTGTAGTTCTATTTTTTTTGCTGGATAACTATCAGAAAGGAAATAATCTGCAGGAGTTGCAGGGGAGAGGATGGTGAGGTGGTCGTAGATGGATTTATACTTCCATGGAACCAGTGCACACTCAATGGGCTGAACGGCCTCCTTTGCTCGATTAAAATATTAAAAATTGCAGCGGAACTTTACCGTGTTTCCTTCAACTTACGGTTCAGTGGCGTGTGCCCATCTCTCTGAGTGTCCTTCTGCGTGCCACTACTTTCAATAGAGCTGCAGCTATTCTGTCGACTGACATTCTTGGAAGATCCTTTCACCATACCAGCAAATGGGGATGCAGATGTAGCAATATATGCAGGTGGGGGCGAAGGAGCAGGGGGTATTGCGACTGCAGCTCTTGCGATGTAATCCAACTTTTGTTTCTGTAAATGACAAGAGCATTTCTCATCAAATGTTTTCCTTCCCAAACCAAAGAGATACGGCAAATACCTACAAATTGAAGGGCTCCAACGAACAATACCTTGAATTATTGGCCTATTAATAATCTGTTAAACACAAAAAATATATATATTGGAGGATAAATACACTGAAAAGAAACTATTGGAAGAGCTTAGTGGATTAGGCAGCATCTGTGAAGGCAAAGGGAGAGTCGACGCTTCAGGTTACGGCCATGCATCAGTAAAGAGATGCGGGGGAGTATACTTTCAAGATCCAAGATACTTAAACACCGAGACACCCCAAATTCGTGGTCTGACTGCAGCAGGCTTGAACAACAACATGTGGTCTCAAAATCAATTCAGGGCAAAACAATACAACCCAGTTCAAATTTCCACCTAAAGCTAAACTCCACATGAGTTTAATTTAAATTTAGTTTATTGTCACGTGTACCGAGATAGTGAAAAGCTTTTGTTGTGTGCTAACCAGTCAGTGGAAAGACAATACTTGATTACAATTGAGCCATCCACAGTGTACAGATACATTAGAAAGGGGATAATGTAAATACACAGTGTAGTTAGCAGGACAAAACCGTTCCGCAAACCTCTTTATTTCTTGGCGCGCAGGAGGCTGAGGGGTGATCTTATAGAAGTGTATAAAATCATGAGAGGAATAGATAGGATGAATCCAGAGTCTTTTACCTAGAAGCAGGGGAATCAAGAACACAAGGACATAGGATTAAGGTGAGAGTGGAAAGATTTAACAGGAACCTGAAGGGCAACTTTTTCACACAGAGGGTGGTGGGTATATGGAACGAGCTGCCAGATGAGATAGTTGAGGCAGGTACAGTAACAACATTTAAAATATATTTGGGCAGGTACATGGATAGGAAAGACTTAGGAGGTATATAGGCCAAATCCGGGCAGGTGGGACAAACGTAGATGGGGCACCTTGGTCAGCATGGGCAAGTTGGGCTGAAGGGCCTGTTTCCATGTTGTATGACACTGTTAATGAACACATAAATTAGACATTAGCTGAAGGTAGGATAAAAATATTAACCACTGGCATAAAGCATTATCATTTGCAATTAATTCAAAAATAAAATTATATTTGCAGACATTTTCACAGATATTTCAACAGATTTTAGGTTGACCCACAAGAAGAATCTCATTCCTGGATGAAAAAGGCACACGCAGAATATACAAATTACCTCAGATAGTTCTCCAAGCAATTGCTGTCAGGAAGTGAGTGTTGCGAATAGGAACCAAAACAAAATGAAAAAATGAAATGAGGATAAATGCATAGACTTAGTGAATAACAAATCCCTCCTGTTCGTTACCAGAAATGGAGGGGAAACTTCAAATGAACACTCCAAATATAGACACAAAGTGCTGAAGGAATTCAGCGGCTCAGGCAGCATCTGTGGGGAAAAGGAACAGGTGAGGTTTTGGATTGGAAACATCACCTGTTCCTTTCCTCCAGAGATGCTGCCTGACCCGCTGATTTGCTCCAACACTTTGTGTCTATCGTCAGTATAAACCTGCATGTGCAGCTCCTTCCTACACAAATGAATATTCCATCCTGCTGAGCTAACATTAGGACACACGATGAAGACTTACGTGCGGAAATGTATGTTGGCATTGTGGAAAGAAATTACACTTTTGAAAACAGGCAGACAAGTTATTTACCGGTTTCAACGTGCAGTTAAAAACGATATTTAATATAGTCAGGATTAAAATCTTTGACTGGTCTTACGGTTCCAAAACATAGCTCATTGCCAGCCATGGTCTATGGTCCAAGGGACTGTCCCCAGCCCCAGAGCAAATCCAGCCTTGGAGGGAGTGATGCACAGGGTTACTATCCAGGTGCGCTGATCTGGTCACCCACTGCAGGAAGAATGTCCTTAAGTGGAAAGTCAAAGACTAGAGCACGTAGCTTTAGGGTGAGAGGGGGACAGCTTAAAGGAGATGCGCAGGGCAAGATCTGTTCATACGGAGGGTGGTGGATGCCTGGAACACACTGCCGAAGAGTGGTGGTGGAGGCAGATAAGATGGTGGCATTTAATAGTCTTTTGTTCAGACACGTGGATATATAGGGCTAGGAGGGATATAGATCACATGCAGGCAGAGGAGATTCGTTTAGCTTGGCATCATGCTCGGCACGGACATTGTGGCTGAAGGACCTGTTTTTGTGCTGCACCCTTCTGTGTTCTATGTTGAGTGCATCAGGCTTGTACAACAGCTAAACATTCAGGGCAAAACACACACATGCCAGTTCAGATTGGCACCCAAAACCAGACTCCACATCATGCGTTTGGCTTCACTCAACACCACAAAACTACATTCAACCACTGCAGACATAAAATGCATTTTTTTTAAATTATTCACAATGGGTTGTGGGCATAGCTGGCAAGGTCATAATTTGTAGACCATTCATATTTGCTCATGAGAGGTGCTACCTCATGTGGCATTTCGGGTCGGGATCCTTTATCAGTCTGAAGAAGGACCCGACCAGTAAAACATCACCTATCCACGTTCTCCACAGATGCTGCCTGACCAGCTGAGTTACTCCAGCACTTTTTTTTGTAAAGCAGCATCTGCAGTTACTTGTATCAACATAGAACAGTACGGCACTGGAACTGGCCCTTCAGCTCACAATGTAGCATAGTACTAAGCTGTTGACTTGATGTGGAAAAAATAAACCAAATCAGATTAAACATTCATTTCTCAGTTGTTAAATGAACAGAACTAGGTAGCAAGTGGCAACATTGCTGTGTTGTCGCGAAGTAAAGAATGGCATTTCCAAGCAAAACACAAAGTGCAGGAGGAACTCAGAGGGTCAGGCAGCATCTGCGGAGGGAAGCGGATGAACGACATTTTGGGTTGGCCTTTCCAATATTGAACATGCTTCAAGGGAATTGTAGAGAAGACAATACATTTCAAATATATACCGTTTTCTCTGGAACGTCCGAGGTTGAGGGGAGCCATGATAGAAGTAGGGTAGACTATCAGTACCTTCTTCCCCTGGGTGGAAATCACAGAGAGTGGAGGGATCCTGGAACGCACTACCAGGGGTGGGGGTAGAGGCAGATACATTAGTGGCGTGTATGAGGCTTTTGGAAGTGCAGGGAATAGAGGGATGTGGATCATGTGCAGGCAGATGAAATCAGTTTAACTTTAGTTTATCATGTCCAGCACAAACATTGTTCCTTTGCTGTACTGTTTTATGTTCTAACTGAATCTTCCTGCTGCTAACAAAATGTCAGGGCATCTCCACAGCAAGATCTGACTGAGCTCAACAGTTTGCAGAAATATCACAGATATTCACAGTTGTTAATAAAACAAAATCTAAATTAATAATTTAAAAAAAAACTATTTGTCAAGACCAGTAGGAACACAGAATCAGAGATGAGATTTACACTGCGGATTTAGGTGCCTTTACTGCTTTGACCCTAGATTTAAAATTCAAGATCCACTGTCCAACTGAACTGCACAGTACACATTAAATCATTTGTTGTCACACATTGTTAATGACCATTTTAGAGTAGTTCTACACTTGTAATCAAAATACAGTGGATGGTCTATTTTGGTTGAGCATGGATTTTAATTAGTGGCAATGCTGCCAACAAATCTGAAGTCCACCTTAAAAGGCTTTTGGATAGACACATGGATATGCGGGGGATGGACGGATATGGATCACGTGCAGGCAGAGGAGATCAGGTTATCTTGGCATTATGTCTGGCACGAACATTTTGGGCCGAAGGGCCTGTTCCTGTGCTGCGCTGTTCCATGTTCGATGTTGAGTGCATCAGACTTGAACAACGGCCAAAGTACAGTCAGCCTTCTACCTGATTGCAATTCTTCACAGCACATTCTTTGAACAGCTGCAGGGATTATTTTTTTTTAAACACATTGAATTTAAATCAGGAAAGGTGGCCCATGCACGTGGGAATTCTTCACACAAGAACAAAAACTGTTGAAAAATCATTGTTGTACCAGATGTATCATGCTAAATGTAAATTTAAATATTCAAACCCACATGTTTTCATTGACTGGTATTGAATACAACTTCAGCGCAACATGGTCTGAAAAGAGAACGACACCAGCACACTACACTCAGACAAAGGAATCTAAATCGTACAGCCTTTTCTATTAGACTTCCAGCAACCTTGGCCTGGTTTCATTTTGCAGCAGGTATTTAATATTCCTCCCCAACAAATCTAGCCTTGCATCATTTATTTAAAATATACATTTTTGGACTCAAGCTGATTCACTCAATCCAATCACAATCTGATCAGATCCTTTGGTGTTATAACTGTAAACCTTTTCTTGCATCTCCTGTGAGATCCCATGCCCAGGAATCAATCATGGGGTAAATTGGATAAATCAAGATGGTAGATGCAAAAGACCAAACAGTCTCAAAACTGCTTGCACAGCACAGTTGAATATTGACATTCTGGACTATTTTTAATTATATTTTAATTCGTTAAAAGTTAACTGAAAGAGGGTATTAATCCAAACTGCAAACATTAAGAGATCAGGCCTGAGGTTGCAGCTAAGTATAACTTGAGAAGCTTCTAAATAATGCTTTCAGCTTGAGGGAGAGGAAAGGACTGGAAATAAAACACAATTTAGGCTTGGGGGGTGGGGGGGGGGGGATCACTCTCAGGGCAAACCATGGCCCTACCTTGAACAATTCAAATTCCTTCTTTGGCATCAACAGCTGCCGAGACAGTAGATAAAAATGCAATTAACTTGATTACTTGCATTACTGTGATTATAAATCCTTATACATACATGACAAAGCACTTACCTGAATGGTTTGATTGTAAAGACCTTCAGGCACCCCTTCACCAGTTGCGTAAGGGTTCCGTAGCAGATCCAGAATGTTATTCGGCACATACCCAGACATTCCACTTTGATTTTTCACCTTCCACCATTGTTTCCTGTCATCAACAATCTGCAACACGGTGGTATCAACACATCAATACATTTCTCAAAACCTCCAGCATGATTCCACCAACTTTCAAGCATGCTCAATTCAACATTTAAATGACACACATGATAGACGTTGTTTGAAAATGTATTCAATTTCTTACACAAGCAAGACAGCTTAAGGGTGGCACAGTTGCTGCCTTACTGTGCCAGAAACCCGGGTTCGATCCTGATTATGGGTGCTGTCTGGACGGAGTTTGTACGTTCTCCCTGTGACCTGCGTGGGTTTTCTCCGGGATCTCCGGTTCCCCCCAACACTCCAAAGACGAACAGGTTCGCAGGCTAATTGGCTTGGTAAAATTGTAAATTGTCCCTGGCGTGTGCAGAATTGTATTAGTATACGCGGATCAATGGTCTGCGCAGACTCGGTGGGCCGAAGGGACTGGTTCCGTGCTGTTTTTCTAAACTAAAAAAACTAAGTTCAACACAGCTTGAGATAAAATTATTGACAACTATTCAAGAGGAAGGGGATCAAAGAGAATTCATTGATTCATTCCTATGGATTCTCCTTTCTACTGCATGAAAATGCAAAAGTTGCTGCAACACCACAACTTTAATGATTCAATTTCATTGATTGATTGATTGGCTGATTGAAAGATACAGCATGTCCGTCGATCATCACAGTAGTTCTGTTATCCCACTTTCACATCCACTCCCTACACACTAGGGGACAATTAACCTACAAACCTGCATGTCTTTGGGATGTGGGAGGAAACCGGAACACCCAGAGGAAACCCACGCGGTCTCAGGGAGAACGTGCAAGCTCCACACAGACGGTACCCGAGCTCAGGATTGAACCCGCGTCTCTGGCGCTGTGAGACAGCGGCTTTACTCACCGCGCCACCGTGCCGCCCAATTATGATGGTTCTCACAACTTGAGATCAAAGTTAATGGAAATATTAACAAGGTGTGTAGAACTGGACTCACCTCCAGTATGTCATCTTTCATAACGGAAAGCTCATTGCTGTTTCTTGCCACAAAATCATACTTGGATTTGGCAAATCTCCTAGATTCCATGTTTACATGAGTTTCAGAATTTCTTTTAAAACAAACAAAGAAATATCATCCAAATTAGAAAAGACAAATCATATTCCAACATAAATGCAATTGTGAGATATGGCACATTTTATTTTCAACCACTTCAAATTGCCACAGATCAAGCATTTGTTAACTTGTACAGAACCAATGTGCAGTCTAATCCAATCAATGTTGAATATTTTCATTTGGAAAAATGACGTGAAAAATATTTGCAACATTAGGGCTCAATTCAAACAAACTTACAAAATTACATGAGAAAGCTATGTCAATGTAAAACATTTCAAAATTCTGAATATTACATGTAATTTGTGTTTTTATCACTCCTTTCCAAAGCTGCCATCTCCCACCAACAACTAAAGTTAATCCAAATGAAAAGATATTGAAGTCTGAAGCTGTTCCCCATCTCTAGCTTAAAATCTCTGCCGTGGTCACTTCCCTTTGTCTGCCTGAAACATGAAGGTAATAAACTTAATATCATACCTGACCCCAAGTTTTAGACCTCATTTGTATATCTTCACTGAGACTGTCTATTTCAGTCTCTGCCTCATCCCATTAATGGTGGAAATTATCCACGTATTTTTTTAAATCTCTCGACTCAAGGTTTTCAGCATAACTCTATGACTAGCTTTCCTTCTTCAAAACCTTGTAAAATTAAGGGTAGACAAAACTGCGTTGGCCAAGCCCCAACACACTCCAAATTTCCCGTGCTCCCATTGACACCTGGTTACATTTTTTTAAATGCATTTTAAAGTTCTTGTCCATATTTGCAACCACAATCACCATGAATTAATCTCTCCCCACCCCCTCCTCTTTACAAGTTTGTTGGATATCTGGTCTTGAACATGTACATGGAGACGTGGAGTTTAGAATGATATGGGGCACACATAGGCAAGTGGGACTATCTTAGATGGGGCATATTGGATGGCATGGAGGAGTTGGACCGAAGGCTCTATCATGTCTATCATGTTCAGCACAGAAATGATGGGTCAAAGGGCCTGCCCCTGTGTTATATTTTTCCATGTTCTATGTTTTAAGCGTCTCCTAAGTTGACCTCCATGACCCTTGACTCCAGGACAGGACTTGAAGAAATCAAATTCTTTCCATTATCCTCTCAGACTCCCCGCTCTCCTTAACGTTTGGTCATTTGCCCCAATATTTCTTTGTGCTTTGGCACCATTTTTGTTTGCTAACTCCATAAAACTGTTGTTTAACTTGGTAGATGTTGGGCAATCAATTGGACAGACAATACCCACTGTGCACGCAATGCTATCATGTTTCTCGTCATAGCCTCCATCTCATCCAAATAATCCCCTGACTTCTGAAAGGATTAACTTCTGATCTACAGTTAATCATCACAGCTGCAGCATGTTCATGGATAACAACCCATTATTGAGCAAAGGCCTACAATTGCACAAATGTCAAACACTATGTTGAATTAGATTTAACTATTTGGTTTAGTTTAATTTAGAGATACAGCGCGGTATCAGGCCTTTCGTCCCACCGAGACCGCGCCAACCAGCGATCCATGCACACTAACACTATCCTACACATACTAGGGACAATTTACAATTATATCAAGCCAATTAACCTACAAACCTGTATGTCTTTGGAGTGTGGGAAGAAACCGGAGATCCTGGAGAAAACCCACACAGGTCGCAGGGAGAACGTACAAACTCCATACAGACAGCACCCAAAGTCAGCATCGAGCCTGGTTCTCTGGCAGCAACTCTACCACTGTGCCACCCTATTGGTTCTATTTGTAATAGAACTTTGCTGAATTATTAAGCCATTTTCACCACTCAAGAGATGACTGAAGTTTCTGTGCTTTCTTCAGCCTGGGAAGGCAGTCCATTTAGGAGAGGGAAAACTCTGATTTAAAACCTCCACTGCCTTGTGGCCATATCCAGTCATGGAAAAGGCTCCAGGAATAAACCTCAAGAAAATCCGGAGTCGGAGTCCCTAAGGCAGTTTGTCGTTGTCTACAACCTCGCTCTGGCAGCTCCTGCGACGGCGCTGGTGCCAAACTGTAACGGCCCTAATGTTCCTTTAGATCGATCAGCGACGTGGAGAGAGGGGACGTGCTGCATGGGCAACAGCCTGTCCTCCATATGACATCGCCCAGGCTTGCATCAGACAAACTAGGATGCATCACCCATGGTCAGTCATGACCGAGGGGGGCCTACTACTACTACTACCGTAGAATGAAAATGGACAAGCCAAATACCTTTGAAAACAAAACAATACTTTTTTTAAAAGTATAATGGCACAGCCTCTTGCCCAGAGTAGGTGAATCGAGGAGCAGAGGACATGGGTTTAAAGTGAAGGGGCAAAGATTTAATATGAATCTGAGGGGTAACTTTTTCACTCAAAGGGTTGTGGGGGTATGGAACAAGCCGTTAGGTAGTTGAGGCAGGCACTATCCCAATGTTTAAGAAACAGTTAAGACAGGTACATGGATAGGACAGGTTTGGAGGGATATGTGCCAAACGCAGGCAGGTGGAACTAGTGTAGCTGGAACATGTTGGTGGGTGTGGGCAAGCTGGGCCGAAGGGCCTGTTTCTGCGCTGTATCACTCTATGGCATAGGAACTGTAGATTATGCTGCAGGCACACAAATCAGATTAATTCACAGAAGATCGTGCAGCACATCTAATCACAATCGAGAACATTCAACAGTGCTAACGCTAAACTGAAACTTAGAACTAAAGAGTTAATATTTTTAACATCCGATGGAGGAACACAAAAAATTGTCAAACCATGCGAGAGTTACAACAGAAATTCAATGCTTAGTGTTGATGTTTAGTAGGGCAGGTTATTTGCTTGCATTCCTGTTATCAAACAACAAACAAAATATTCAAATTAAATTCAAGTTCTTTTTTAGCCGGATGTGCAACTGCTACAGTACCATGGAAAGTGGTTTTGACTTTGTCTGAAATGCATATGGAATCAGCATACATCAGGAGGCTTGGAAGCAGCGTCACAGAAGAGCAGTTTAGGTTAGAAAATAAACCATGTGAAAGAGAAAAGTGCAAGAGAAATAAAAGGAAGCTGTAATTTTAAAATCGGGACCCAGAGGATGGGAAAATATATATAATTGTTGCTAGTTCTGACACTGGCAACAAAAGCTACATATCAAATAGAGATGGCAGCCACATGCCGAGCAGTTAGTAAGATAATTACATGCCCCAAATTCACCATGCACTTCTTTGGTAATTCAACTGGGAACTTCAGAGAAACAAGAAAGACATTGCTACTTAACCTCATCAATTCATTTATCTTAAATGTTATATTCTGAGGGGTGTGTAAATTCATTAAACTGGGGTCTATTCCTGTCCTACTCAACTCATCTCAACATACCTCGATTGTATCCCTTTCCACCTATGTCCAAGACACCTCACACGCCCTTCATCTCTTGAATAACCTTCAGTTTCCAGGCCCCTGTTCACATCTTTACCATGGACGTTTAGTCCCTCTATTCCCCCCACCAGAAGGCGTTCCATTTCTTATTCTAACAAAGCCCCAACCAATTTCCCACTACTAACACTCTCCTCCGCTTCACGAACTTGCCCACACCCTCAACAACTTCTTTGACTCCTCCCACTTTCCCCAAATCAAAGATGCTAGCCATGGGCACTCGCAAGGGCCCCAGCAATGCCTGCCTTTTGGTCGGTTACGTCAAACAGTCCTTATTCTAGGTGTACACCGGCCCTAGCCCCCAACTGTTTCTCCCCTACATCGATGACTGCATCAGGGCTACCTCCTGCACCCGTGCAGAACTCATGGACTTTATTAACTTCACCACTAACTAACACCCTGCCCTCACCTGGACTATCTCTGAAACCTCTCTCCCCTTTCTGGTTCTCTCTATCACAGGAGACAGATTGCCGACAGACGTCTATTACAAAACTACCCACTCCCAGTTATCTGGACTACACTTCTTCCCACCATGCCTCTTGGAAAAATACTATTCCCTACTCAGAGTGTTGTGAATTTGTGGAATTTACCCAAAGAGTGGTGAATTTGTGGATTTCTCTGCCTCAGAAGGCAGTGGAGGCCGCTTCAATGGATGCATTCAAAAAAGAGTTAGATAGAGCTCTTAGGGCTAGCGGGATCAAGGGATATGGGGAGAAGGCAGGAACGGGGTACTGATTGTGGATGATCAGCCATGATCACATTGAATGGCGGTGCTGGCTCGAAGGGCCAAATGGCCTCCTCCTGCACCTATTGTCTATGTATCTATGTACTCTGTCCCCATCGCATCTGCTCCCGTTGAGGTCCTCATTCTTCAATGAACGTGGCTTCCCCCGTTCTGCCATAGATGATGCCCTCAATCGTGTCTCTTAGTTCTGTTCTCGCTCCTCCTCCCCCCCAGATGCAACCAGGACAGAGTTCCTCTGGTCCTCACCTTTCACCCCACCAACCTCCGTATCCAACACATTATCCTCCAACATTTCCGTCACCTCCTACGGGATCTCACCATGAATCACATCTTCCCATCTACACCCCTTTCCGCCTTCCAAAGAGTATGTTTTTCACCTGAGTGGCTTACAACCCAGCGGTATGAACATTGAATTCTCTATATTAAAGTAACTTCTACTATCACTCCCCTCCCCTCTTGGCCCCTTCCTCCACCCTAGTTGTGTAACCAGCTCCACAGTTCACCACGTTGTATCCCTCTTGAGATTGCACCTTTCCTAGCCAACAATGGGCCGACCAGTAGACCTCCCTGCCTGAGGTCATTTGATGCCTGCCCCGATTGCTCCTGGTCTTTTCTCACTTCCATTTCTTCTCCCCCGTCTTCCCCCATCCCCTACTTTCAGTCTGAAGAAGGGTCCCGACCCAAAACATCGCCCATCTTTTTCCTCCAGAGATGCCGAGTTACTCCAGCATTCTGCGTCCATCATTAAATTTCAAATTGGCTTCCTTGAACAAGTCTATAAAATCTTAGTATTATTAATTTTGCTGAGAAAATGTTCCTTTTTGTAATAGTCCACGTCGACAACAAAAAGCAATAGATTAGGCAAAAGTAGTAGAATTACTGAAATATCTGATGAAAAAGCTTACCTTAAATATAACATTTCAGTGATTCATCTTTGCACAAAAGGTCGACCATTTTAACAATTGTGCTGTATCAATAAATTTCATGGCCAACCCAAATCTCTTCCATTTCCCATCAAAACAGCACTGTCCTGTGATAGCTCTTATCAATGGCCAGTCCATCAATCTACACATCACCAACTATTGAGCGCTTTGGCTTTTTCTTTTTACTATCAGCAACAACCTCCTGGGCAGTCTCTTGGTATCAAAGATGACTACCTCCCACTCAGGTTCCAAATGTGACTGATGAGGCCAGTATGAGAATCACAAACTCTGCCACAGGGTATACCTCACCGACTGGTGGCTTATGTGGTGATCTCAGCCCAATCCATCATTGGCACAGCCCTCCCCACCATCTACACGACTCAGATGCTGCCTCAAGATGGCAACATCTACCATCAAGGATCCCCACCATCCGAGTCATGCCTTCTTCTCGCTGCTACCGTCGGGCAGGAGTTACATAAGCCTGAAGTCCCACACCTTCAGGTTCAGGAAAGGATACTTTCCTACAACCATCAGCTTTAGTTTAATTGAGAGATACAGCACGGAAACAGGTCCTTCGGCCCACCGAGTCCGTGCAGACCAGCGATCCCCGCACACTTACACTATCCTACACACACTAGGGACAATTTACAATTATACCAAGTCAATTAACCTACAAACCTGTATGTCTTAGGAGTGTGGGAGAAACCCCACGCAAGTCACGGGGAGAACGTACAAACTCCATACAGACAGAGGCCGTAGTCAGGATCAAACCCGGGTCTATGGAGCTGTAAGGTAGAAACTCTACCGCTGCACCACCTTGCAGGTTCTTGTACTGACCTGCACAATCCTAACCCTACCTCAGCCATGGAACAGCAGTGATTATCCCTTGAACCACCATGGAATTGTTTTCTATTTGTGCAGACACAAAGAACTCTAGATGCTGGTTAACAAGTAAAGACATAAAGTGCTGGAATAACTCAACAGGTCAGGCAGCATCTCCGGAGAACATTGATAGGTCCATGTCTCCAGATCTGCTGCCTGACCCACTGAGTTACTCCAACACCTAGTATCTTCTTCTATTTTGTGCATTTTTGCAACAGTCCCTTTTTTTTGCACTTTTTCTTTTGTCTTATAGAAATTCTGCAATATATGTATACTCACCAAATATTTTAAGTTGTTACGTGATTGCAAAGTGAAGCAGATTTCCTTCTTGCTCAAATATTAAGTTGCATTTATACTATAAATTCACGATCAGAACAGAGTAAACACCTTGCTTCAATTTGTAATATTAATGCTTTTCATGGCATAAAGCATCTAATTTAGGTTGTGAAAAAAATACCTGCATATCTAAAGCAGAACTTGTTTTTTTAGGTTAAGACAAGATTACGTAGAGATCAACTGTTCAGGATATCAGAAAAATAGAACAGTACAAAGTTAGTGGTGTTGATATATTATATCTAATTTAGTTTAGAGGTACAGCGTGGAAACAGGCCCTTTGGCCCACCAAGTCCACTCTGACCAACGATCACCGGTACATTAGTTCTATCCTACACACTAGGGACATAGATGGCAAGAACTCTGGATGAGAACATACACAGCAAGATTAACAAGTTTGCAGATGATACAAAAGTGGGTGGATTTGCAGATAGTGAAGATGGTTGTGGGGAGCATCTTGGTTGGTTGGCCAGGTGGGCTGAGGAATGGTTGATGGAGTTTAATACAGAGAAATGTGAGGTGTTGCATTTTCAGAAGTCTAACATGGGCAGGACCTACACAGTGAATGGTAGGCCTCTGGGGGAGTGTTGTAGAGCAGAGGGATCTAGGCATGCAGATGCATCATTCCTTGAAGGTGGAGTCGCAGGGAAATAAGTTGGTCAAAAAGGCGTTTGGCACATTGGCCTTCGTCAGTCAGAGTATTGAGTACAGATGTTGGGAGGTCATGTTGCAGTTGTATAAGACGTTGGTGAGGCCGCACTTAAAGAATTGTGTTCGGTTCTTGGTACCATGTTAGAGGAAAGATGTTGTCAAGCTGGAAAGGGCACAGAGGAGGTTTACAAGGATGTTGCCAGGGCTAGAGGGTCTGTGCTACAGGGAGGTTGAGTAGACTGGGACTCTATTCCTTGGAGCACAGGAGGATGAGGGGTGATCTTATTGAGGTGTATAAATTCATGAGAGGAATAGATCCGGTAGATGCATAGAGTCTCTTGTCCACAGTAGGTGACTCGAGGACCAGAGGACATGGGTTTAAGGCAAATGAGAAATAGGAATCTGAGAGGTAACTCTTTTACATAAAGGGTGGTGGGTGTATGGAACAAGCTGCCAGAGGAGGTAGTTGAGGCAGGACTATCCCGACATTTAAGAAACAGTCAGACAGGTACATGGATAGGACAGGTTTGGAGGGTTATGGACCAAAAGCAGGCAGGTGGGACTAGTGTCACTGGGACATATTGGCTGGTGTGGACAAGTTGGGCCGAAGGGCCTGTTTCCACACTGCATCACTCTATGACAACCTGCATGCCTTTGGAATGTGGGAGGAAATCGGAACACCTGGAGAAAACCCACGCGGTCACAGGGAGAACGTACAAATTCCGTACTAGCAGCACCCATAATCAGGATCGAACCTGGGTCTCTGGCGCTGTGAGTCAGCAACTCTAGCACAGCGCCACAGTGCTGCCCCGCAGCAGTTCTACGGCAGTAGTACCGTAATAGTGTTCATGCTTTTTAAAACAAATTTTGCACAGCAATATAACTGATCACACCATCACCGAGAAATATCGAATGCAACTTTGCACTCTCGATCAAAATAGCACAGGAGCAAGTATCAGATTTCAGTGCAATAGTTCAAAGAATTCGTAGGAAAGTGATCATGATGGAAAAGGAGAAGATGCATAAAGACTTCTTTTAAACAAAGTCAAGACAACCGTCCACAGCACAACACGTATCCTCCAACCGTTACCTAGCTACATGTCGGCTACTAGTTTTCTTAAAGGCTGCGTTAGCTGTTCCTTGTTGCAGCAAAGATCGCCTCTTGTAATTCGAATTGCTGTATGCATACCCGTCACTTGAAAGATGTTCCTGGGATATGGCTTGCTGGAAGACAAAAAACAAAGAAACCCACAGATCAGATATTTAAATGATTCTAATACCACTTAACCTTCACATGCAATAATCTTCTGAAGTTGTTAATTTTCTTTAAAGTATTTGCAATGGACGGTTGTGGTTCAGGTTTATAATTGTTATATGTACCAAGGTGTAGTGAAAAGCTTTGCATTGCATGCTATCCAAACAAATCAGATATACCGTACACAGATACAATCAAGTCAAGTACAATAGGTCGAGCAAAGGGGAAGATACAGAGTGCAGAATATAGTTCTCAGCATTGTAGCGCATCAAAGATCGACACAAAATGCTGGAGTTACTCAGCGGGACAGGCAGCATCTCTGGAGAGAAGGAATTCCTTCTCTCCAGAGATGCTGCCTGTCCCGCTGAGTTACTCCAGCATTTTGTGTCTATCTTTGGTTTAAACCAGCATCTGCAGTTCCTTCATACACAATTGTAGAGCATCAGTTCCATAGACAAAGTCCAATGTCCGCAATGTGGTAGAGGTGAATCGAACAGAACCCTAACTAATGGAAGGACCATTCAGAAGCCTAATAACAAAGGGGGGGAAATCTGTTCCTGTTGTGATATCACAACTTTGAAGAATGAAGATTCACTAAAATCATTTAACTGTTGCCACAACTGATGGACGCTGCTCTCATAATATAAACTGCACATATTTAACATTTCAATAAAGCTACAAGGAACTGCAGATGCTGGTTTACAAAGAAGAGACAAAGCGCTGGGGTAATTCAGCATCTTTGAAGACCATGGACAGGTGATGTTTTGGGTCGGGACCTTTCTTCAAATTGATTGTAGGGGGAGGGGGGAGGAAGATGGAAAAGAGGTGGGGGCACAACAAAACCTGGCAAGTGATATGTGGATATACGTCCTAGGCACAGAATTATCCTGTCATGTTTAAACTTCCCAACTATTATTTCCTTTATATTTCACTTAGCGTTCAAAAGACCATGTGATTTCCATAGTACTGAATAGCCATGGTAAACTCCGTATGTTGTGTGTCCAGCTGTGGTAAACTGCTGGCTTGGTGAAATGACCACACTGACAGATGAGCACAAACTTAGCCAGTGTAGTAGGTACCTCTTCACTCAGCCGCCTCTGCTCTTCTTGCCTTCGCTGATGCTCTGCGTTGGCCACCGATTCAGCCAGGTGATTCAGCTCCTGTTCACACGGTGTGCCCAGAAATGACAGTAAGGGAGGCTCCCACCCGTTTCTGAAGTGAGGCACGTAAGGAGGGATGAACTGATCTTTAGGCCACTCGGATCTACAACCAACACAAACAGCCTGTCAGTGAAATGAATGAATCCTTCCAGATTTAAAGCACAAAACTGAGACCTTGTCTATAGTACAGCAATGAAGATTGGTCGGTGCAGAACATCTGCAGTCATGTATAACATTTGCAGAAAGCAATAGTTGCATTTTGATAGGCTTAAAATCCATCTAAAAATATAAATGGTCAGCATATCCATACTTTAATGCAAGGATCTGAAATGATCAGACTAGTTATATCAAAAGCTTTGAAGTTTATTATTAACAATTGAACCCACACAGACATCCAAGATGGAGCCAGAGCACTCTTTGCATGCAGGTCTCTGAAGTGGATCTGCTCTCATCCATTACAACTGTGCCACTCATTTAAATCACTGCGGACGGCTTGATTGTATTTATGTAGTTTTTTCTTTGACTGAATAGCACACAACGAAAGCTTTTCGCTGTACCTTGATACACGTGATAATAAACTAAACTAGAACCTTTCGATAGGTTATAGAAACATAGAAACATAGAAAATAGGTGCAGGAGTAGGCCATTCGGCCCTTCGAGCCTGCACCGCCATTCGATATGATCATGGCTGATCATCCAACTCAGTATCCCATCCCTGCCTTCTCTCCATACCCCCTGATCCCTTTAGCCACAAGGGCCACATCTAACTCCTTCTTAAATATAGCCAATGAACTGGCCTCAACTACCTTCTGTGGCAGAGAATTCCACAGATTCACCACTCTCTGTGTAAAAAATGATTTCCTCATCTCGGTCCTAAAAGTCTTCCCTCTTATCCTTAAACTGTGACCCCTAGTTCTGGACTTCCCCAACATCGGGAATAATCTTCCTGCATCTAGCCTGTCCAACCCCTTAAGAATTTTGTAAGTTTCTATAAGATCCCCCCTCAGTCTTCTGAATTCCAATGTTGTTGTTATATAACAACAAATTTGTTTTCTCATCCACAAAAGGGCATGGGTCATTGCTACATTAGTTCATTTGAATTGAAGGTTAATCAGTTTCAATTATAGTATTGACAACATTTGAAATAATAAAGGTGCCTTTGTTAAATATGTCATGAAGTAACAACCTTGAATTCTTACCAAACAAGCTCTCCAAAATTATTCAGGAGCATTCATACCAATTTTAGTAACTCTGATTAATTATTGGATTAATAATGACACGCAAACACAGTTTCCTTCAAAAGACTCAAAACCTGGCGTAGAATTAAATATCTTGTTACAGATGAGTGATGTTTATCATTTTTAGTGTCTTTACGATGAATGTGGAACATATTACAGAGTAACACTGCAATGTCTTTTGAAAGAAGGAAATTAAGACATCAAGGAGCAACACCACCCTGGTCGCGTTCTTATCTCACTCCAACCATCAGGAGGAAGGTACAGAAGTGACCACCAGGATCAAGAATAGCTTCTTCCATCAGGCTCTTGAACACTACATAACACTAAAGTTACACACAAAATGCTGGATTAACTCAGTGGGTCAGGCAGCATCTCTGGAGAAAAGGAATTGGTGACGTTTTGGGTCGAGACCCTTCTTCAGTCTGAGAGTCAGGGGAAAGGGAAACTAGAGGTATGAAAAGGTAGCGAAACAAATCAGACCAGGCACCAATGACTCAGAAAAGGTGGAGTCCACAATGATCCATTGTTGGCTTGAAGGAGGTGATCACGAAGGGATACGAACAATAAAACTAGCAGGATGCATAAGATGGGGGAGGGATAGAGAGAGAAAGAGAGGGAATGCAACAGTTACTTGAAATTAGATCATTTAATATTCATACCGCTGGGTTGTAAGCTGCCCAGACAAAATATGAGGTGCAGTTCCTCCAATTTACATGTGGCCTCACTCTGACAGTGGAGGAGATCTCAGCTGGGAACTTCAGTGTACTGTCTTTGGTTGCACCAATGACTTTGGGGATTTTGCACCAGTATTGTGGTTATTATTTTATTGAATTTTTGTTTATTATATATTATCTATGTGTTTTGTGTTTACAAGCCTGGTGTGCTGCTGCAAGTAAGAATTTAATTGTGCCGTTGATGGTACATGTGACAATTAACACTGTTGACAAAGAATCCATTTCCTGTTGCAAAGATGCTAGAAATGCTCCTCAAATTATCTGGAAATTCAAAGAATGAGAGAAGATGCCGGGGATGAAAGGCAATCATTTTGTTGCCAAGCAACTGTGCTCAATTAAATCAGTTGAAATCCATAACTTTATATCACAACATTTCTGAGAAGAGATAAATAAATGCCATCAACTTGCCTGGGCTTGGTCCATGTTTCTCCTAAAGAAAACCAAACTGCTTTTTCTTCGGCTGTGACACATGTATTTAAAAAATCTATTGCATCCTTTGTTAGGAGAGGAGAGAGAATTGAACCACCCATCTCAGGCCCTCCACTGGTTTGTATGACCTGAAAAATAAAACCATTAAAGATTAATTGTAGAAATAAGCTCTATGTATAACAACATCCCTAGCACCTTTGATGCCTTCTTTATTTCAAGGTTACTGAGCTCAATGAAACAATACTGGCTCCTTGCAAAACAAATTTTATCTTCACTATTCTTCCTCTCATTTCTCTGCAGGCCTGCAACTTATTCACTCTTGAATGCCCACCAACTCCTTTGATTCTTTAGCTGCGTACTTAAAATAGGTGATTTACTTTAGCCACTGAACCTACATCTTTGATTTGGGGGAATGAAATAAGAGTTCCAGTTGATCTCACTAAACAAAGGAAAACCACTCACGCTTCTCCACCGACTCAACCACCATCTTCTCAAGTAAACACTCCAAAACCATCAAACGATTATTAGAAATATATGTAGTATAGAATTTTATGGGCAATTCAACGCAGAACTGCTGAATCTTTCTTGTAAATGCCGCCACATTAGAGTCTCACAAAAACAGAGAAATTGTGAACATACTGGCTGCTCTTGGTTGGGGTTTTTAGACCTGAAGAAGAGTCCCGACCCGAAACATCACCCATCTATGTTCTCCAAAGATTCTGTGTCTATCTTTGGTATAAACCAGAATCGGCAGTTTTTTGTCTCTGCAGTTAACGCGGAAATTGGAACCGTTCACCTTTCAGGGTGGACGGCTGATATTTTAAAGAGCTTACATTATTATGGGATTAGATAAGGCAAGTTATTTCTGGTGGGTGTGATTAATAATCATAGGTAGAGCATGTATAATGTGATTGTCAAAAGAACTAAGGGAGACAAGGAAAATGTTTTAAACAAAGTAATCTGGACTGCCTAAAAGAGGTTGGAAGGCACAGAATTAATGAGAGTCTTTAAATGGGAATTAGAAAAATGCTGAATAGAAAATAAAATTGAAGGATATAGCGGTGTGGAATAAAGACATACTGGGTCAAATGAGCTGTGGTATTCTATGCACAAATGCCTGCCTCCCTCATATCGCCAAATCATTGTCTTGAACGACAGAGGATTAGTAAACTCCATATGTTATCAGTCAGAATGCAGACTGCAATTTGATGGTTGTTTATTCAAAAACTATTAACTCACCATATTCAACGGCGTAAACAAGAAATGGATCAGGTCAACTGCACTCGGATTCTGGATGTGGGATTTTAATTTGGCCTAAATTGAATGAGAAACAATGAGTGCAAGTATTGAACAAGAACTATAGATATGGTCAATCATATGATCAGGAAAATAAAAGGCTGTTTATATTTCCCATGCAACCTGATTAAACACAGTATTTATGCTATGACAGGTGTGGGTGGAAGATTATGCCTTACTATTTCATTCAAATGCAGTTCCATAACTGTCGCATTAGGTTAAATGTTACTTCATGGCATGGATATGACAATTTGTAGTCGAGGATGTGTATTATAAGACAAGTAAAAGATAGCAACTGTACAAGAAATATTTATAATCTGCAAGACATTCCATGTTTTAAATTTCAAGACAATCTAATTAAGCTAACACTCTTAAAAAAGATAACTTACCAGTAAGTTAAATGCATGCTTGAATTTCTGAAAACAGTCGAAGAATTCATCTTGTGGAGGTGGTTTTGCACGGAGTGTTAGAACACCCTCTAAACAGCGAGAGGAGGAAGGGATAGTGGACAAAAATGTCGCTCATGAAAGCCTGCTGCTATTTATTCACATGGTCATAACATTGGACAGCAATCTAATGTCACACAAATTCGTTAACTTTGGAGCAGTTACATCTATTTTTGTATTTTTAACAAATGACTTTTGAATCTTTTTAATTTCCATATACATGTCCCTTACCAATACCAAACTACATGATATTGTTGTCAAGATCTTAGTCTTAAAAAAATAGATTTAATTAAGTGATATTAATGGGATCAACCTAGCATATGGTGTACAGAATATATCAAAGTCAAAGTCATTGAGTCAGCCAGCCTACTCATAACAAGCTCCCCACCCCATTTAACATCCCATTGAATTGAAGACACAACAAGAGACTGCAGACACTGGAATCTGGAGCAAGAAACAATGTGTTGCAGGAAACATAGAAAATATGTGCAGGAGGAGGCCATTCGGCCCTACGAGCCAGCACCGCCATTCATTGTGATCATGGCTGATCGTCCCCTATCAATAACCCGTGCCTGCCTTCTCCCCATATCCCTTGACTCCACTAGCCCCTAGAGCTCTATCTAACTCTCTCTTAAATCCATCCAGTGACTTGGCCTCCACTGCCCTCTGTAGCAGGGAATTCCGTAAATTCACAACTCTCTGGGTGAAAAAGATTTTTCTCACCTCAGTCTTAAATGACCTACCCTTTATTCTAAGACTGTGGCCCCTGGTTCTGGACTCGCCCAACATTGGGAACATTTTTCCTGCATCTAGCTTGTCCAGTCCTTTAATAATTTTATATGTTTCTATAAGATTCCCCCTCATCCTTCTAAACTCCAGTGAATACAAGCTTAGTCTTTTCAATGCAAGCCTAGTCTTTTCAATACAAGCCTAGTCTTTTCAGGAACATTGCTGGAATCGGATGTGCCTTCTTACCCTAAATTTGGTCCAGCCTTCCATACGAGACCTTGTTAAAATCCATGTAGACTACATCAACGCGTCAAATGAAGAAGGACCTGGCGGGCTCCCGCGAAGGAAAGGCCCAGCGGCAGACCTGGCTCATTGATGCAAAGAAAGGCACGCCAGGCCACAGCCTGCAGGAGGGAAGCTTGGAAGCTGCTGAGCTCGCCCCGGAAGGCAGGAGAGTTGAGGTAGAGGAAGACGCTGGCGACGACGGATGTGAAGAGTATGCCTCCAGCGGCTTCAACGTCACCTGCAGTAGGCGCCCCGGGACACAAAGGCGGTCAGGTGAGGAGAGGGATGTTGGTTGGTGGGCCGAGCCAGTCAAGGGCGACAGAGGAAGCCCTGCAGCAGACTGAGATTTACCTGGTTCAGGAGCTGCTCCAACACTTTGTGTTTGGCTCAAGATTCCAGCATTTGCAGTTCATTGCGTCTTTAAGCAATGCACTACACTCGGGACAACTTTCCCATTTAGTTAAATTTACAGGTACATTATTCAAAAACAGTTATACTTGCACATGGCTACATCCCCTCAATATCATTTAGCAGCACAAAAGTTGTACTATTTTTTTACATTATAAAGGTCTCAAACACTACTCACCTCCCGGTCCTTTCTTTTTACTCTTCTTTGATTTTTTCCTTTGCGAAAGTTGAGAAAATGCTTCAGCAGCCTTTTGAAGTTTAATAACAAATGCTTCCACATCATCTAAAACATGGTTCAAAATTTGCTGGCACGGAAAAGTTAAATACACAGTTACAGGAAAAGCATTTTGTCATCCTGCAAGCATATCTCTATATCTGCCCTACATTGAGAAATAGTTATATGAAGCTTTATCTTACATGCTAACATTAAAAAAAAAAATACAACTCTTCCTTTGTGTCACCTTGTTAACAAATGTTGTTCAACAAAAAGGTAAACAAATTAAAAAAATTGATGGAAAGAAATCTTGCTTCAATAAGCTTATGCTAAACCATAACGGTCCACATACAAAAAAAAATCATGATGGATCTACTTATGTGTGAGGCACAGACTTGTCAAGCCATCACCTCGCAGTGCCAAATAAATGTGTATGATAGGTGAATTAGCCACAATATGTCATCCCTAGTATGTGGGGAGAGTGGATGGGAATGTGAGGAGAATAAAATGGTATATGTGCAGGATTAGAGTAAATTGGTGCTTGGGGGTCTGTGTGGACTGGGTGGGCCAAGGAATTGTGTCTGTGTCTATGACCATAATTACATTGTGCATTGACTCATTTGTAGTAAATTTTATCATAAATATTGAGCCCAATTTCTGTAGCTGTAATAAGAGATTGACTCCATTCACTCCACCAAACTTTACAAAACCTTTGTCCTATGGTCATTTCATTCTCAGCTTGGCATGAAGTGCACAACAGTAAATGCGAGGCAAACAAATCAACGGGCAAGTGATCAATCCCACTTTTAAAAAATCTGCAAACAGTATTGCAACATTTGGTACAATGTAAATAACATAACAATGCACCTTGCAATTGGATATGATGGCACACTGCCACATGCCCTTCTGCAAGAAGAGATACTGATCAATGAAAAATCTGGCTTCAATTTAAATTAGGTAGAAAGGAAGTAGTCCAACAAGATATGTAAAACTTGGTAAGAGATAGGCATGGGGCAATTTTTAACTGGTCAGAAAATTCAGAATGAATTAATGCATTCGGTGGCTTCAGTTTAGTTTATTTTATTTTTGAGAAACAGTGCGGAAACAGGCCATGTGACCCACCGAGTCTGTACTGACCAGCAATCCCCGCACACTAACACCATCCTACACACACTGGAGACAATTTACAATTTTACCAAGCCAATTAGCCTACAAACCTGCACATAGAAACATAGAAAATAGGTGCAGGAGTAGGCCATTCAGCCCTTCGAGCCTGCACCGCCATTCAATATGATCATGGCTGATCATCCAACTCAGTATCCTGTACCTGCCTTCTCTCCATACCCCCTGATACCTTTAGCCACAAGGGCCACATCTAACTCCCTCTTAAATATAGGCAATGAACTGGCCTCAACTACCTTCTGTGGCAGAGAATTCCACAGATTCACCACTCTCTGTGTGAAAAATGATTTTCTCATCTCGGTCCTAAAAGACTTCCCCCTTATCCTTAAACTGTGACCCCTTGTTCTGGACTTCCCCAACATCGGGAACAATCTTCCTGCATCTAGCCTGTCCAACCCCTTGAGAAATTTGTAAGTTTCTATAAGATCCCCCCTCAATCTTCTAAATTCTAGCGAGTACAAGCCAAGTTTATCCAGTCTTTCTTCATATGAAAGTCCTGCCATCCCAGGAATCAGTCTGGTGAACCTTCTCTGTACTCCCTCTATGGCAAGAATGTCTTTCCTCAGATTTAGTGACCAAAACTGTACGCAATACTCCAGGTGTGGCCTCACCAAGACCCTGTACAACTGCAGTAGAACCTCCCTGCTCTTATACTCAAATCCTTTTGCTATGAATGCTAACATACCATTCGCTTTCATCACTGCCTGCTGCACCTGCATGCCTACTTTCAATGACTGGTGTACTATGACACCCAGATCTCGTTGCATCTCCCCTTTTCCTAATCGGCCACCAT
This sequence comes from Malacoraja senta, assembly GCA_038087875.1. Taxonomy (NCBI): domain Eukaryota; kingdom Metazoa; phylum Chordata; class Chondrichthyes; order Rajiformes; family Rajidae; genus Malacoraja; species Malacoraja senta. Next base: position 30,013,529 of record CM075985.1, read on the forward strand.
TCAGATAATAGTCTACTTTCCTGTTTTTGCCACCAAAGTGGATAACCTCACATTTATCCACATTATACTGCATCTGCCATGCATTTGCCCACTCACCCAACCTATCCAAGTCACCTTGCAGCCTCCTAGCATCCTCCTCACAGCTAACACTGCCCCCCAGCTTTGTGTTATCCGCAAACCTGGAGATGTTGCATTCAATTCACTCATCCAGATCATTAATATATGTTGTAAATAGCTGGGGTCCCCGCACTGAGCCTTGCGGTACCCCACTAGTCACTGCCTGCCATTCTGAAAAGGACTGTTTACTCCTACTCTTTGCTTCCTGTCTGCCAGCCAGTTCTCTATCCACATAAATACTGAACCCCCAATACTGTGTGCTTTAAGTTTGCATACTAATCTCTTATGTGGGACCTTGTCGAAAGCCTTCTGAAAGTCCAGATATAACACATCCACTGGTTCTCCCTTATCCACTCTACTAGTTACATCCTCGAAAAATTCTATAAGATTCGTCAGACATGATTTACCTTTCGTAAATCCATGCTGACTTTGTCCAATGATTTCACCACTTTCCAAATGTGCTGCTATCCCATCTTTAATAACTGACTCTAGCATTTTCCCCACTACCGATGTTAGATTATCTGGTCTGTAATTCCCCGTTTTCTCTCTCCCTCCCTTTTTAAAAAGTGGGGTTACATTAGCTACCCTCCAATCCTCAGGAACTACTCCAGAATCTAAAGAGTTCTGGAAAATTATCACTAATGCATCCACTATTTCTGGGGCTACTTCCTTAAGTACTCTGGGATGCAGCCTGTCTGGCCCTGGGAAGTTATCGGCCTTTAATCTTGCATGTCTTTGCAGTGTGGGAGGAAACTGGAGCACCCGAGGAAAACATACAAGCTCCTTACAGACAGCACCCGTAGTCAAGATCGAACCCGGGCCACTGGCGCTAGAAGGCAGCAATTCTACCACTGTGCCACAGTTCTCTTTAAACTGCGTGAAGAGTCAGTTGTCAACAAGGCGGCAAAACTAAAACTCAATAAACCAAAACAACTGGCATATAAATTAAAGATGGGAAACAAAAATTACTGCAGAATTGAAATAAAGTGGACCAAACGTGAAATACTCAGCAATTTCTCTGGAGTAAAAGGTATGCATTATCATTTGTGGGAAGGCATGATAAAATGTTGATGTAACATTAGAGTGCTCGTTGCAGCTCAGCAACTTCTGCATGGCTGTACCGACAGTCCAGTTTGAAACAAAACATGCAGAATATTTTCTTATATACGGTAAAACGAGTAGAGTGGTAAAACAAGCAGGCTTTTGTGTGTCAACAATATCAACTACCAAGAGGACAATAAGTGCTATGTTACTGAAAGATCTAGGTCTGGCTGTTAATACCTTGTCACTAAAAATTAAACCCTATTATTTACTATCAATTGGGTCACTAACAGAACAAAGGAAAAGGAAGATGGATACATTTGTGGTACATCAATTTGCAGTTGGAGTCAAGAAAGATGGATGATCAGTCTGGATGAATTTAGTTTTAGTTTTCATTTTAGAGACACAGCATGGAAACAGGCCCTTCAACCCACCAAGTCCATGCCAACCATCAATCACCAGTTCGCACTAGTTTTATTTTATCCCACTTTCGCATCCACTCTCTACACATTAGGGGGCAATTTATAGAGGCCAACTAACCTACAAACCCGCATGTCTTTGTGATGTGGGAGGAAACCAGAGCACCCGGAGGAAACCCATGTGGTCATCCAGAGAATGTGCAAACTGCCCAGCGATAGCACCCGTACTCAGGATTGAACCCGGGTCTCTGGCGCTGTGAGGTAGCAGCTCTACCAGAATATTCTATTTTCAGGACGTTCCCACATGGAAGTTGTTTTTCCTGACAAGCAGGTAACAGTAGATATTCTTGTTACTTCTTGTACTCTTAAGCTTCATAAATAAAAAAGTCATACTCAGTCCTGAGATCATTGCAACTATTGGGGAAAAAAACTGCATGCAGCAACCTGCTTTGTGTCATTGGTAATTCACTAATGCAGGTGATGCCCAGATCCTCTCTGTGTAAACTCTAATAAACCCGAGCACAGTGCCTCTTGTCCAAGTGCGAACCAGGCCATGATCTATTTCACTTCTGAGATCATAAGAGGTCAGGCATTTCCAAAATAAAATCAACAGATTATGTTGTATAATGTAATTACAAAATATAATCTGTGCTTCGGTTATTCTTGATTTTTGAAATTTGCAATAGTAAATTAGGAATACTTAATGACTACTCATTTAACTGGAAGAAAAGTCACAGAATGCTGGAGTAACTTGGGGGTCAGGCAACATCCCTGGACAACATGGATAGATGACATTTCAGGTCGCGACCCTTCTTCAGAATGATCATTTAAGTACATCACCTTTATACAAGCACTGCATTAAGGATAGGCGCAAAACGCTGGAGTAACTCAGCGGGTCAGGCAGCATCACTGGAGAAACGGAATAGGTGACGTTTCGGGTCAGAGCCCTTCTTCAGCCTGAGAGTTAGGGGAGAGGGAAACTGGAGGTTTGAAAACGTTTAGAACAAATCAGAGCCAGCTCCGATGACCAAGGAAAGGTGGAGCCCAAAATGGTCTATTGTTGGCTGTGGAAAACAAGGGGATATATGGATGCGAACAGTGAAACTAGCAGGATGATAGGGGTGGGGGATTGCATTAAGGAAATCCCATGGCTGATCACATCAACTATATTCCTCTGTACAAAGTTAAATCAATTTACTTGTTGATATACACAAGCACAATATTAAAATACTTTAAATGCTTCCACAGTATATTTGCTCAAACATTAAACTGTTGAAAATAAATTAAATTATTTAATTTTTAGTAAGCGTTCATACCACATCTCTATCAATTTTAACGGCTGCCATATCTGGGGTTTCTTCTGGTTCATGAACCACCTTCTGTTTTTCATCTGTTGAGAACATGGCATTTTAATAGAAGGACTTACATACATAATTCTACACTATCTACGGAAAACTGACATTTCAATATGAGATAGTCTTATTGTAATTCAATGTAAAATTGATATGTTTTCTCTCGTGGGATGTCACTCTCCACAGAATACCCAACCTCTTTCCTGTTCAGTTAAAAAAAAGATATAGCAACATGGAGACAGTCAAATCCTGGGAGAGGGTTGTCCTACCAAGAATCAAGAGAGTCAAGAGTGATTAATTGCCAAATGTACTGACAACAAAACAATGAAACAGGCCTGTAAATACAATATCATAGATGTGTAGGAAAGAACTGCAGATGCCGGTTTAAACCAAAGATAGACACAAAAAGCTGGAGTAACTCAGCGGGTCAGATAGCATCTCTGGAGAAAAGGAATAGGTGACGTTTCGGGTCGAGACTGAGAGTTAGGGGAAAGGGAAACGAGAGATATAGACGGTGATATAGAGAGATATAGAAGAAATGAATGAAAGTTATGCAAAAAAGTAACGATGAGAAAGGAAACAGGCTATTGTTAGCTGTGGACTATGTGAAAACGAGTTCCAGACAATGAGACTCAACAAGACGACTTTGAAGCTAGTATGACCGGTGGGGGAGGGATGGAGATGCAAAGGGTACTTGAAGGTAGATAAATCAATAGTCATACCATTGGGTTGTAAGCTGCCCAAGCAAAATATGAGGTGCTGTTCCACCAATTTGCATTTAGCCTCACTCTGACAATGGAAGAGGCCCAGGATAGAAAGGTCAGTGTGGAATGGGAAGGGGAATTAAATGTTTGGCACCGGCGAGACCAAACGCAGACTGGGTGATCGTTTTGCTGAACACCTTCGCTCAGTCTGTCTGGACCTACCTGATCACCCGGTTGCAAAACACTGTAATTCCCCTTCATCATTCAGCAAAGGTGAGAACATGCGAGACTTTCATATATTTATTGTTTGGTATTTGTGTCATTACAATTTTTACTTGCCATTTACTATCCAAACCTTAATTTCATTCGGGCTTAAATGCATGTTGGCATGCTTCCTGAGTAGCTGGATGTAGAGCTCGTTAATAACTTAATTACACAAGCAATGATATGAATCACTCAGAGCAAGAGTGGCTACGGTCAATGGTTTCTGACAAGAGGTGGTTTTATAAATGATGGAATAGCTGCAGCTAAATTAATCGCAATCCATTCTTGGTGCTGAACATTATTACATTTTCTCTCGCAGTTGTGATACAATAGTTACAGTTCAAATCGTTTCACCTTTGTTTCAATTTCTTTTTCATATTCACAGCATTTTCGTAACTGCCTTTTTTGGATTCCGTAATCTGGCATAGTGCCAAAGTAGCCATGGAAACCCCCATTGTACAAAACACAGCTGCCCAGGAGGTGTCAGTGTGTGTGAGAAAGCCCAATCACCTTGTTCAGCAGGTGAGGCCCAAGCTGACCAAGCTGCTACTCGGCTCCGAACATCCACCTGTGTGATCGTGCCTGGTGGAACTGGGGCAGGCGCTCTTGGAGGTGGGGGGATGCAGGAATTATCGGCATTTGTAATCATTCTGTAACGATAAATAGTAAGAAGAGTTAATGCTCCTGACCCAGAAAACAATTAATGGAAGGGTAACCTTTTCACGCATAGGTTGGCGGGTGTATGGTACGAGCTGCCCGTGGAGGTAGCTGAGGCAGGGACTATCCCGACGTTTAAGAAACAGTTAGACAGGTACATGGATAGGACAGGTTTAGAGGGATATGGGCCAAATGCAGACAAGTGGGACAAGTGGGACTATGTAGCTGGGATATGTTGGCCGGTGTGGGCAAGTTGGGCCGAAAGACCTGTTTCCACACTGTATGACTCTATATTCAGTACATTATACTTCACAATAATATCAGTGTTGTTAATCGCAACACAGCACAAGGTTAAGCAAATATACCAAACCAAAGTTCCCATCCTAGTTTTAAAATCAGGTTCAAATTAAGAAATACAATACAGATCAAACAAATTATCCTTGAGCAAAACACAAGGATGTTTGCACTAGTGGGAGAGTCTATGACCAGAGGCCATAGCCTTAGAATAAAAGGATGTACTTTTAGAAAGGAGATGAGGAGAAATGTCTTTAATCAGAGGGTGGTGAATCTGTGGAATTCATTGCCACAGACAGTTGTGGAGGCCAAGTCAATGGATATTTTTAAGGCGCAGATTGACAGATTCTAGATTAGTAAGGATATCAGGGGTTATGGGAAGAAGGCAGGAGAATGGGGTTGAGATGGAAAGATAGATTGGTCATGATTGAAAGGCAAAGTAGGTATGTTACAAAACTTACCTTCAGTCGCGCTGTAATTCTGCCACTGGCCGTGTGCGCGATTTTGGCGCCTTTAAGGGGGGGGCGGGGTTAAAACGCGGTTTCTCCTCCCTTGTCCTGGAAATATTTTGTTGGAGTACAAACCTTCGCTGACAAAATCGTTCCTACCGGCGATTTGTGAATTTTTTTTTTAAATTAAATCGTCAATGTCAGCGCTACAGTCATTTTAAAAGCAGCTCCTGAAGCGTCAACGCCAATAACGGGGACGGATTTCACACAATGGACAGGTAAAAGAAAGTGCTTTCTTTAAATGTATAAAAGTGCTTCTTAAGAAGCCTTTAATTCACATTTTGTCATGCGACACGGTGATTTTATTCCCCGAATTAACGGCAGTATTTTTCATGCCAATACGGGGTTAAATTCACCGCAAATGAACGTTCCAAAAGGTCGCGTTGCAGTAATCCTCACTCGCAAGATGAATTAAATGCCCATTAATTTACAGGTATTAAACATTCAATTCCTTCCATTTGGCCTGTAAATTCATGAAAATTAGATTTAAAAATTATGTTATATTGTGAATTATTGTGTGAATGTTATTTGGACACTTAGGCTATTTAAAAATGTTAATCTATTCTTAAGAAATTGATAGATGTTTAGATCTAGTAATTGAATTTTGTAATTAGCTACAATTAGGTAACTAACTAATTATATGCTTTACTTTCATGTCTTCGAAGTAAGATTGTTTCATATTTGTTTCAGAATGCTTCAATCTATAATACCTGAAAATTTCTTTCAGTTACCATAATTTTTAAGAAAGTTATGGGCTTTTAACTGTCCTCGATCACAGCTTTTGTGTTAAGTCAATGGAAAAGCAATAGGGAACTAGATGCTAATTTCTGAGTATGATAATGGCCATAACTTTTTTAATACTGAAGATATGAAAGTGAATTAAGTGTCAAATTAAACTTCTTTTTATGCTTTATCTGATGGGATAAATTGCAGACTTTATTTTTTAAATCTAAAAATTTTGTAACATTGCTAGGCAAAGTAGACCTGATGGGCCATAATTACGCTCCAATAACTAATGAATGTGCTGGATGAACTCGGCGTGTCAGGCAGCATCTATGGAGGGTATTGATATATGAATTTTTGGGTAGGGACCATTCTTCCGATGATTAGAGTAGGGGGGAGTAAGGTGGAAAAATCTTGTTTAAATCTTGCTGTTCCAGATGTTTAGGCTCATCAAGCCAACAACAGATTGATTGTATAGGCACCCATTTGCAAAGAGGAAGAAATGGTGTGAACTGATCAAGATTCCAGTATAGTGTGCTTCATGATTTTCTGTCCAAACAGGTGCACGTCAACAATCTCTAGTATTTAATGTCCACACTTTTAGCATCACAAATGTGTTCAGAGAAGAAACAGCTTACTTTTAAAAAAAGACACAAAGTGCTGGAGTAACTCAGCAGGTCAGGCAGCATCTCTGGAGAACATGGATAGGTGTCGTTTCGGGTCGGGACTCTTCAGATTCATTCAAAAATGAGTCCGAGAAAGTTCTTGACCAAAAACATCACCTACCCATGTTCACCAGTGATGCTGCCTGACCCGCTGAGTTACTCCAGCTCTTTGCGTCTTTTTCCGTAAACCAGCACATGCAGTTCCTTGTTTATGTGTAGCTTACTGTTAAATTGAAATCCAGAGATGACCAAGAATAGTGCAAATGATAAACATTTGTGTGTCTTTGTACCTCAGAGTACTGGGCCTCTTCTTTTGTTTGCTGCCTTTACTGTCACTGATTGCACTGTCGATATCTGCGTGGATCATTTCAGCCTGAAAAAGAGCATTTGGTCACAACATCACAGCATCGGTGACACCTCAAACCTCTAATTGCACTTCTTCACTAACTGTGTGGGATTCATTTGTTGAACAAGAGTATCCATTCAATGGCTGCCAACTCCAGTGCAGTATTCAGTTTGTGCTATTTTTCAAATAAACCCAATGCCTTTTAGTGGACGGTTTAAATTTTATTGCAAGATTGCATTATAGTTTTTTTTCCTTTCAGGTATAAGAAAGCAATCCCTGAACTAACAATTGAGACATTTAATCCTTTTTCTGATACACTGTTAAATATAATCTTGGAAGTTATCCAAGTTCCATTAAAAATGAGTACTGACTAACATGTTGGGAACATGGTGGGATCTTCCAAATACTACACGTTAAACAATATACGTTAAAGAGCATAGCCCCGGTGACGCAGTGGTAGAGTTGCTGCCTTACAGCGCGAGAGACCTGGGTTCGATCCTAACTACGGGTGCTGTCTGAATGGATTCACCCCGAGACTTGCGTGGGTTTTCTCCGGTTTCCTCCTACACCTCAAAGACATACAGGTTTGTAGGCGAATTAGCTTGGTAAAAATTGTAAATTGTGAGTAGGATAGTGTTAGTGTGCAGGGATCACTGGTCGGCGCAGACTCGGTGGGCCGAAGGGCCTGTTTCCGCGCTGCATTTCTAAATTAAACTCAATTAAACTACTGTGTCATTACACTAAACAATGCCAGAATTTGTCCTTTCTGGAAGAAAAGGCACTTAATAAATGTTCAGTTGACTACATCGTGATATGCAGCTTCAGAGGAAAAAACAATGAAACAATTTAACACCACTAAAGCAAGCGACCCAGTAATTATGACTAAAACATCTGAAAGGCAGCAAAACGGGATACTGACTAAGCCCAAAAGGTTTCAGCATCTACAGGTATGTCAATTTTAAGCAATTTATATTTGTTAAACATGTAATACCTTGGGATACATGATTATGGATTGCTCTTGATAATTCAGACAATACTTTCTTTCGATGCTTGCATTACAAAAAGACATTGCTCATAATTTGTAAAAGTAAACCAAAGAAAAAGTGAATTGCTATTGTTAATAGCTACACAGTACCGGATGAAGCAAATGCTCCAAACCATAGCTCCCATTATACAGGGGTTAAGCACATTACAACTCACGGTAACTTCTTTGACTAATAGGTTAGGAAGACCTTTTAATTCCAGGCAATTCGCCCAAATGCCATCACAACCAAAATTAAAGTGCACCTGGGTTACTCTCCCCTTTTTCCTCCTCTATTTCAGAGCACTTTTGGCAGAGGTCTTCAAAGAAATACCTACCTACATCTTGGATAAGTGATGGTCAGCACTAGTGAGGAAATTGTTCATTGAAGTAGATCATTTATAAGCAGAGGTGAAAAAAGTAGTACGAAAACCCAAAAGCAATTTATGTTCTAATCCCTGTAAATGCAAAACATAACGACTTTCCAAACCCTTTTACTTGCAGTAGATGTGGAAGCATTAAATGCATCTTACTATTTTCATGTCCAGCGCAGACTAGTAACACAAATAAAGAATCAAACGAATGCAGTTGCAAATAAAAGACTGACCAACCTTAACTTCATCGCATTGGAAAAGGTGAATATCTGGTTTGCCTTGGCCAGGTTCCTTGCAAACGAGTGCCAGGATGGAGTCATAGTTACAGGCATTCATCACAGATTGAAAATGCTGGATTGTGTTAAAGGGAAAGTGCTCCAACTCATTCTATAAAGAAAATGCAAGGAACATTTTTGTTCTCCCCTGAAACCATGAAGCAAACTATAACATTTATTTCTGCTTATCACCAAGTCCATGCCCCAGATAGTAATGCCCAAATTCTCCCTTTTCAAATGCAAGCATTGCAGATTTCCATCAATCCTCTTTGCTTATCTACCTAATCTCAGGCATTATCTCTTCTTCTTTACCATGCCCATATAAATCCAAAATGTTCCTAATCATGCAGCAACCAGGATAGAGTTTTCTACACAAGGGTCTGCAGAGATTCAGTGTTTCCTAAGCAGCTTTAATTCAACACACACAGATTGTGGCCATTTGCTCTGTACATTTTATAGAGAACACGGAATAGCACAAGTAAAGGCCCTTCTGCCCACAATGTCAGTGCTGAACATGATGGCAAGGCCATCACTTATCTACCTGCACATAACTTATATACCTCCACTCCTTATGTATCCATATACCTAAGCAAAAGTTTTTTTTAAATGCCACTAACGTATCTGCTTCAACTACCATCCCTGGTAGTGCTATCCAGTCACTCACCGACCTCTGTGTCAAAAACTTGCTCCGCACATCTTTTTTTAATCCTTTAAAAGGATATAAAGTTTAAATCCTTTAAACTTTGTCTCACTCACCTTACAGCCGTACCCTTTTAGTGTTTGAGATTTCCATCCTGGGAAAAAGATTTTGTACTGATTGTTTAAGACTTCTCTGACTACCCCCACCCACATATTCTGGCTCATCTCCAGACGCATGTCAAACCTTACTCTTGTTATTTTCCGTGCCCAGGGCTAATTTAAAATCTTTACACATCCAAAAGATATTTACCAACCCATTGCAAATCTGTGGAGCCACTACATCACAGCGCCAGAGGCACAGGTTCAATCTGATCTCGGGTGCTGTCTGTGTGAAGTTTGCACGTTCTTCCCACGACCGTGTGGGTTTCCTCCGGTTTCCTCCCACATCCCAAAGATGAGCGTATTTGTAGGTAATTTGGCCCTCTGTAAATTGCCCCTAGTGTGCAGGAAGTGGGATAACATAGAACTAATGTGAACGGGTAATCAATGGGTGGCGTGGACCTGGTGGGTCGAAGAGCTTGTGTCCATGTTGTATCTTTTAATCAATCACTTAATTTACACAACAAATAGTAGCATCCCCTATGTGGAAAAGGCCCCATTCGACATCAATACAATTTTATCGCAATCTTTGCTTTCTCCAATCCATTTCTGAAATCCTTTCCCTGCCTTATTTCATCCCAACTAACACGCAGAATAAAATCCTTTGTGCATTATTAAGAGAGTCTTTTTATCTTTAGATGCACAGTGCCCATCTGTAATTCACCTTTCAAATAACACATGCAAACATGTCACCACCCCACTGCTACCTATTCAGTATTTTGTCATTCGATAGGCAAGGTCCATTGTACAGTACTTTATAAGTCATTAATATTTCTTCAAGAATGCATCTTTATTTAACTGCAGACCCTTGGGCTCCTTAAAGTGTTTCCAGGATAATTAATGTATTTTGTAAAAAGTGTTTCACTGTTCTTTTGTTGCTACCCTTTCATAAAAAAATCTAGTTCAAAGTCATAGCTGTTTGGAAAAGTCGGATTGCAGAGTGCAGTCACGCATTCACCAATTATTAACACAGCATAACAGACCAAATTCAATGGTTTCCAGTCCCCTTCTAGAGACTTGGGCGCAAAGGTCTCGACTGACATTGCACTGCAATAATAAGCGACTGCTAAACTGTCTGCTCTCTCAGTGGGAGGGTGAAAGATTCCATGACACCATTAGAAGATCAGAAGCGTTCTCTCAGATATCCTGACAAATATTCATCTGTTAATCAAAACCACTGGAACAAACTGTTTGATGATAATCACCATGTTCCTTGTGGAAGCTTGTGACTAGGTAAGTCCCCGTACAAGCATTACACAGGTAACCTTTCAAAAATAAGGCATTAGCTTTATTTTTTTATTCTGAAGTGGTGAAAGGTACCTTAAAGGCAAGCATTTCCTCCCCAATTTGTTTAGAGGTACAGCATTGAAACAGGCCATTTGGCCCCCCCACCGAGTCAGTGCCAACCATTGATCACCTGTTCACACTCGTTCTATGCTATGCCACCATCTAATCCACTCCCTACACACTAGGGCCAATTTACAGAGGCCAATTAACCTACAAACCTGCACTTCCTTGGGATGTGGGAGGAAACCGGAGCACCCAGGGGAAACCCATGCAGTCACAGGGAGAACGTGCAAACTCCACACTGACAATGCTTGAGGTCAGGATGGAACCCAGGTCTCTGGTGCTATGAGGCAGTGGCTCGTCCCGCTGCACCACACATTTAATATGAATGAGAGAAACAACGGTTCGATGGGCCTTCAGCACTGCACTCCAGCAAATTGAACTGCAACATGGATTCCAATCCCTTTGAGGTTCAGTATACTTAATACAGATTTTGGCTCTGGCTATAAATCAAAAGACGTGCGTTTAACATTGTGTGAACAATACTCATTAGAAAATGTCCGTCTACAGATTTACAAGTTCAACAATGTACCTGAAATCTCACAAATAATGTGCAAGCTTCTACAATAGCACTCAGTTTTAAGTTGATCTGTGAAATTAGTTGCTATTAGCCCCTGAGGAGCTCCTGTATTGAGGAACTCAATAACCTCGATGACTTCTGGCAAGCCATGGCTCTCGTGCCCATTAAACCCAGCTTCCCTCAGACCCTCTCATCTTCAGTCATTTCATAGCTGCTAATCAAATCCATCACTTCAAAAAAAAAGAAGAACTTTGCAGGGCAAATGAAATGTCTTGACCTTTTGTTCCAAGACAACCGAGCCGGTCGGCATCACCGGGAGGGAGCTGGAGATGTCGGACGCGAGGAGCAAGGGCCGGTAGGAGGGTGAACTGGGGTAATGACTCTTGCACCTTCAAGGCTGGCTACAGGAGGCACCCCCGGGACACAACGAGGGCCGGGTGAGGAGGAGAGGGGTTTTGGTTTGCGGGAAGTGCTCCAGTGCATCGTGTGTGTGGGCCAACCAGACTTTGGACTTTGAATAATGGTGCCAAATATGGTGGAGCCTGCATGTGTAATATATGCAAAACAAATTCATTGTGCAATTGGATATGTGACAAATAAAGCACTACTGACATACTGAAGACAACAGAAATTTTATTTAATGGGCGGGATGGCATTTTGGGCAAATGTGATATGTACTAAACCGAAGTAGTCTCGACCGAAAACATCGTCTGTCCTTTCCTTCTACAGATGCTGCCTGATTGGCTGAATTCCTTCTGCACTTTGTGTTTTGCTCAAGATTCCAATATCTGCAACGTCTTGTGACTCGATTATTTTTCACTGCTGTCTAATCACCCATAACCAATACATGCAGAGAATGTGTAAAGTTCATTCTCTGCAGTTTGATAAAACCAACAGTAATGTTCATTCAATTGTGAAGTGTGACTCCAGTACATACACGCATTTTTTTAGTTATTGAGGAAACCAAGATATATGCGGAAGATGCATTAGAGTGGTGCAGAGGTAAAACTACAGCCACAATCTTATTAAACAGCAAGCAGACACAAGGGGCTGAATGAGCTTCTCCTACTTCTATTTCTTACCCCATTCATTATGATAGACATAAAGCTTCCTTTGTGACAAGTATAAAGTTGTTGGAATCTAGCTTCATTACTCAAAATATTTCACTTAAAGTAGTTCAATTAATACAGAAATTACTGAAGATTGTTTATTCAGGGAACAACGTCATTCAATACAAATACCCATACGTTCAGAATCCCGGTTGTAAAGGACAAATTCGATCCGCGGCGCGGAAATCCCAATGAGGTTGGGATTGGCAGCCTCAACCGACCTAGTCACCACATTTTCGGGGAGACTTCCAGTGGGTTGGGGAGATTTCAAGTGCGCTCTCGTGAATTTGACTGGATTAAAAGAGCCAGATCACCAGTTGCTGGAAAATCTGTGGTGGACTTGCACTGGGGAGATTCATTCCACCACTGGACATCATGAGGAGTCCAATGTCAGATTGATGTTGGGAAAATACTGGCCAGAACATTTAGAACTCCCTCGTTTGTGCAACAAATCATGGACTTGATGGCACTTAAGCAGAGAAATCCCAACAGTTTAGCACAGAAACTTCAGCATCTCGCAGCAAATTCAATTCCACTATTTATATCGCGGGAGCATGGGAATAAAAGAGCATCAGTCTCATTTCACAATGTAATGCCAAAGCATTGTTTATGCTACCAAGTTGTTAAATAGCCAGTGGTCAATATGGAAAGACAGAATACTGCTCGGAATAGTTAACCAGAAATTCTCTGTCATTGACGGACAAGTGCAAAATGTATTCCTACACAACCAGTCTTCTGAGTATGTCTCACTTTTAAATCCTTAAGCTACCTTTTGCAGCCAATTAAAATTTATTTTAAATAACCATGAACCTTTTGTCACAAACACAAGACAACTCAATTTATGTCTCCTTGAATTAAATTTAGGTTTGTAAAATTAAATGCTTTAAAATAATTAAATGCAGACACTCAAGTGTCCTATAGATGGTGATGTGCACTGCATTATGAGCAATACAGATATGTCCTACATGTGATATACATAGTATATATATTTTTATAAGGGTTTAATAAAATAACATTTCCTGTAATGATAATTGGAATTGAAAGAATACATGCATACATTTGAAATATAATAAAGTATAAAATTAAAGGATATTTGCATCTCAATTTGCTGAAATAATAATAAATGCAATTTAAATTATAATGTGCTTAAATAGATTTTGTAATACAATTTTACATGTATTTGATATCAATTTCACCTAATTGAGAATTAAGCCACAAAATGCATTAATACAAAAGTGTAAAATTGCAATACAAAAATACAAAATCCATGAAAATGTATATGACATTTATTATTATTTCAGCAAATTAACTACTTTGATTAACACATGTATTTAATATCAATTTTACATTCAGAATTAAGCCACAAAATGCATTAATATCAAGAATGTGTACAATTGTAATACAAAATTTATTTATAATACATTAAAATTTAAATGACATTTATTATTATTTCAGCAAATTAACCACTTTGATTAACAAATGGACCAAATCCTTCTCATGAATCACATTGTGATCCCTGGTTTGTGGCATCAAACTGATCAACCATAATAAAGACACATTTGAGTTGGATAGATTTTAGACATAATAGGTTTACAAATTATCTGTCTCTTTCACATCATGGCAGCCTCACTCAAGTAAGAGAACACTACTTTGGTGCATCAAAGTAAATAACGTGTCAATTGATTCTCAAATGATTATTAAAAAAATTAGACTTACTTTGCTCTCGAGATCAAACAGGCTGACAGATTTCTCATCGACCTGAAGTAACATGTCCTGGGTCCAGACCTTGCCTTTTGCATCAAGCAGTTTTAGTTTCCTTATGCCATCGTCTACTGTTACCATGGCATCCTTCCGATCGACAATAAATGTTGCCAAATGCTATTTTCAATACAGAAATTACTATTTTAAACTGTAGAAAATAATTCACAATTTCAGTCTGAAAACTATATTATAGCATCTTATTTCACAGAGATGTATTACATTTGAATCCTCCAATTGTTCGTCTGGCACTAAATATAAACTTGTTTGGAAAGGAGTCGTTTTTGACGTACCAATAATCAATGGCATAACGCTTTCCATGAAGAAATCGATATCTATGTTTTTGTACTACAAGTCTTATTTACGTTATATCATAAACATCACAGCACAAACTCATTAAATAGTATCAGACGCATGTGCAAATATAACTGAAGTCTATTTTAATTAAAGATCACACACTAAAAATATGTAACACCAATCAAGCAAAGCTACAAGAAATCTGACAGAACTTAAAATATCTACTTACCTCAACACGATACTGTGAAGTCTCTGACATTGCAACAGTTGATTTTGCATAGTTTTTTCTTTGTTCTGTAGAATTAAAAAAAACACAACAACTTTATTCCATTCATCAGGTTCTCAGGTCATTTAAATGCAATTCTTCGTTTCATATTAACTCCCCTTGAACAAAGTCCAAGCAAAAAGCTACTAAAGCAACATTTAAAAGCTTACTTGTTAAAGAATTCCTATTAAAGATAAATTTTATATGAATATCCAAAGCAACTCAAGACTTCACTAACAATCTCTGAGCAGAGGAGTCAAGGCTTTAATGCATGCAGATCTTCAACAATTCATACCAGGTTCTAATGCGTGCAACTTATCAAAATTAAATAGTTTGGGCTGTGGGGGGGAATAGAAATTGGATAGGGAAACAATATGGATAAAATTAGAATAAACATCATATATTTAGTTCTATTAGCCAATAAAGATGGACATCTGGTGCAGTGTACAATATGCAACTGATGTAATGTGCCTGTTTTGCAATTCCGGCAGATCCAATTTCATACGTTGTAATTTTTCCTGAAAATGAACAATTCCATGAAATCAATTACCAGTACTGGACACGGGCAGCACATGTCTAGGTTAGCTTTGCTTTAATTACAAGTTGCGTCATGAAATCCAGAAAATAGTCAAGCATTTCCATGCATGAGTGTCAAACTAGTTTTGGATCAAATCAATAGCTTAAATGCAAAATAAAAGATTGATGTTTTCTGCATCTTAAACCAGCAAATAATTTGTTAAATATTTCTCTTTGCAAGGAAATGAGGAAGGACGCACACGTATACTTTGCTCCTTGTCATTAGAAGAGTGGCTATATGATAAGATCCAAGTAGTGGAAGTACAAGACGTATAATGGCTGCCATAAACATGCATCTTCATGCTTGCAGATGTCTTCACCGTGGGCTCTCGAAGACAGAAGAGGGGAGAATGGAGGGTAATATCCGGGCATTTTCAGAGATGGTGCAGCACAAGTAGAAAAAGGTGCTGACAACAGATACCGTGTCATTATTTGGATGGTAGCATACAAATTCCCACAGAAAACTTTGCGTAATAGAAGAGACACTGGAGAAATAATGCTTTGCTATTTAACCATGCACGGTGACGCAGTGGTAAGGTTGCTGCCTTACAGCGCAAGAGAACCGGGTTCGATCCCGACCATGGGTGCTGTCTGTACGGAGTTTGGACGTTCTCCCCGTGACCACGTGGGTTTTCTCTGAAATGTTCGGTTTCTCCAATTCTTAATTGGCTTGGTATAAATGTTAATTGTCCCTAGTGTGTGTAGGACAGTGCTAAGGTGTGGGGATCGCTAGGTGGTACGGACTCGGTGGGCCGAAGGGCCTGTTTCCGCACAGTATCTCTAAACTAAACTAAATTAAGCTAAGCAGGCTAAAAATGCCACTGACACAGACATGAAATAGGGTTCAATTTAGGTTCAAATCATTTCAGTGCCGAGTACAATGAAAACTCAATAGGACAGTGAATTACAAACTGTATTGTGGAAATTAATCCTTCATTAGTTCATATCTGTATGTAATGCAATAAGTTCATCAGCAGACAGTTGCAAGCATGGAGAATTTTTATAATAATGCAACAATGGAAAGCATAGTCTAGCTTATTAGGCTCATTCTATAGCTACCCTAAGAATAGTCCATCCTTCATGGTGTTTAGTTTAGTTCAAAGATACAGCGTGGAAACCGGCCCTTCGTCCCACCGAGTCCATGCCAACCTGTCCTCTAGCACTATCCTACACATTAGGGACAAATTACATTTTTTTTTAACCAAAGTTAATTAACATAAAACCCTGTATGTCTTTGAAATGTGGGAGGAAACCGGAGCACACTCGGAGAAAACCCATGCAGTCACGGGGAGAAGGTACAAGCACCCATAGTCACGATCAAACCCGGGAGCTCCGGTTGCCTCCCACATCCCAAAGGCATGAAGGTGTGTAAGATCATAGGGACTGCAAATTGTCCCTAGTGTGTAGGGAGTGGATGAGAGTAGGATAACATAGAACTAGTGTGGTCGGGTGATCGATGGTCAGCATATTCCATGAGCTGAGGCACCAGATGCACCACGTTGGGCTCCTTAACGTTGTACGGGGGCACTACTTGTACATAACGTGACCCTGACTGAAGACGGACATGTGGCTCAGTGATCTGCTCCCCTCCATCCAACCCCAACAACCAACCTTTTATTTTGCTTAATTTTAATGTTTTTTAATAAATCTATAGCAAATGCAGTAATATTTAAATTAAATATATATATTCTTTAACTATTTATCTTCTTTTCTAATGATTTTTCAAAAACATGTTTGCCAGAAGAGCATTTTGGGCAGTCCAGGGGAGAGCTTGCTAGAAGCTCCCATAGACATAGTCACCACACATGGACAATGGGCGGCACCATGGCATAACGGTAGAGTTGCTGCTTTACAGCGCCAGAGACCCGAGTTTGATTCCGACTAGGGGCGCTTGTTTGCCCATTCCTTCGATGCTGCCTGTCCAGCTGAGTGTTTACAGCATTTCCCATTTACTGGTAACTTTCGGCATCGGCAGTGTTTTGAGATTTTAATTTAGTGTACACGGAGATACCTTAATTTTTAAAAAATGAACAAATTTTGTGCCTTAAATAACAATTCATGTACCTTTTTCACCTTGTCTCAAGAGTCATTAACTGTGACTATCAAATCAGCAGTGAACATTGAATAGCCAACAAAGTGGAAAACAAATAAACACAAAATGACTCACTGGAAGAGAAGGAAAATACTATAAAACAGCTAGTTAGTAAGAGTAGGAAAATTTAAAGCAGCCAACTACTTTACAAATATGCATTTTAAAACCAAAAATACAATAAAATGTTCAGAAGTTTCATATTACAAAGTATTTGATAGATGGCATGGAAATGTTTTTAAAATTACACTAAAGATTTAGTATGCCAAAGGACTTGTTCATATCTCAATCAGAAAATATCTATTTCAAGTATTCAAAGTATCTTTTCCCAAGACTTCAAATAAAAGTGAAACCATTACTTTCAGCTCATCATTCCGCCCACAGAACTGTACTTAATGGCATGTAAATCCGTCTTAACGTAGCTAAAGAAAGATATTGTCTTTTTAACGTCTTGTCTTTCTAAAGTCGTCTTTCTAAAGTCTTGTCTGAAGAAAGTCTTGCCTGAAGAAAATCTTGACATCGCTTATTCAGCTGATTGTGAATCCCTGTGCCTTTATTGCAGCCAAAATGGTGCCAGGATGTGAATCAATGAAGAAATAAGCTACATTTATTAACTATTTTTTCCATCAATATACCTTCCTTATCTATGTGACCAATCAACTAATTTAATAAACTACAGCAAAAAAGTGTAAATTCAATGTGTCTAAAATTTAAAATTTAAAATTCTAAAAATGAGAAAATCCAGTTTTTAAACTTTTAGAAATGCCTGTATGCTGCACTGGAAGGTACTGTCACAAGAAACAGCACTGGTGAATCCTAATACCCTGGGAGTGATGTTACCTCCACCTTCTCCATTATCATTGCCCTGCCATCTCAACATCAGGCCAAGTCAGTTGCCAATGAAAACGTAAACTTGCAGCACAATTCACAAAACATTTGGAGACACAAGAGACTACAGATGCTGAAATCTGGAGCAACAAACAATCAAACCTCCTCCTACTTACCCCTGGACCATGACCCCACAGACGAGCACCAGGCCACTATCTCTAGCACCATCACTGACTTCATCCACTCCGGCTCCCTGCCCCCCCGAGCCTCCAACCTCATTGTTCCCCAGCCCCGCACGGCCCGATTTTACCTTCTCCCCAAAATCCACAAACCTGACTGTCCTGGTAGACCCATTGTCTCTGCCTGTTCGTGCCCCACCGAACTTATTTCCACATATCTAACCCAGTTCCTTCTTAAACAATCTGTTGGATGAACTCAGCACGTTGATCTGCAATCATAGGGGGAAAAGGAAAGGTCGACGTTTCGGGTAAAATCCTGCATCAGGACTGAGAGTGGAGAAGGAAGATAGCAGATATAAAAAGAAGAGTCGTCGTTGTGAGATAGAAGCGATTGGAAGGGCAGAGGAGGGATGACAGGCATCCGTAGTTGGGTAGAGGAGGGAGAGGGTGGAGTTGGAAGGCAGAGTCAGATAACAGAGTCAGGTGCTTACGTTAGTTTATTTTACAGCATGGAAACAGGCCCTTTGGCCCACCAAGTCCATGTCGACTATCTAGGGGCAATTTACAGAGGCCAATTAACCTACAAACCCGCACATCTTGGGGATGTGGGAAGTAACCGGTGCACCCTGAGGAAACCTATGTGGTCACAGGGAGGACATGGCGACTCCACACAGACCGCATCAGAGGTCAGAAACAAGCCTGGGACTCTGGTACTGTGAGGCAGCAACTTTACCAGTGTCACCCTGTGGAGGCAGACGGAAGAGAGAAACAAAAAGGTAGCTGGAGGCAGGGGGGGGGGGGGGGGGGGGGGAGGTGGAGACTGCAGCTGAGAGGTGATAAGCAGAAACATAAACAGAGTGTTGAATAGGTTAACACAGGGCAGGGTATTGGGATTACTAGCATCTACAACTTCTCATCAAGATCTCCAGGGCTCACGTAGTGTCATGCAGCAAAGTGCAGGAGATGCCATATGGGTGGGCGCTAAACGATCCTGGGAGAATGAGGAATGAGCAGGAGGAGACTGAGTATAAGATGGCGTCATTCTTCATGTTGAAAAGGACACAGTACTGAAGGAAAAAACAGCATCCTCCGTGGTGGGAAATGGACAGATAACATTTCAGGATCGGATCCTTCCTCATTCTGAAGAGGGGTCCCAACCCGAAAAGCTGTCCGTTCATTTCTCTCCACAGAAGCCACCTTGTCTGCTGAGTTTTCCACCATTTATTTTTTTATGGACAGCAAACTCATGGATAACAAATAATTTGCACACAGGTAAACAGGCCACCTGGAGGACAATATGGACATGAGAAGTCATGCTAAACTTTTTGGCAGATGCCCAACCATTAACACCATGAAAAGCCAGTTGAACAGCATCAGCCAGTCAGGCATTGCAGATGGAATTGCTGCTCACTGGAACAGTGACAAGTGCCTCAGTGGGCTTATTGGAGGTTGCCAAAACATGCAGAGTGGGACATTTTTTTATGGAATGAATAAGAGCCTGGGAGAATAGGAATAGCGTAGGATGATAAAGGAACATTGAAAAGTTCTAGTGGATGTTTGGAAGGGTTAAAAAGAGAGGTGAAAGGAGGCAAGGTTAAGAACAGGCAAGAAGGGGTGAAACATTGTGGGTAAGAAGGAACTGCAGATGCACACACACACACACATGTGTTTTTCTTTCATTTATTTGAATTAATTTAAATTAAATGTTCATTTGTTACGAATAGATGAAAGCTAAGATTTCACAAGTAAAAGGGTGAACTGAGCAATTAAAGCCCACCAGATTTAAAGCTGCCAAATATTATGTCCTTTACATACATGTTTTTTTTTTACCATATAAGGATATACAGAATGCTTCCACATAAAGCCAACTAGGAATAACACTGCTGCCTTCAATGCATGAAAATCATGAAATCTTGTGCAACTAACTATTTTTAGGAACATGAGAAAATGTTCAGCAATTTGCAGCAACCTGCCAGATAGTTTATTTTTTGACTGCTACATCCTAGAGGGATTTCTTTCTCGAGTCCCATCTGATAGTGCGGGAATGGAGGAGAGTGCTAGTTATCCCAAAAAATAGGGCGCAGTCTGATTATCTCTGCAAATTCTATTCTTATCCATGTTATAGATTTCCACAATTCCTAACCTTAAAGCCAGTAAGATGCATTTCAAAAGGGGCAGCGTTGTAAATACACCAGCAATCGCTGAACAAACGCAGCATTCTTCAATTAAAGCAATTTAACTTCTAAACTAAGAGGAATTGAAGAACTAAAAAGATAATCGAACCTGCAGTGTAATATGAATTTACCAAGATTGTGTTAATTTGGCAGTTAAAAAGGCAAATTCTCTCTTACACTGGTAATGAACTAATTTTAAAGTAATTAAATTTGCAGACTTCTAATGGAAAATCAGTTTTATTTTAATTTGTCAGAAGAAGGGTCCTGACCGGAAACGTCATCCACTCATGTTCTCCTGAGATGCTGCCTAACTCTGAGCTATACCAGCACTCTGTGTCTTCTTTTGTAAACCAACATCTGCAGTTCCTTGTTTCCACATCATCTCTTGGTTTT